>LPNX010196275.1:260344-352482 GCA_001517045.1 Pseudotsuga menziesii
TCAAAACAAATACTCCAACTAGACTATAGCCCAAACACAAGAATATTATGACAACATTTTTATTACAAAATATTATGTTAATGCTAGAAGTTGGAGACACAAATGAATGTATACATTTACCTTTCAATTGAAATTCATATTAGACCTTGTTTCAAAGGAATAAATCCATGTAGTGTTATACACACTACTGTGGTTTTGTAGAGGACAGGTCGAAAGCCAACTCCACAACTTTGCGGTTAAAGTGTAAATGACCACTTCCATCCTTTCACGGCCTCTGAAGCACAAAAAATATACTACACCTACAAGCTCAAATGATGTTATACCCTCACACATCCTCCTTACATAATTGCACATCAATGGAGGCATCCTTGCAATCTCTGACCATGATACAATAAACCAGTAGTCCACCTTTATCTGTGACCCCTCAAGCATATTATGAACCCAAAATCCACAGCATGAGATATCTATTGAGCACAAAAATAATGCTTATTTTCCTATCCTTGAATTTTTGCACTTCAATCACCTACCTCCCTTGACACACATAGAAGCACCATACATGATACATCCAATTATTCCATAGTATTTACCATTATTATTATAATTTAAGTTATTTCTATCCATCCATTGGAAGAAAAATAAATCACCAAAGCTTTGGCCTCTATGTAGGACTTCTTGTATTATTCTCCCTCCGCACCATAAAGACTAAGAAATTATTTTACGAAAAAAATAAAAATAATTACAAAGCTTTGCACGTTGTCACTGTTGTTAACTTTTATCGGCAACCTGTGTAATGACCTTTATATGTACATTCCTCCAATCTCACACCAACAAGGTTAATGCATTTAATGAACGTATGACTCAGGTGGATTCATGAATGGGAGAGCCCATCCCATCTAATACAACCAAACCTTAAATGCCAACTACTCATAGTGAACATATTTAATGTTCGATGAGCAGTTTGTGACATGACCCTTCTAATGAAATTTAATCCTAATCTGCAAAAATAATTTAAATGTAGCATTTTTTTACATGCATTTTTTCAACTCCACTTCTGGGAGGGCCTGAGACCCATTTGATGGGACATGATAGGCTCAATTCTGAACCCTACATGCCTCCTAATGATAAAATTTTTTGTAAACAAACTAACTACAAACTACTACCCTAATACATCAACACACTTCTTCTGTGAGCTACCAATTCAACAACATTGGGTTATACATTCACCATGAGCATATATATACAAATAAGAAAATATAATGACTGAGATATATCAGCCCCCATGGGATATGTATCTTTTATAAGGGTGCAACTAGCATCAACTAGACAACTTTCCTCATAGCCTTAAAAACTGTCAAGCCAATCTACTTGTGCAAGTCACCCTTGAGCCAAGGTCTTGTAACTCACGTGGTTAAGGAATATTCTAACTCAATCTATAGGGATAAAACATAAATCCACAATTTGAGCGACATAAACACAAGAATTTATTCCAAAATCCCCCCCCCCCCCCCCTCCCCCCCCACCTCCCCGTCTCCACCCACTTACTCCTCCGCCCCACTATGAGGTGAAATGGTAATCCCTTCATATTATATCTCCCTCAGGACATCACCAAAATGGTAATCCATTCACCTTATAAGTCCCTTAGGACATAACTAAAATGGTAATCTATTCACCTCTAGGTCCCTCAGGACATTTCCATTCACCATTAGGATTTATGTGCAAGGTCATCCCAGAGATAAGTGGTAGACACCACGAAACTATAGCATACTCAAGAAAATATAAGTTTGAGAAACCATAACTCAATCCCTCACCACCTACTTACTCCTTTGCCACACTACCAAGTGAAATGGTAATACCTTCACATCCTAGGTCCCTCAAGACATCACCATTCACCATTAGGATTTATATGTAGGATCATGATAGAGACAAGAGTTGGACATGGAGGAACTATACCAAAGTTGATTAGGTTTACTCCAAATACAACCAATATATTTGTGCTCCAAACACACATTTCACATATAAATTAGAGCATATATTGGATGCTAAGCTCACAAGCTTACCTAGATGTCATCAATCATGGCATGAAAAAATTGCCTTCTTTCAATGAATGAAGGAATGGATAATCAAGAAATCTCCTCATAAGATCTCCATACCTACAAGACAATTAGTGTAAAAATGTGTGAACTGTATCATTACAAACTCTCCATTGGAATTCACATTCTTGGTAGGGTCACTCTCTGCACTGACCAAAAAAATAAACCATTCAAGAATTAATGACCTCCTGAGCAATTTGATTCCCTTTAGACTAATTCAAATTTCCTCCAAGAGAATGACTAGAGACCACTAGAAACAACTCTCAATCATGGAGTGCTCCTCTATACAACTAATTGAACCATGCAAGTTCTCCACAAAGTAACTAAAATCGACTGATATTGACTCAACACCACTAACAAAACACTCCCATTCATTGACTAACTTGAAATTGTTAACATTGAATCAAACCCATCACAACTGACTCGTGTTTACCCACAAATTACCCACTATCAATGAAGGCAACTGAAATTTCACCTGCTAACTCGAATTCTACCAAATTCACTCGCATGCATTCAATTTAATTCTAATCTACCCAAAATGGTCAAACTAACTGAGGATGACTCAAATTCATCTCATTGACTAAATGCCACAGAATTTAGACACCAATTAACTAAGGACAACTCCCAATTAACCAGATTGACTCCAACTAACTGACAACTACTCTAGTTCACCAGAGTACTAGGGCGCATGGTGCATGGGGTCCATGTATGCATGGTTCATGGTGTAGGGATGCATGAGTTCATGTACAAGGTTGCAAGGGTGCATGTTTCATGGTGCATTGTGTATTGGCGCATGGGTGCATGCAAAACATTAATTAGAGAAAATAAGACCACTATGGTCCAATAACATCAAAATTAGGAAGGATAGAGTACCGTTATGGGGATCCACCACTCCTAACCCCAACCGCTTCACATGTGGAACCTAATACCCCCCAACAACATTGTTGTCCATGTTGAGCCATTATTTAGTTATATATAAGTATACTAATAATAATAATATCCATAGTCCATAGCACAGGAAGCTCGTGCCACTAATAATCAAATAACAACATTAGACATGCTCGAGGCTTACCATCATGGCCTTACATCCTCTCCCCCTTAAAAAAATGCATCTTCATCAATGCATAATTTTGCATACATGCCTTTACAAAAGGATGTCAAACATGCCCATACATGTCTCAGAAAGATAACATCTTTCAAACTTTCACAGACATGCCCATACATGCCTCAGAAAGATAACATATTTATACCCACTAACTCCTACTTACTTATCCATATCCGCTTCCTATGGGAGAAATGGGACAAGTAGAGTGGACTCAATGATGCAAGGGTCAATCTTTGATCCCCATCACGTGGTATTCAAACCTTATTGCAAGTCCTTCAAATCTCAACAAAGATACATCCACCTGCAAATCATATTTCAATCACTCATATGATTAG
Source organism: Pseudotsuga menziesii (assembly GCA_001517045.1). Classification (NCBI taxonomy): domain Eukaryota; kingdom Viridiplantae; phylum Streptophyta; class Pinopsida; order Pinales; family Pinaceae; genus Pseudotsuga; species Pseudotsuga menziesii. The sequence continues at coordinate 263,875 of LPNX010196275.1, forward strand.
CCATCAGGTATAAAGATACAAGATACATAAAATACATCTTCATGATACATGAAATAAATTCCAATTAACCGAAATAAATACATCAATATTTACTAAGCTTCATAAATTATAGATACTTCTTCAACAAAGATCACAAAGATATTTTTCTAACAAAGATACTTGTATCGCATTCTACATGATTAGTATTGGATATGTAAGGATACATGAAGTACATCTTCAATAAGGTACTTGAGTCATACTTTAAGAAGCCACACGATTAGTACATACTTTTCAACAAAAATATATGAACTACCACAAAGATTCTTTCAAGATACCTTTCAATAAATACACATGAAATGTCACGAAGACCCTACGAACATAACTTTCAACAAATATCACAAAGTTCATCCGAACACTTTATGCACTTTAATGCAATGGAAAAAGTAACTTATATGTAATAGTTCCAATCTAACTAACAAATCAAACAACCATAACAACTAGTAGTTAAACATGCTAATTTCCATTTCAACACAAAGCATAAGTCCTCTTTAAGGAGCAATCCAAAAAACCATTGTACATTAACTAATAGAAATCAGTATCAACCAGTAACATCAACCAACATCAATTATACATTATTCATCATGCATACATAATCCATACAGATGTCAGTCCATAATACATCAATTCATAATACCTCAACCATAGTATGAATCATATATTGAGCATATATCAATCATACACTAATATCAACCAATGAAAACCATACATGCATCAATTGATCATACAAACATCAATCATAATACATCACTCATAATACAACAGCCAAACTACATAAGTCAGAATACATCGACATAATACAACTTTCATAATACATTGAACAACTACATCAATCAGAATACATTGATTGGAATACATCAAACATAATACATCAATCAACATACAACCAAGTCCAATATTCACCACATACAATACCATATGCATTGAATAATCCCTCATCAAAATCATTCCATAACATTATCATCATATCTTATATATTAATATTACATGTACATAAACAATTTGAATGATGAAATAATCAAACAATTGTGAGATTGGGGATGTGTTCTCTTCAGGGGACAACCCTTTCTAAAACATCATACCAATTAATTTATATATATTAAAACAATTGTATGGGGGTTTCACTCTCTCCATGGAGACACCCTTTCCAAACACCATACTGATTAATTAATAAATATTAAAACAATTTGAATGGGGGTTGCATTCTCTCCATGGAGATACCATTTCAAAAATGGAAATCCAAATCATTAAAAATTCACAAAAGGAGGAAATGTTCTCTAAATCTCTGCATGCACACTAATATATGAGCAAACAAATAACATAAATCATATATATAATAACTAAATTGCATAGTTCTTGAGGATGTCATTCTATCCAATTACATAAGCTAAATAAAACCCTCATCAATCCTCCAAAATATGTCCTCTATATATTTCATTGGGCAGAGAAGATAGCACACTTATCCACATAATTATAAAAAAATGATTTCCTTACTTTATTAATAGGTGAATTCTAAATCATTTCATTTAATATCTACATCGATATATATACCTTGCCATCGACTCCTAATATAACCTTCAATATATATATATATATAATAACCCACCTAATAACATATTAGCTATGTCCTATGCCAAACCAAACCACTAAACACTATTGATGACCCCTTAGATTAATTCAAAACCTTGTTGATCCTAGTTTTGTCACCATTTTCGGCTGGTAAATTACACTTTTTGACATCTATTTTGTCATCTTCTTGACATATATTTGTCATACAACTTATCATTCAGCCGCAGGTATGAACATATTTGGATTTATGCAAATTCTGGTTTATTATTGTTATTTCATGATTTTATTAATTAAATTCAATGCTATTTGAGAACATGTTTGATATATGTGTGAATTTTTTTGTAGGTTATAGTCCTTGAATGAGTCAACGATTGGACACACATCACACTAGATATGCGCAGAGCACATCCAACTCACCATCCAGCTCGTCGATCAGGCCTCACATTCTTTATGGCATATTCCAAAGCGTTAAAGCATGGAATGGTTTTTAGTTTCTATGTGTCCACGCATCTGGATGATAGATGACCCTCGTTCTAGAAGGCTTGTCAGATTGCCTTCTCTGTTCAACACCATGACACCAGTCCACGTGAAAGAGAATCCTCGCTCCACAGCATGCGCAATGGAGAACCAACGCGTGAGGAAGAAGGAGAATCGTTGTGTGTTGGCATTCAATCAGTTGTTTGTAATAATGGTTGACTAATTTTAGGAGCGGTCGACCACTAAAAGGGTCGACCCGCTCGTCCTTGTAAAACACTATATATTTTCCTTCAAGCGAGAGAGTAGTTAGCTAGTTTTACATTTTGTCAGTCGATATTGAAGAGAAACTCTATAATATTGTTCCGTGTTTTAATAGAAGTTACATTCTTGTTGTGTATATGATCTTATTTGTGTAAGCGTTTAGCGAAGCGTCACCCTGATTACTGAGAGGGCCCCTCATCAACCAATGGTTTTCATTCTTGTGTGTATTTTCGTCATTTCTTTCCTTGCAATTAGTATAGTTTCATTTCCAGTTTCTTTATGCAATTGAATTACTGTAATCATTCATTTCATTGTTTCCTGTAGTGTATGTTCTATTATAATGTACTGTTGTTAATATAGTTTCATTTCTTAAATTAAATAATCGATTGCGTGCATGGTTACCTTTAGTTTCCTTTCCAATCTTTTCCAACTTATGATTTAGTTTTATGTTGACAAGTACATAGAGTAGATTGCTTTAATATCTTAGAATCAAGTTGCAGTAGGTTCAGTTTTGTTAAGTCTTATCTAGTTATAAATTTGCTTTGGTTATATTTTAGTTTGTTTAATAATGCAATAGGTAATAATTTCCTTCTAATCATGAATTAGCTTAAATTATTTTGTTGTTAAATTCGATCACTAAGTAGGTCTACTTATTGTTCTTTATGCATTTTGTCTTCATGTGCACAAAATTAGCTGATAATTAGATCATTTAGGTTATTTTTGTTGATGTATTTGTAACTTCGGAATGTATTCATATGTATATCTTATGTATTGTACCTCGATGTTTATTATGGGATGTGTCTACAATGTAATTGAGTCATGTCATGCCCCGATGTTCCGATTGGGAAGTTTCTATAATGTGAAAGTCATGTCAAGTCATTTTGGGTAACCCTCCTATTGGTCAAGGGTTAAAATCCCTGTAGTTGTGGGGCCCTAGGGTTATTAGACTATCCTAGTGAAGTCAACCCTAGGTGAGTCATTGTAAGTTGAGGCAATAGTCCCCACCATCTAAGTCAAGGTTAACCCTCCTTGTTGAGCAGAGGGCAAACTCCCCACAAGTTGTGGGGCACTAGGGTTATTAGACACTCCTAGAGATGTCGACTCTAGTAAGTAATTGTTAAGTGAGGCTAACATGTTGGAGTGGGTTTCAAGTGAATGAAAGAATATAAATAGAGAGTGAGCCTCTCTATTATTACACACACTCACTCATTGGGGTGCATGAGTGAGATAGGAGAAGCTCTCTTAGTGAGAGAGAGAGAGACAGAAGTTGTGGAGATCATCTTTATGTTTTTCGGTTTTACTGCTGCCATTGGTGCTCATTCTATCTTTGAGGAAGTTGCGGGGTTTTCTCCTTTATGGTTTCCCCAAGTAAAATTCTTTGTGTCTCTTGTCTCTTGTGTTTTATTGTTGTGCATGTTATTCTCTCAGTTAACGGTCCTAAGATCATAATGCTAGCTTGAATGATAAAAATCTAACATGGAATCGGAGCTAACCTAAGAAGAAGACATTGTGCAGTTACAGAATCTAGGGCTTCTTAATTTTTGGGTCTCTCTCCACAATCCATCCACAAACGTATGCTAGGATGACTCTCCATTGAAGGGTGCATCTTTCTGTCGAAGCAGAATTCAATTCCGAGCATTTTTCAGTTTTTGGTTTGGAAATTAGGGATTTCTACAGAAGAGAAATTTTTGAGTGAGCTTGGCATAGGATTTCTCTACTCATCAAAATCGAAGTTTAGAGACCTAGATCAAGTTTTTTGGTTGGGTGAAACTCCAGGAAAGTCAAACCGTTAGTTTGACCCCAAGCTGGAAAAACCCTAAAATACTAAAACTGCTATGTTTTGGTACATTCGCTATATCATGGGATTGGGGAAGGTTCAGAGACTAAAAATTGCAGTGGCCGAAGACAAGATCCTGATTTACAATGTGTCCAAAATTTAGCCTCAGATTCGCTATATTCTGGGATATATGATCCCTCCAAGTTAGGGTTCCAGCCTCTTCCAGAATTCATCCCTAAACAGGATACCTGGGGAGAATTTCTATATCTTGGGATACAGAGATCCAAATGAAATTTATGAAGATTTTTGAGAAATTGCATGGACTGTAATTTCTGTGGTCTGAGTTTCATACTTAGAAGATGAAACAGTGACACATGGCAGTCCGTACAACTTCACTATTTGGAACAGTACTATAACAGGTCACTTTGGGAAAACGATCATAAATCCCAATTAGTGAAACCAATCCTAATTAAATCTATGGTGTTGGAATAGGGACACACGAGGTTACCTTAGTGCAAAATTTCAGACACATAGGAGCTTTAATTTCGGAGCTATCACAGAAACAGTAACAGGAATTTCTGCAGAAGAAATTGGAAAACTAGGGCTTCCTGTTACGGGAGCTTCCCTCCACTGTTTTCAGAAAAGGAGTACATTGGACAGCTCAACTTGAAGAGATCTATATTCCTATCCAATCAGATCTAAAATATTCCAATTTTTTAAATTTAGGGTTTCTCTGACAAACCCTAGATCAGCTAGCTTCGGAACCAGGACGAACACCTCAAATCGGTAAGATCTAATCTTTTGCTATTTTCATTTGAGGTTCTCATTTCAAAGTGATCTATCACACCAGCTTGATGAAAAGCTTGGTGAAGTTGAAAAATTCCAAGAATGGAAGTATATGATCTCCCTGAAGAAAATGAATTGGACACCTACATGAGTAGAGAGGTTCTAGTTCCAGAGGGAGATGAGGATAGAAGCCTTACACAAGAAGAACATGGTCAAGGTCAAGAAGATCATTGTTGATTCAATCACAGATCAACTTGTACCACAACTGTCTTCCCTAAAGACACCAAAGATGTTTGATTCCTTAACCAAGCTATTTGAAGGGAAGAACATAAATCAGAATATGACCTTAAGAAACCAGTTGAAGAATGTGAAGATCCAGAATGCAGAGACCATGCAATCATACTTTACAAAGGTCTCTCAAATCAAAGAACAACTCGAAGTGGTAGAAGAAGAAATAGAGAATGCAGAAGTAGTGATAGCCATCTTGAATGGCCTCCCAGGATCATGAATTCATTCATGCGAGGAATGTGTGCTAGAAGGAAGTGATTACTTTCAGCAGACTCTTAGAAGAAGAAGAAACTTGACTCATAATAAGAGAAGAGAAGATGGGAGCAACTGAAGATCAAGCTCTCACCATCCAAAGAAGATCCCTCAAGCGATGAGGAATACGAAGGACTCAACTCTTGAAGAAACTCTTATCCAACTTAGCATTTGGATAAGAAATGATGAATGAAGAGGATGATGAAGCTGAAGGCTCAAGAAGGAGTCTACCTATGAAACAAATAAAGATAAGTATTCAATTGTCATTTGATGATATTGTTTTGATTATGCATTTGTTTATATTCAGTTGATGCATTACGCATGATAGAATGTTTGCATTAATGACAGTATACTACTAATATCCATGTGATGGGTAAGTAGCTCATGGTGCTATACAACACTACATTGTTACTTATCTAGAATGAAACCTCTTTGCTGACATATTGGATTAGTGCACAATCTCAATGTTGTCCTGGTAGAGATGGACGGCATCTAGAAAGTTTCTGTGAGATATGGATGGATGTTGTATTGGCTAAAATAGGTGCATGATCATATATTTATGCATAAGAATTTGCCATTATGAATATGCCTTATGAAATGTTTCTAACCATACAAATTCATTTGACTTGTTGAAAAGATCGTGTACATAATCACCTACAAACAAAGAAGGATGATACTTGTTCCAAAGAACAAGTGACGAAAAATAAAGAATAATATGATGAAAGTAGTGACATCATTGATGCAGAACCTTCCAACCGAGAAGAAGTAACCAAGAAGAAAGGTTCAAGAAGAATGATGTCTAGGATGCAGTATCGATACGTGAAGAGAAGTTTGTAGTTCCATCATGCAGTAGATGGAAACATCGTACAAGGCAAGATTCATAGCACGAGGCCTCTCATGAAAAGAAGGCATAAACTACAAAGAGACATTTGCAGCCAGCTTGATGAAGACTTGAACCTTTGCTACAAGGTTGAAGATGAAAGCCTATAGAGGATGACAAGCTCACAGATGGGTGCAAGAAGAACTTTTGAAAAAGTTCAATATGGAGGATCTTGGTATCCAGTGATCCTAGATGGATACATAGAATGTTAGTAGCAGAGGAAGCTACTTGTCACTCCTGTACATAATACGAAAGACAGAGGGAGTATGATGCTTCAGAGGGAGTGACTGCAAAATATCCTGAGGTTCGACATGGTACGACAGGATGGATAGATTACTGATGACTCTAGGATTTACTGAGAGTGAAGCGGATTCCAACCTTTGCTTCAATGTTGAAGGTGGAAGACCAGTGATGCTCCTGTTATGTGTCGATGCACTATTTTCTAGGCATGGAGGTGTGGACAAAGGAAGTATGTAGTAGAGATCTTGAAGAGGTTCAAGATGATGGACTGCATGACCACACCTATGGCATCGAACCTAAAGCTATTGAGTGTTGCTTCATTAGAGACGGTTGATGCCATGATGTATCATCAGATGATTGGTTCCTTGATGTACCTGACAAATACAAGACCAGATATTTGCTTTGTTGTGAACACATTGAGACATGTTCACCTGATGGTTACAAAGCATATAGTAAGGTACCTGAAGGGTACAGTTGATAATGGGCTCATGTATGAGGTGAATCAAAAGATTATGTGGATTCGTATTGGGCAGGCAGTGCCATTAATAGGAAGAGCACTTTGAGGTGCTACTTCAGTATGGGATTAAGTGTGATCTCTTTGTTTAACAGGATGGAGTCCTGCATGGCGCTGAGTACATCTGAGGAAAAATATGTTGCCACTTGCTATTCGGGAGGTAGTATGTTTCTTTTGAAAACTACTATTTGATTTGGTTGATCTGACTTGCATTTTTTTGTATGATGCAGAGAGGAGTAGTTATCCAGATCAAAATCTCTTGAAAGAAGGATTTCTAGCATAGCTGATGAGACAGGTTGCCCTTGGATGTAATCGGTCCTGGAGAAGCTGGCAAGTCATCCTTGGACGTAATTAGTCCTGATGTGATTCTATTCTAGAAATGGCCAAAGTGAAGTTTGAGTACTTCAGGGAGAAGCTTGGTGTTATCGAGATCGAGGTTCCCTCTAAGGGGAAATGATGAGACCTAAAGCTATTCTGACATGGGAGAGGATTAAGTTCCTTCCATGGTTAGATGTAAGGGCTAAGTCATTCTGTCATGGTGAGAGGATTTAGGTTCCTTCCATGTCAGATATGAGTGCTGAGCCATTCTGATGTGACTGTAGGATTGGTTCCTACATGATCAGATCTAAGGGCTATTGCCATTTTGGGAATGGAGGTGCCTGGTCAGTTACCATGAAAAATCAGTCTAGGACTGAGAAGCCATTTTGATCTGAGAGAGGGATGTGTTCCCACTTGATTAGATGTAAGGGCTGAACCATTTCTGTCATGGCTAAAGGATTAGGTCCCTCCCATGTCAGATGTGAGTGTTGGCCATTCTAACGAGTAGGTCAGATGTAAGGGCAACTGCGATTCTCTAGGAGAATGGAGGCACCTGGTTAGTTACCAGGTAGCTCAATCTGGGACTGGGGGCCATTCTGATATGATGATAGGATTAGTTCCTACATGATCAGATGTGAGTGCATGCCCTTTCGATGCGATGTGTTTACACATGATCGAATGTAAGTGCATAGCCTTTCTGACATGATGAGGTTGGATATAAGTGCTGAGCCATTCTGGCATGATGTGTTTACACATGGTCAGATGTGAGTGCTATGCCTTTCTGGCAAGATGGGGTCGGATGTAAGTGTAGAGCCTTTTCGATGCGATGTGCTTGCACATGGTCGTATATAAGTGCTGAGCCATTCCGGAGCGATGTGTTTACACATGGTCAAATGTGAGTGCTAGGCCTTTTTGACAAGATGAGGTCAGATCTGAGTGTTGGGCGTGCCTTTCTGACAAGATGAGGCTAGATGTAAGAGCTGGGTGGGCCATTCTGACTTAAGTGTCATATATAAGCGCTAATGAAGACCTACATGAAGGGTAGGCCTACAGGATTGACTTTGTAGAAATTCTTGTGACGAGAAGAATGAAGAGATGGCACCATTTGATTGAGATAGTAGAAGCAATAATGATGATGATGATTCAGTGATGATCCAGCTTTGATGATTATCTAGATCAAGTGATGATCCAGACTTGATGATGATCTAGCAGTGACGATCCAGATCAAGTGATGATCCAGACTTGATGATGATCTAGCAGTGATGATCCAGATCAAGTGATGATCTAGTAGTGACGATCTAGATCAAGTGATGATCTAGACTTGATGATGATCCAGCAATGACGATCCAGATCAAGTGATGATCTAGACTTGATGATGATCTAGCAGTGATGATCCAGATCAAGTGATGATCCAGACTTGATGATGATCTAGCAGTGACGATCTAGATCAAGTGATGATCCAGTAGTGATGATCCATATCGAGTGATGATCTAGATCTAGTGATGATGATCCAGATCGAGTGATGATCTAGATCCAGTGATGATGATCCATATCCAGATGAAGATGACCTGAAGATGAAGATGACTTGAAGATGAAGATGACTTGAAGAGGAATATGACGAGAACTTAACGATGATTCAGATGATATAGAGAAGAAGACTTGTGTTGATAAATTGTGTCGAGAGAATACCTTCCTAGTTAAGAGGGAGTGTTGATGTATTTGTAACTTTGAAATGTATTCATTCGTATATCTTATGTATTGTACCTCAATTTTTATTCTGGGATGTGTCTACAATGTAATTGAGTCATGTCATGCCTTGATGTTCCGATCAGGAATTTTCTATAATGTGAAAGTCATGTCAAGTCTTTGTGGGTAACCCTCCTATTGGTCAAGGGTTAAAGTCCGCGTAGTTGTGGGGCCCTAGGGTTATTAGACTATCCTAGTGAAGTTGACCCTCGGTGAGTCATTGTAAGTCGGGGCAATATTCCCCACCATATAAGTCAAGGTTAACCCTCCTTGTTGACTCAGAGGGAAAAGTCCCCACAAGTTGTGGGGCACTAGGGTTATTAGACACTCCTAGAGATGTCAGCTCTAGTAAGTAATTGTTAAGTGAGGCCGACATGTTGGAGTGGGTTTCAAGTGAACGAAAGAATATAAATAGAGAGTGAGCCTCTCTATTATTACACGCACTCACTCATTGGGGCGCATGAGTGAGAGAGAGAGAGAGACATAAGATGTGGAAATCATATTTATGTTTTTGGGTTTTACTGTTGCCATTGGTGCTCATTCTATCTCTGAGGAAGTTGCATGGTTTTCTCCTTTATGGTTTCCCGAGGAAAATTCTTTGTGTCTCTTGTCTCTTGTGTTTTATTGTTGTGCATGTTATTCTCTTAGTTAAACATCCTAAGATCATAATGCTAGATTGAATGATAAAAATCTAACAATTTTACATTGTTTTCTTTATACAGATAGTCATTCAGACAACCTGTTCATCCTGTCATTCAGACCCACCTTCCAGTCTGTTATCTAGCCCTTCATTCGACCTTTAGTATTCCCAATTTGTTTTTAAGCCAGTTTAAAAGTTTTGTTTCTTTAACTTTTGAATTATGTTATGATTGTAGTAATTAGATATTGGTTATGTTCATCATGAGGACCTTAGGTTAGATTATTTAAAGTATGATCAGGTTCCATCCTTATTTTCCACCTTCTCTTACCTAAATATGCTTTGAGTTATGATTTGTTTTGTTTAGATTTTGTCTCTGATTTCGTTATTCAACACTGTGGTAATGTGTGGAAATTATATCTTTAGTTTGGTTTGATTTATCCTTAAGTATATTCAATTTAGGGTTAGACATGTTAAAGTTCTAGAAAAGTACATCAACACCTTGTAAATTGATCATAGCAGTAGAACCTATTTCTTTCACTGTGTGGTTACTTTGTAAAACAGGATTTAAAAGAGTTATCTTTATTAAGTTTTCTACTTTTTTCTTATTAAAGTTATCTTTATTATTTTACTACTTATTTCTTATTAAAGTTATCTTTATTAATTTTTCTACTTGTTTCTTTTATTAAATTGTCTACTTGTTTATAAGTTAGTTTCCCTTTGTGAAAGTCATTTGTTTATGGAATAAATCATCATGCTTACTATCACTTGTAATTGGGCATTCCTTAGTTTGCACATATTTGTAGAAATTAAACTAGATTTGATCCCATTTATTTTCTTTACTTCTTTTGAAAGCCATTTTGACACTACTCCTCCTCCAGTTCTAATCATAGTGAATGCATATCCACAGAACAATCAAGGAGAGTGGAACTAGATAATTTAGTTTAACCAAATTTATGTACATTTGTTAGTTGCATGTATAGCTTAGTTTGTAAAGTATCTCCAGTTGTTGTAATCTTGTTTCCCATGTTATAATACCTTGCATAATTAGTTTCTGAAGCTGTTTACAAAGCTTTCTAATTCTTAGATTAAAAAGTGGAATAGTTAATTAATCAGTAGTTTACTTTCTTAAAGTAGTATTGTTTATATCTTTACCTTTCAGTGTTTGTCTATAGAGTAGAGTAGTATAGCTTGATATTGCTCTAGTCTAATACTCTGTTTTGGTTTAATGATATTCATAGTTGAATTTATAGGAGTTTCACTCGGTTTTCTTATTTTGAAATATATTTCAATCTATTCTTTGTTAAAATATTTCCATGATACCCTAGGAACCCCTCTACCTTCGCATATACTTTGTGTCAACTCTAAGTTTACCAACCTTGGTTGATAATTAAATATTTGGTGAATTAATTAAGACATTATAACACCCAACATTTTTGGCATCGTTGCAGGGGAGTTGTTCAGTAAGGTAGAATAAGTAGAATCCCCTTATGAAGTTTAGTAATAGGCTGGTGGCGGGGGAGCGGTAAGATGAGAGGTAAGAACCTGCACATTTGTTATAACAGGCGCCCCCAAATCCAACAGTATTAGTATTAGTATAATAGGTTTCCCTTTAGTTTAGTTTTTCATGAACATACCTAGAGATTTTAAGGGTAGATACATTAGAGCTAATTCTCAAAACCTTATTAAAATCCCTATTAACCTTTACAGGGGATGAAATACCCCAACCACTAACTTAGCAGAAAGGTATCAAAGAACCCACATAGGAAGTATTTCTACTTGGAGACCTAAAGAATTTATAGGAGAAACCATATACGAGAAAGAAATCATGGCGGGAAATACTCAGGACCCTATTTCTGAAAAAGTCCAGGAGGATCAACCATTGGAAATCCTTAATCCTCTACTAGTACTGAAACCAAACAATACAAATTTCTCATTATTAGGGGATCCTAACTTTGTTAATTTCATTGACTCTGCCTAGGTACAAGCCCTCTTTGGCAGCTCAACAGATACAGTTATTTCACAAATTGAAACCTCCATAGTAGCACCTACCATTATTATAGAATCTAATACAAACATAGTTGATCGTAGGAAGATCTTACCCGAAAAATAAAGTTGGGATGGCCCATTATCACCTTGAAAGGAGCCGCCTAGGTACACACTCTTTAGGAATCAAGCCTTACATGGAGCGAAGGGGAGAGAAAGAGTACCATGACGTGGTTAGAAATGATGAAGGGGAAGGAGAAAATTGAACTGAGACTACCTTTGGGTTCCCTATTTTAGACATTGCACAAGATATAAATATGAAGAACATCCCTCCTTCATCCTTACCTACTTTCTATGTGAAAAGTAATGAAGACTCGGACACATTTTTGTTCGAGTTTGACATCCTCTATAGAAGTTATAACTATCTACAAGACACCCATATTAAAACTTTTTCATGCTACACTGAAGGAATCTGCCTTAAGATGGTTCATGGGATTAGGAGAATCTAGTATCAGGACTTGGGAAGATATGAAAACTACATTCTTATGAAAAATACCAAGAGTATTGCAAACCAAGAGACTCTCGAAACGATATCTTTAAGATACAACAACTCGAATACGAGAGCTTGGAAGACTATCTCTAAAGATTTATTTATACATTACATAAATATAAACATAACAACCTTCGAGAAGATGTAGTACGAATACTCTTCCTTAAAGGGATCTCATAAAACCTCAATCTCATGGCATTTGACGATATCTCTCATAAAAAAAATCACAAATTGGGGAGATATGTAGAAATTACTCTAGAAGTAGGGGGAAAGTTGGGAGGAATCTTCAAGAACCTTATAATAGTAATATAAAAGGAAATACTCCTAGTTAGGAGGAGTCACAAGGATAGAATTAGGAAACCTATTGGAAAATTTCAAAATTGATATTTTAGGAGCAATGGGTTCCCAACTAGATGCATTACAAGCTAAGAAAAGGCAAGAAGAGGAATGAGTAGTGATGAGTATTTTATGTCCAAGATGTAGAACTAAACATCCTCAACAGGAATTCCCATTAAACATCATCTCCATATTTCACATCTGTACGGAGGAGCATCCAATAGATGATTTCCCATAGTTATCGGGGTTACAAGCCATATACAAGAGTGGGGATGTTGGTGAAACATCCAGGAGGCCTACTTGGAAACCAAGGGACCTGCCACCATATCAAATTTGTCACCATAGCCTCCACCTTATTACCAACCTTGCCAACCACTTCAACAGTGGAACACTACAAGTTGGAAGCATTAGCCACCCTAGTATCCTCCTCCTCCTCATCTTATTCAGCAATAGTATTGGCCACAGGGGTGGAGGGGAAAATCCTACCCCCAACCACCTCATGTATCTACACCTAATCATCTGTATCCTTAGCACTCAACCAATACCAACCAATTTTTACTAGGGTTTGTGCCTCCAGTTCCCCTTATTACACAACAACCTCATCACTTCCAAAATACAAACCCTCCAGGACCTACATTTTTACCTACACAACCGATACCTAATCCAATTAATAAGCCAACTCAAGATTTTAACAGCATTGAGTTGCAAAATCTTCCATCCTACATTAGTCGACTATACCTATACATGAGATACAGTTATGATCTGCAAGAGTTGTAAATAACAGACCTAAGTCATCAGTCATCATTCATGAAGATAATGTTGAATAAGATTCAAATGGAGTCGTGAATGATGGATGCTATTTTGTAGGATGTGCATATTCCAGAGATCCCAGTGCATACCCATCCTTAGTAAGAACCCATTCAGGAACAAAGGATTCCTCCATTTCCGGAACGACTAGCAATAGAAAAACTTGTAGTTCGTCCTGAGTATGGCATTATGAATGAACTAAAGAATATCTATGTTAAGATCCCTCTATTACAAGATATTAAGGGCATACCAATTTACATTAAGGTAATAAAGGAATTATGCATTAAGCACTCAGCAAAGAAGAAAAAAAACCCCCTCATAATTCATGTATAGGAGAGATGTCTGAGTGTATGACATACCAATCTCGGATTGTAAAATATACAAACCCAGGGGCCCCAGTAGTAACTGTGATTGTAAATAATACCGCCATTGAGAATACACTTATTGACTTAGGATCTGCCATTAATATGATGACCACTGCAGTTTTAGAAGCTTTAGAGTTGGGACAATTTCTCTGACCGACCCCCTCAATTCTGGAACTATCAGACCGTATTACGGTAAAACCTGCAGGAGTTTTAGATGAAATTGTTGTATCAGTGGCCTCATGGGAATATACTATTCATTTCATGGTAGTAGAATCAAAGGATCCTTCTAAAGGAAATCCTATTATACTAGGAATACCATGGTTGGATACCGTCAACGCCTTCATAGGATGTGGGAATGGGGAAATGACCATTTCAAATGGGTTGTCCACATAAAAACTGGATTTATATCCCCAAGCACAACCTGTAACTAAAACTTTGTGGTGGTTATATTGCCCCTTTGGGGAAGAAAATAATGAACATCTCTTCTTTCCTAGTGACTACTCCTGGGCACTTCAGGAGCAGACTACTGAGAATATATTAAACCAGTTTGTCTCTTCCACAACTTGTATAGATTTTCCGCAATATTTTTCCCAATTCAATCAAATATTTGGAGATGAGTTTCAAGAAAATATGGATCTCTCAACATTTGTAGAAACACCATGTGTGTTTGCAATTGAAGAGCACATAGGATCTTATATCATGCCTTGTGAAGTTAGCCCTGGGAAAGTTTTACACATAGATGCAGGGTTAACCGAGAGTCAACGAGAACAATTGCTTAAGGTCCTTAAAATCCAATCTAGAGCATTTGCATGGGAATACACTGACATGAAAGGTATACACCCTAACACTTGTATTCACCATATTTACATGGATGCCGGTATATCCCCTATAAGGAAACCTCAGAGGAGGATGAATCTTGCTTTCAAAGACATAGTGAAAGAGGAGTTACAAAAACTTCTCAATGTTGGTTTCATCTATCCTATTTCTGACAGTAAATCGGTGTCTCCTCTAGTGGTAGTCCCAAACAAAGTCACAAGGAAATGGCATATTTGTCTTGATTTCAGAGAGCTAAATAAGTCCACTCTTAGAGACTATTTTCCTTTTCCCTTTATTGATCAAGTGTTAGATACCCTGTCAGGAAAACAATACTTTTCCTTTCTTGATGGGTATAGTGGATATAATCATATTTTAATAGCACCCGAGGATCAAGATAAGACCACTTTTACATGCCCATGGGGAACATATGCCTATAGAGTTTTTCCATTTGGCTTATGTAATGCACCTGCCACTTCTCAGCGTGCAGTTTTAGGGATTTTTTCTGATCTTATACACGACTGTGTAGAGGTATACATGGATGAATTTACATCCTATGGTAATACCTTTCAAGAGGCCCTGGATAACCTTGAGAAGGTCCTGATTCGAAGGTCCAAATTTCTGCAAGCCTCAGATTACCTGCAAATATCTTTTAATCGAGATCTAGTATCCCTGTCCAGAGCCCAACACCTCTCTGGGTGCTTAATAGAAGCTCTAGTTAAGGATCAACACTTCATTTTCGCAGGATTTGTTTCTTAACAAGATTCTCAAAATCTCAGCTGAATCATTATGTACATGTGTTTTTATAGAAATTCAACAAAGGTGTTCTAAGTAATCAAATACTTATATGTGTAGAATTTCGTGGCCGTGGTCATCCCAGCTTCAAAGCCTAACACCTCCTTGGTGCTTAATGACATCTCTAGCATACAGTCCTAGCACCATTCCCTGGTGCTCACCAATACTCAGACACTTACTTTCCAGACATCATAATACCTAGGGGTTATTCTCTTCAAGGATCCCCCACTCTCGTGACAGTCCCCTTACAGCGTGAATGTGTGTGGAAAGAAGTCTAACCGGATGTCTTCCAGCTTGGGCGTCCCCAGTGATGCATACCGGTGCCTAGCTGGCAGGAGGGGAACATAAGCTATGTACATCCTGTACATCCTTCTAGAGGAGCCATCTTTCTCAACCACATCCTCCCGAGAGCTATGTACTCCAGGGGCAGACCACCATCATCTCACCTATGTTACATACAAGCATGTAGTTTATATGAGATGCCATTATAAAAATAATTGCAATTATAGGTTTTCAAACCTATTCCAAGCACATCCCTTTGAGAATCTATGTATCCAGCTACATCCTTCCGAGGATCCATGTACAACCAGTACATGTTTTCATCATCTCACTTGTGTTACATACAAGCATGCATTTTATATGAGATGTCATTATAAAAATTTAATCCTAGATTTTTGAAATCTATTTCATGCCTGGATAAATTTACAATTGATAGTCAAATCTAAAATTTGAATTCACAATTCTGCTTCCCATAGAAAATTGGATTTTGTAACCATGAGATCATCCTCATATTGCTTGGCTTTTGCAAGTGGGGAGTACTCATCCCTAGCTTACGCATGCTACCCAAAACCTGGACATTCACATACAACATATCTTCTTGACACCATTTAGATCAACCAAACAGTTAATAATATTTATTTAACCATCATCAACAAAATTTAAAATCTGAAGTTCAAAATCTATTTTGTTCAAAAGCTAGATTTCAGTCATGAGATCCTTCTCATAGCATATGGCATTTTCCTACCTTGGTTTCAGTGGGTACAACCAGACTGCTCTACTCAGGTCATTCTACCTACAGTCTTCAGGAAGGGCCATGGAACCACAAGTTCACCCACAGGCTTCCTCAGCCCATACATAGACTCAATTTTTCCTGCAAAATATTCTTTAGTGAACCTCCTGTAGTATCCTGCAAGTGCCACAAAAGATTTTACATCTGTTAATTTTCTTGAAGCAGGCCAACATCTCATCGCCTCAATCTTTTCAAGGTCTACAGATATTCCTTTATCTGAGATAAGGTGACCCAAATAATGAATTCCATCTTTGTAGAAGTCATAGTTTCTCAGGCTTGCATACAGCTGACGCTTCCTTAGCAATTTCAAGGTCAGCCTCAATTGTTCCACATATTTTTCCTCATCCTTTGAATAAGTAGGAATTTCATCAAGGAAAACAAGAACATACTTGCCCAAGTACCTACTAAAAAAATTATTCCTAAGGCATATAAACATAGTTGGTGCATTTGTGAAACCAAATGGTACCACTACCAACTCATAGGATCCATACCTTGCTATGAAGGTTGTCCTATGAGCATCTTCATCCTTGATACTTTCCTAATGGTAATCAGATACCAAGTCAATCTTGGAAAATACCTTTGCTCCTCTCATTTGATCAAAGAGGTCATCAATCCTAGGCAAAGGATACTTGTCCTTCATAGTGACCTTGCTTAACTATCTATAATCAATACACAATCATATTGTATCATCTTTCCCCTTCTCAAAGCCAACGGTGCTCCCCATGGGGACACACTTGGACTAGTATGCTTCTTTTCCCACAACTCTTGTAGCTGCATTTTCTAGGATTTTCGGAATGCTCATCCTACAGGGTGTTTGGGACATTGGTGCTATTCTAGGAACAAGTTCAAAGTTAATATTTATGTCCTTTGGAATAATCCCCAGAATTTCTTCAGGAAAAGCATTCTTGAATTCATGTAGCATATGAAACCCCTCCAACCTAGGAGTATCATACTCTATTGCCTCCAAAACATGAGCTACATGCACTCTGCAACCTTTCCCATAGAAATTTTTCAGTTGCATTGCTGAAGACTTCCCTCTAGATATCACTTCTGGAAAGCATTTTACAACCCTTAGGTTTCCTTCATCATCCAAGCACTCAAAAGTCTTGTTGTAACAATCAAGATTTTCTCTATGTGCTTCTAGCCAATCCATTCCAATGAGAACATTATATGATCCAAGTGGCAGAACATTCATATCTGCACATGTGACTAACCCATCCATGACCAATGGACATTTAATTATCACTTCACTGATCTTCTTCTTAGTTCCAGTGGCTAGTTGGATTGACCATGATCTTCTGTGCTTTGAATTCTTCAAAGGGCACATCTCAACAAATCCAGGGGCAATATAGCCATGAGTCAATCCAGGGTCAATCAAAACAGAAACAGTCTGTTCAAAGATCTCACCCTCAACTTCCACCATAGTTGAGTTATGACCTGCCTGTTGGTCTTCTAACACTGCACAAATTTTAGGAATGACCCATGCTTCTTGATCCATAGTTTCAACTTCTTGGGAGCTAGGGACTTGACCCTCATTCTTATTCTCAAGTGGACAATTCCTGCGTAGAAGGTGTCCTTCACATCCCCAACATTTGAGTGGTTCCTTTATCTTTTCCTTCATTATTCTGGTTGGTTCAATCACAGCTTGTGATGGCTTCCTTTGCTGCTTTAGGAGGTGAGAAGGTTTAAAACCTTTCTTCCTTGGGTTAAGCTTCTCATTCTTCTAGTGGGAATTTTTCCTACTCCCTTCTGCCTCTATTAACTGATGCCCAAAGTTTATCTCCCTTTGGAGATCTGCCACATTCTGCAACATAATTGTAATCAACTAGTTTTGTTATACCATAGATTTGACCAACCTTTTATTTTCTTCCTTGCAATCCTGTAACTCTGTCCTAAATATTCTTATGGTAACTGCAGCATCTAGGAAACTTTCGTGTTCCTCCTTCCCAACAGTCTCATCTCCATGATGTTGGGTGTTGTAAGATGGACTTACATACCGTTCTTCATGTGGACAAATCTGACGCAAATGGGGTCCTCCACATCTCCAGCATTTTAGTGGCATTTTTCCCTCCTGTGGGTATCTTGGCTTTCCCCCCATAGCATCCTTCTTGTGTCCACAGGGATCTTGTGCATCATCCATGCTATTATTCTTCTTGGCGCTGATATTCTTTGACCCTCTTGTTCGGACCAAGATCAACTTTTCAATCTACACTATAACTCTGCAAAATGTGTTAACAACAACAATTGTTAGTCAATCTCAGAAATTCAAACAATTATTTACCAACTGCTTATTGCAGGCATGAATGGTCAAGATCGTAGTAGAATTCAGATCATGATCACAATGCATTTCATTGGGTTGGCTAAGTTTAGCAATTTTGCTAAATAGCATTCTTTCTTGTTGTAGTTTTCTTTCTGCAACCAATTGTCTTGGTACATTTATACCAATGCTGCAACCACCAGTTCTGTCAAATCACAACCTGGGTGTTCTTTTCCATTTTTATCTATCCAACTTGGCCCATTTAGGCCCAATGTTGTAACCAATAGCTCTGATACCATAATATCACATACCCATACTTTGTTATCATGCGGAATTAAAATTTTCCTACATAAACGTTGTTGTTCTTTGAATCACAGGGCATGGCCATGAAACACTCCTCCACATTCATGTTCTGATACCACACGGTCATTGAATTATGCATGTAAATTATCCAACTTCCCACTAGTAGAGAAGAAAGATCTCAAGGGAGATTGAACAACGGAGGAAAATCGCAGTGGAGATCGACGATCATCATCTGTTTCGCATCTAGAAACAGATCAATGACTGAGAATCCACCCACAAAAATCAATGGAGTGGAAATCCCAATTTGCGGGATCGAAAAGTTATGAAAATTGCAATCTCACATCCCAGATCCCGCATCCCACATCGGAAACAGATCATCGATGGAGAATAATCCCGCAAGAATCGACGATGTAGAAAACTTTAGTTGCTGGATCAGGAATTGTGTAAATCGTGATACAACGATCCTGCATCCCACATACCGCATTCCGCATTCCCGCATCTTGCATGTGGAATTGACCATTGTGGAATGAAAACTGTGAAAAGCCATAATTCACAAAAAGACATCTCCGCATCCCGCAAGTTGCAGAAAGGAAATTATGGAGGTCCAATTCTGTAAAAGGATGTCTTTCGCATACCACATCCTGCCTGCGAAAGGTTGCTGCTCGAAAATTCGACCTGCTACTCAAATTCTTTGATCAAACTTGGTCGTCGAGGCCAACATCCATCCGATAATCTAACCCTGCAACTTAGTTTAACAATACATTGAAGGAAACATACATAGATTCCTATAATTGCAGTTATTCAAAGGAACAATTCATCAATTCAACACATCCAACATCTTCATCATATGCCATCAAGCGATTACAATGCAAGAAATACAATTGCGAAGATTAACATAGACAAGAACACTTATCTGGAGAAGAACTTGTCCCCCAACTAGCTATGTCGCTGCAATGTTCCACCCAACCATAATCCAGTGCGATCATCAATCTCTCAACAACACTACTACCCCCGAGCTGGGCATGATTTCCTCAAGGAATAAGGGAATACTAGCAGACTCATACATAGCCAAGGGTGCAACAAAACTCAGCCAATCCAACTAATAAATGGGTTTATCATGCTACAACGGAGCTGGAAAGGCTGACTGCTAAGCTAGTGAGATCAACCCCAGAGCTATGGACACCTGCACCAGATCTATCCTGACTTCTAAAACATATACACCCCCAACTCAAGGAAGCATCCCCTTCTCTACTACACAGTCCCTCAGGATATTCCTTCCATTCCAGTGTTTTTCAGGCTATACAAAGAAGAAAACCAGCCCCCTAGATCTGTCTGTGAGGTTCATTCTCACACTAGTTTTATCAAGCCACCGATTAGAGGAAATTTGGGGTCTAAAATGGGCCTTATAAGAAAACGTGCCAAAATAAGTTTTTGTGAGTTGGAATTCAAGAACCAATAGAATTTCAATAAAATAAGTCAACCATAATGGTTGAATTGACATATTTGTCATTAAAAAAAACTAATTTTTTTGTTCGTATTTTCGACATATCTCATTGTGTTTTTACTCAAATTTCTATCGGAAGAGCTCATTGGATGAGGAATTTGATTCCGCATCCAACGAGTACCCACACTGCATACTTTTAACAAACCCCGCTACCCCAAAAACAAGAAATACCTGAAAAAATGTGATGATGACATCATCATCACGTTTTTTCAGGTATTTCTTGTTTTTGGGGTAGCAGGGTCCATCAAAAGTATGCATTGTGGGTACTCGTTGGATGCAGAATCAAATTTCGCATACAACGAGCTCTCCCGATCGAAATTTGAGTAAAAACACAGGGAGATATGTCAAAAATACGAACACAAAAAGTAGTTTTTTTCTTTCTTCCTCCAAAATTAATCAATATTATTTTATTATTTTAACTATTATTTTATTATTTTCCTTAGGAGGCCCATTTTAGACCCCAAAATTCCTCTAATTAGTAGATCATACCACATTTCCCACTCCCAAACTAGATCAAAGACGAAACAAGATGTACACACAACAACCACAATGAGACACAACAACACAGGCTTTACTCTAATACACAAAGTAACAGGGTCTCATAACACTCTGTAGTTCAGGATGAAATTACGACATAGTAAACAGGGTCTGGGTAAAGGAAAAACACTTGCAGAAACATGTATCAACACCTGCTCGCTCTCTTCGCGTATGTCCAATCAGGAAGAATGACCAACGCGTGGGGTGAATGATCGTGAAAAGAACAAACCCCCGTGAAGGAAGGATCCAGATCCCCCAAAATGTCCCCGCAACGCCCCCCAAAGAACGTGAGGGAAGATGAAACGTGATCGCATGAGGGAATGGTGTACGTTTTTGGGTGTTTTCTTGCCCATGCAGTCGAAACACGTTCTTCAAGAATGGGTGCTCTACCCAATTCGATTTTTTTCCCATATTCTTCCCATTCCATGCAATAAGTACCTCAACCAAATTCTGGCAGAAATAAATGGTTGGGGGAAAAGACAAGAAAAGGCTAGTTGAGAGTTTTGATGGTTTTTCCCCAGTGGCTCAAGTTTAAACATTCCCTCCCCCTTATCCTTAGGAAAATCAGGCCTCGTCTCATTATTCATTGCATTGACATAGCTGGATGTGGGTTTTTCATTAATTTGCATATCTACATGATGTTTACAAACATGCTTGACTTAGCATAGAAACCATAGGAATCAACCATGCTCACCTATATTCCAAACATTAATCAATGATAGGGCCTTGGCCTTGAGCTCCTTGTCATGATTCCATATAATATTTGCATCATATACATTAATGCAAACGGGGTCAAATCCGGGGTTTTACACATGAGCTACCAATTTAACAACATTGGGTTAGCCATTCACCATCAACACATATATATACAAATAAAAAACCTATAATCGCATAGATATATAAACCTCCATGGGCACATGTACAACAAGATACATAAAGAGTATACATACCATAGATACTTATGTTTTATTCGGGTGCAACTAGCATCGACCATACAACTTTCCTCCTAGCCTTAGACACTATTAAGCCAATCTACTTGTTCAAGTCACCCCCGAGCTGAGGCATTGGAATTCACATGGTAAGAGACTCTTATAACTCGATATCTAAGTATAAAACTTAGAACCAAAACCTAAGTGACACAAACAAATGAATTTATTCCACAGGGTTTCCCCCCTCTCCATCCACTTACTCCTCCACCCCACTAGTAGGTGAAATGGTAATCCCTTCACCTTCTAGGTTCCTCTGGACATTGCCAGAATGGTAATCTCTTCACCTTCTAGGTCCCTTAGGATATCGCCAAAATGGTAATCCATTTACCTTCTAGGTCCCTCAGGACATTGCCATTCACCATCAAATTTTATGTGTAGGATCAAGATAGAGACAAGTGGTAACACCACAGAACTATATCATACTCAAGAAAATATTAGTTTGAGAAGCCACAACTCAATCCCTCACCACCTATTTAATCCTCCACCCCAAACCAGGGGAAATGGTAATCGCTTCACCTCGTAGATCCCTTCGTACATCACCATTCACCATCAATATTTATGTGTAGGATCAAGTCAGAGACAAGCAACAGAGATGGAGGGACTATACCAGAGTTTATCAGGATCACTCCAAACACATCCAATATATTGATGCTCCAAGCACATGGTTCATATACAAAGTAGAGAATACATTGGCTCCCGATCTCACAAGATTACCCATCTCTCAACAATAATGGCATAAACAACTCGCCTTCTTCAATGATTGATGGGATGAATAATCAAGAATTCTCTTCACATGATATCCATAACCTGCAAGACAATTGGTGTAAAAATGCGTGCACAGTATCATGCCAAACTCTCCTTTAGCATTCACATTCTTGTTAGCGCCACTCTCTCCACTAACCAATAAACTACCCATCTAGGAACTAATGAATTCCTGAGCAATTCAAATCCCTTTAGGCTAATTCGAATTTCTGCCAAGAGATTGACTAAAGACCATTGAGAAACAACTCTCAATAAAAAAGTGCTCCTCCAGGCAACTAAATGACCCATTCAAGTTCTCCATAGAGTAACCCAAATACACTGGTATTGACTCAATAACACTAACAAAGCACTCCCAATCATTGGCTAACTCAAAATTTTCAAAATTGACTCAAACCCATCACAACTGACTCAAGTTTACCCACAAATTACTCACCATGCATGAATGTAACTTGAATTTCACCTACTAACTCAAATTCTCCCAAAGTCACTCCCATGCATTTAGTTTAATTTGAGCTGGCCCAAAAATGCTCAAATTACTGAGAATGACTCGAATTCATCTCATTAACTAAAAACCACTGACTTTAGACACCAATAAATTGAGGACAACTCCCTATTAACCGGACTGAATCCAACTGGATGACAGTTATTCTAGTTCATTGGAGTACTAGGGTGCAATATGGTGCAAGGGTGAATGGTGAATGGATGAGTTCATGTGCATGGTCGCATGGTTGCATGGTGTATGGTTACTTGGGTGCATGCAAAACATTTATTAGACAAAAAATGATCACCATGGTCCAATAACATCAAAATTAGGAAGACTAGAGTACTGTTAGGGGGAGCCACCACTCCTAACCCCAACCCCTTAACATGTGGAACCCAAGAACCTCCAGCAACGTTGTTGTCCGTGTTGAGCCATTATTTAGTTATATATAAGTATAATAATAATAATATCCATAGTCCATAGTCTAGGCACCTAGTACCACTAATAATCAAATAACAGCATTACACATGCTTGGGGCTTATTGTCGGGGTATTACAAATTGTAATCTAAATAGGGACTTCCTTCCTTTTGATTACTCATTTCTTCTGGTTTGTTCCTAGAGATGGACTGATACAATTCCCCTTATTCTTCTAAGGTCTTTAAGAACAAAGAGAAAGAGAAGAGGGATCTCTACCCATTAGGTCCAATCCTAAAATCCTATCAAAAAGGTTGTAATCTTGTAAACCTAGAGCTTCCTCCACAACTAGTCTCTTGAGATCACTATGGTTAAGGATGGGAATTAAAATCTCAAGGATGACTTCAGACTATGGACTTGACACTAGCTTTTGAGGAAAATCCAACAATAATGAAGAGGGATCTAAGGCACCTTCTTGAGAAGAGGAATGCATAAATAAACCCCCCATATCTAGAGTCGTACCCTACCCTTAAGTTGAGTTCGCTCCCTTTGATTGAAAATATTGATATGGTGACTCCACTTCAACATATGATGATATAGATATGAGGGAAGGCACAAGAATTGTCAAAACATGCATCAGGATTTCATCTCGTAATTGGATCATACCCGATGTCCTTTTGGGTATATTAAGCATGGGGATCGATGCGATCATGGTATTATGCGTTGCCACCAAAAACTCGATTGGAAAATCGACAATCTAGAAGTTCCTAATGTGAGATGAATATTTTTTGAGTGGGATCCAGTGTGTCTTCCACCTCATAGCCCATGAGGTCGTTTTCTTCCATGGTGAAGTGGGCCCTTAGTCCATTGGACTAACTAGGGTTTGCAGCCTCAACCTAGGGTTTCAAAGGGATCTGAGAATTCATCATTATTACCACATTCTCATGCCACTAACCATTATCATGCCACTAATCCATATAATTCATAATTCTTAAACTATATCCATCATAACTCTATAATCCACATAATCCCAAACCAATAAACCCTATAACCCCTAACTACTAACACATATCTTCAAATGCAGATAATAATATTTATTTTTTATGGAAATGTAACACCATTTTACTAAAGCGATTGAAGCACATTTTGAATCATCGTACCTTTAGAATTTACATTGTATTTTCATAGATTTAACTACACAGGGAAGATAAAAGTTTAACATAACTTTAGCATACGTGTTCTCTCCCCATTTCATGTCTCCTACAATTCTTATTTATAGATGAATACGAGACTAGAGAATATGTTCTCCTTTGATTTTTTTTCTCAAGTAATGTTTCACTAATGGTTTATAATAACAGGGTAGTCTACTTGAGTTTTTACTATCTTCGCTTGAGTAGTAGCATGTGAGTTCTAATTTTCAATCATTTGTGCAGTACTGGAGGATAGAAAAAAAATTGGTAGCATTTTTTCTTACTGACACACAATTGAAAAAAAAATGATAGGGAATAACATGTGAGTTCTATTTTTCAATCCTCTATGCATTACTAGAGGATTGAAGAAAATTCGACAACATTTATTCTTGTCAACACACCATTGAAAAAAATAATTGGTAGCATTAATACTACCGGTTGATATAATTGAAATCAATGGTGAATGGATGCATGAGTGAATGCGCATGGCTTCATGGTTGCATGGTGCATGGTGTATGGTTACTTGGGTGTATGAAAAACATTAATTAGACAAATATATGATCACCATGGTCCAATAACATCAAAATTAGGAATACTAGAGTACTGTTAGGGGGAACCACCACTCCTAACCCCAACCCCTTAACATGTGGAACCGAAGAGCCTCCAGCAACGTTGTTGTCCATGTTGAGTCATTATTTAGTTATTTATAAGTATAATAATAATAAACTAATAATAATAATATCCAAAGTCCATAGCCTAGGCACCTAGTACCACTAATAATCAAATAAAAACATTACACATGGTTGGGGCTTATTGTCGTGGTATTACAAATTGCAATCTAAATAGAGACTTCCTAGGCTTTTGATTACTCATTTCTTCTAGTTTGTTCCTATAGATGGACCGATTCAATTCCCCTTGTTCTTCTAATGTCTTCAAGAACAGAGAGAAAGAGAAGAGGGATCTCTACCCATTAGATCCAATCCTAAAATCCTATAAAAAAGGTTGTACTCTTGTAAACCTAGAGCTTCCTCCACAACTAGTCTCATGAGATCACTATAGTTAAGGATGGGAATTCAAATCTCAAGGATGACTTCAGACTATTGACTTGACACCAGTTGTTCAGGAAAATCCAAGAATAATGAAGAGGGATCTAAGGCACCTTCTTGAGAAAAGGAATGCATAAATAAACCCCCCATATCTAGAGTCGTACCCTACCCTTAAGTTGAGTTCGCTCCCTTTGATTGAAAATATTGAGATGGTGACTCCACTTCAACATATGATGATGCAGATACGAGGGAAGGCACAGGAATTGTCAAAACATGGATCAGGAGTTCATCTCATAATTGGATCATACCCGATGTCCTTTTGGGTATATTAGGCACGGGGGTCGATGCGATCATGGTATTATGCGTTGCCACCAAAAAACTCGATTGGAAAATGGACAATCTAGAAGTTACTGATGTGAGAGGAATATGTTTTGGGTGGGATCCAATGTTTCTTCCACCTCATAGTCCACAAGGTCATTTTCTTCCATGGTGAAGTGGGCCCTTAGTCCATTGGACTAACTAGGGTTTGCAGCCTTGACCTAGGGTTTCAAAGGGATTTGAGAATTCATCATTATTACCGCATTCTTGGCCACTAACGCTTATCATGCCAATAATCCATTTAATTCATAATTCTTAAACTATATCCATCATAACCATATAATCCATATAATCCCAAACCAATAAACCCTATAACCCCTAACTACTAACCCATATCTTCAAATGCAGATAATAATATATATATATTTTATGGAAATGTAACACCATTTTACTGAAGCGATTGAAGCACGTTTTGAATCACCGTACCTTGAGAATTTCCATTGTATTTTCTTAGATTTAAGTACATATGGAAGATAAAAGTTTAACATAACTTTAGCATACATGTTCTCTCCCCATTTCATGTCTCCTACAATTCTTATTTATAGATGAATACGAGACTAGAGAATATGTTATCCTTTGATTTTTTTGCTCGAGTAATCTTTCACTAATGCTTTATAATAACAGGGTAGTCTACTTGAGTTTTCAATATCTCTGCTTAAGCAATAGCATGTGAGTTCTAATTTTCAATCATTTGTGCAGTGTTGGAGGATAGAAAAAAATTTGGTAGCATTTTTTCTTACTAACACGCAATTGGAAAAAAGATGGTAGGGAAGAACATGTGAGTTCTAATTTTCAATCCTCTATGCATTACTAGAGGATTGAAGAAAATTTGATAGCATTTATGCTTGTCAACACACCATTGAAAAAAACAATCGGTAGCATTAACACTACCGGTTGATATAATTGAAACCAAAAAAGTAAAATTCCAACAGTCGCAACTGGTGCAAGAGAATAAAAAAAATAAAAGGATAGTTAATTGTATGGTTATATGCAAATTAGTATTTATACATACATTTGAAAATTTTTGTAGCATAATGGTTGCTTGGCAACAAAGTTAAAAAATAAAATTAATTATAAATTATTAAAACAAAACAAAATTTGATCGACCTTTGGGATTGTATGCCATTGGGTCGAGTGGTGGTTAGTGGGATGTCCAATAGAGTGTTGGTTGTGGATCTTAATTATCTTCCTAAATCAGGGAATTGTTTCGGTCGTGTTTGGATCCTAGAATAAACTTCTGAACTATAGGGGGTCTGCCCACCCATTTGGCATGAACATTCATGGGGGTTCAGGGGAAAGAGCACCCAAGGAAACTTTTGTGGTTTTTTTCTGGCTAATGAAATGTGGAGAAAAAAAAGGAGATTGAAAATAATGTAATTTCATAGTCAATCTAGACCATTCATTATTAGGTTACAAATATGATGGTATAGATTACGTTTGTGTATTTTTCCCTACAAGGAAACCCTCTTTTAAAGAGGGCATTGTATTACAATTGTGTAGTAGTGTGTGTGAGAGAGACTATGAGAGAGTGAAGAGGAGGTTGTGGCAGTTGTGTTGCAGGCTATATCCCTTCATTTTGATGGATGTAATAAAAGAAAGGACTAGTGAAGCCCATAACGGGTGAACCACATGTATTGGTGTCTCTCTTGTATTTTGTTCATATGTGTTTAATTTATGCATCTATTTTATTTTATTGTTTGGCGATCTTTTTTTTACATAGAGCTCGATATATATAGAGAGAGAGATCAATCTAGCTCTTAAAATCTCAATCAAACTCTAGAGATTGACTAAGCTCTTGAAAACACAATCAAGCTCTTTAAAACTCAATCAAGCTCAAAATCAAAATTAAAATTTTGAATACTCTATCTAAACTTTTCTTAACCCATCCAAACCCTTGATCACGGATTTGTATTTGTCACCAAAATAAATAAAATTCCATCTCAAGGTGGGAATTCAAATCCCAACCAACCATCAATCGTGATGTGCACGTGAAATCAAAAGAAGCCTATTATTAAAAATATGCACACAAAAATATTTTTTTGTCCATGTACAAAGGATTTTGTTTGGAATGCCAAACAACAAAGGAATTGGCTCTTCAACATTTTTTTTACATTCGCAAAGCCTATCTTAGATCGTGAATGAACAGAGAAATTAACTCCTTCATATTGTCTAGTTAAATAATTTATTAACGGTAATGTGTGCTCATAAATCCACACAATCTCAAGAGTTTAATTGACTATAATTTTAATTTTTTTTTTTTATACATGTATGATGTCGTCTCACCAAAATTGAAAACATATCTAATCTGAAAAAGGTAGTTCTTTGATTTGAAAGTTTGAAGTATCATCATGTTAGACTTTATTTATGGTGTTATTTTTAGGGCTTTATTATGATGCGATTTATTGGACCTTAATTCCAATCCAACATGATACACGGTTAGATGGGAATGATAAAGATCCATTAGAATTTGTTTGCATTAAATAAAGTCATACAAGCCAATAAAGGTGGTAAGAAAGTAGGATGCAATGTTCATAAAGGTGGTAAGAAAGTAGGATGCAAGGTGGTAAAGAAAGTAGGTGTATAAGTTATTCTGTCAAGGGAAGGGACAAATAATTTCAATATTGTTATAATCAATATCGTTAAAGTTTTTTAATTTTTAATAGTTTAGAGATATGAACAATAAACGAGACTAATAATAATATTATAGATGTTTTAGTGGATTAATTGAGATGCATTTATTATCTGAAATTTTAGGATCTTTTTTAACCATTAAAAATTGTCTGTAAAATTTGTATATTAAAAACTAATAAACATGCTTTGAAACTGAAATTTAAAT
Source organism: Pseudotsuga menziesii (assembly GCA_001517045.1). Classification (NCBI taxonomy): domain Eukaryota; kingdom Viridiplantae; phylum Streptophyta; class Pinopsida; order Pinales; family Pinaceae; genus Pseudotsuga; species Pseudotsuga menziesii. The sequence goes on from LPNX010196275.1 coordinate 293,075, forward strand.
GCTTAAACATACACGCATAAGAAAAATAAACAATATGTAAACCATGGAAATGAAAGACCAAAACTGATAACGGATTTCACGCATCTTGGGCTACGTCTCCAAGCCACTTCCAATGAGAAGGTTGATCTTATTAAGTCTTCAAAGTTTACATAAATGGGTTTCTGGAACCACTTCTTTTTTTTTTAGTCAAAACCAGAAACAGACAGCGCCACTGCGATCCTCTTGAAATTTTGAGAAAAATGAGTATAACTCGCCTACCTTTGCCTAAGGCCTCCTCTGTCACACAAATCGAGAAAACTCTGCTTGCATAAAAGACAAAACATTACGAACTGTATGGATTCCACCTCAGGATTCGTTCTTATTAATGGTTGTATGAAACCTCAAGAATTGTGCCTATACTTTCCTCGAGATTCGTGTCTGCGTTGAGTCTATACCATGGCTTTTGTTTCAAATTCTATGCAAAAACTTGCTTCTTGTGGTTTAAATAGTGGTTTCGAGGTGGTTTTGGGGCGCGGACCGAAGGGCCGTATGCCCTTTTGGCACCCTGCATTCCGCCTACAAACTCTTAAGTTGTTTTCTCCATTGTAAAACTAATGGATGGGTCGTGGCCCAATGGTTAACGTTTTATTGGCAAAGATCTTGGGGTCAAACCCGTGGGCCTCTATCCTACCTCCACAATTTTGTTGAACCATTTAAATGGATATGGTAATATGTTGGCAAGGTATAGTTTTGGAAATGGTATACTATGTGGCATATGATATGGTGTGATACTATTGGACAGTCGTTTGAATTGGCATGTGATTTGGTACTATACATTGAACAATGACTTGACTTTCCATGTCACTGACTCCATCGCTATGAGAAGGAAATGATGGCTATTTCACATGCAGTACGGAAGTGGCGGCCATACCTCTTAGGGAATCATTTTTGCATTAAGACTGATCACCAGAGTCTGAAATATTTCCTAGAACAACAGGTCTCATCCCCAACACAAAATATTGGGTTAGAAAACTCATGGGTTATGACTATGAGATCACTTACAATAAGGGTAAGGATAATTGTATGGCGGATTCTCTTTCTCACACATTTGATGACCACATTTCTCTTTTAGCTATTTCTATGCCTATTCCAAATTGGTTGCAATATGTTCAACAAGGTTATTCCAATGAATCTTCATTATCTGAAATCATCCAACAACTGGCCAATAACCCTTAATGTTGTACCACAATACTCTTTGGATGGTTCTTCTTTGAGATACAAGATTCATCTGGTGCTTCCCCAGAGCACGGATCTTCAACAAGAGGTATTCTATGAACTTCTTGCTTCTCCATCAGCAAGGCACTTTAGGTTCCTCAAAACATATGAGTGGGCACGATGTAACTTATTTAGGAAGGGAATGAAAATAGAAATTCAACAGATGATGGCTAAATGTGATAACTTCCAGCACCACAAGGGTGAAACAACACTCCTTCTAGGATTGCTTAAATCCGTTCCCATCCCTATAGGGATTTGGACAGATATTTCGATGGATTTAATTGAAGGGATCCCTAAACATGGAGGGAACACAATGATATTGATTGTGGTTAATCACATCTCGAAATATAGTCATTTTTTTGCCCTCAACCATACATATACCGCCTCCTCAATCACACAAATTTTCATGGACCAAATCTTTCATCTTCATGGAATCCCTTTTTCCATTGTCTTAGATCGTGATGCAAATTTCAGAAGTCATTTTTGGACAGAAATATTTTGCCACACTGGAACCAAACTAAAGATGATTTCAGGGTATCACCTAAAAACATATGGTCATACTAAAGTTATCAACAAATGTTTGGAAACTTATATTCGTTGCTTCACCTCTAAATAACAACATAAATGGGAAAAGTGGCTCTCTCTCGCTGAATGGTGGTACAATATCTCCTACCACAATGCATCTAAAATGACTCCATATGAAGCATTATATGGTCAGGAACCTTTACGCTCCTTCCGTACACCCCCAATAGTTCACCAATTCAGGTAGTTGACACGGTACTTCGAAACCAAGATCATACTATTCACATTTTGTAGGACAATCTTCACATGGAAAGAAACCGAATGAAACAATAAGCCGATCAACACCGTTCTGAGTGCACTTTTCAAGTTGGTCATATGGGTTTTCTTCGTCTACAACCTTACAAGCAATCCTCCCTGAAAATCAAAGTGCATCATAAGATGGCTCCAAAGTTATATGGGCCATATAAGGTTCTTTAGAAGATTGGGTCTGTTTCATATACATTGGAACTTCCTGCTTCTTCTCATGTTCACCCAATATTTCATGTCTCTTGTCTTAAGAAATTTATTGGCACCAACATTAGAGCACAAACTGTTTAACTAGAACTGGATGAAGGATCCATCATTTTGGAGGTGGAGGCCATCCTCACTAGGCACACTCGTCAGCTTCGCTCTTGATCCATCACAGAGATATTAATTTAGTGGCACGACATGCAACCAAAGGATGCTACATGGGAACTACTCCTTCAGATTCAACAAAAATTCCACATCTAAAGCTTTGAGGACAAATCTTTTTTAAGAGGGAGGGGATTTTAGGAACCCATGACAACCCTTCTCTTTACTTTGTTAGTATATTATTATTGGATGCATATGCTTTGTAAGTCATCTTGTGAGTATATTGTATTATACCACATTCATGGGGAGTAATAGTTTTTTAGATTAGACTTAGTATATAAGTATGTATTGAGGCCAATGAATACATACATGAGCTATTTTGTATTGAGCTTGCTCAAAGGAGGTTTCCCCCTCAACGTGTCCTGCGATCAATAAATTTCTTCTGTGTTCTGTTATTTCTGTTCCATGCATTTTCAATATTTATTGCAGGAGGGTTCTCTCAATGTATCATTGTTTCTAAGTGAAACCATCTTCTCATCCATGGACAATCTTTAGAAGTCCTTATCTTCCATCTCAATTTCCTCTTCATAGTTATAGATCACTATTGATAGAAAATAAATAAAATATACATATGAAATTAGACGAACTATAATTATATATATTTGGTTTCCTTCTTTTCCTAGTGGACCTACTTAAAGTTTTATATGTATTTTCTTCCTCCTCTTCTGAACTATCTAAGGCCTCATCCTCATCAGATCAATCATGAATTTTTTGTTCATTTTCTGGTTCAACTTTCTTGGTCTTAGTTGGTAACTGAACAATTGAATTCTTCTCGTCCTCTTCTAGTTGCAACAGTATAGGAGAAGACTTAACTTCTCTAAAAGTAACATTTATGATATAAAAAACTTTCCTTACCATAGGATCCCAAAGGTTGTACCCTTTCACACTAGTGCTATAGTTGATGAAGATACATTTCACTAACTTGTTATCCAACTTCAAGTATTTATGCACATAAGCATGTGCTTCACAACCAAAAACACAAAGATGTTGAATTGAGGATTTCTTGTTTGTATGGAACTCCATATGGGCCTTATCCACAAGATATGATGTGAGAGACCTATTAATTAGCTAACATTTAGTAGAAACCACTTCTACCTAGAACTTATTCTCTAAGCTAGATACATTAAGCATATTCCTATCTCTCTCCATCAATGTCATATTCAACCATTCTACAAATCCATTTAGAGAAGGGGTATATGAAGTTGTCTTATGTATTAAAATTTATTGCCCTTAAACATCTCCATAGACATGTTCTCTATTTCTCTACAACAATACTTCCTTCTATTCAATCTCTCACTTAAACCAAGATTAGATTAAAAAATAGCGTCCCTAACACCTTTGATCCAAGGTGATTAAGATCTGATAACAATAAAAAGAAGTAGAGGTGCACAATATGCTTCCTACACTAATAAAGGAGAGATAATGCACATAAAACTAAATACACATAGTTGCAGTAACAAAGAACATAGAAACATACAACCACTAAACAAAATGATTTTCTAGGGAAAACCCTTATGGGAGAAGAAAACCCCACACACTAAAGCACACTCAATGTATTATTCAACAAAAAACATATCATTACAGTAGATTACATAGGATTTGTGCTCTCAATAGGATTTTGTTATTAGTAGCATAACGATTCTGAAAAAAAAATCGGAAGCATAACAGTAAGTTAAAAACCCCCACTCTAGCTCCAACTCAAGAACTCAATAAATAGTCATAACAAAACCATAAACCATTTATGTTTTCCAATTCTGCATGTTGGAAACCACCGAATTTTAATTGACGAACTATTGTTACTCAACATTTATTCCCTTGTACTACTCAAAATTTATTGGTTGTTGTTGCTTAGCATTTACTCCCTACATTTCTCAACATTCATTAAGATAATTTATTTGCTATAAAAATACAAGGTGTATGATACACCTACCCGAACATAGAGATCCATGTCCACCACCATGGTTGACTATTTCTATTTGAACTTACAAGCATGATGGTATAAAGGATTCCTATACATCAAGATCTACATTGAATTCATGGAAGTGGGCAGTCTACAAATTATGAAATAAATATCCAAAATTTTAGTGTATTAGATATATAAGTAGTTTTCAAGGAGGAGCTGTAAAATTTCATAGGACATTTCCTTCTAGGTGCTACTAAAATTACCTTGGAAAACATTTACAAGGTTCAATTTTCATTAGCTTCGAGGAGAAAAATGTTGCTTATTGTGTAAATTTCCTCAAGCGAACAACACAATTTTAATATTTCTAGGAAAATATATTGAAATAGAACAAACACAAATTTGTTTGTAATAAAGACATAATTGTGAAGACTTGTAATTACAAAGAATTTATAGTTTGATTTAATATCGCTCAAAGAGAATTTGCAAAATATCAGTTGATGCATTAGAAAAATATGTTAGAAAGTTTCAAATTGTTTACATCGGTCTCCTTAGGTGTCTTCCGATTCATCATCCTCATAAACCCACCTTCTTGCACTTGAAAATGATTAATTTGAGCAGAAGAAAAGATTCCATAGCCTTCCTCTACTAGATGATGTTGCATCAAGAGAAATTTGATTGGTGTAAATTCTCTTCATGGACTTCATAACTCCTTTTGTTCAATTAGAAGATGAGGATAACATTACAAAAAACCCTCATTTTAGGAATGCAAGAGGCTAGAAGGAGATGAAGGAAAACTTCTAGCACATGTTTGGGGGTTATTTTTACAATAGTTACTTGCAAATGCTTGAATAATGAAGTAAAGGCATGGAAAGTAGCCCCGAAATTGAGGAATGGCTTAGTGAACCATCTATAGAAAGGACTTCAAGAAGGAAATAGAATTGGAGAAAATGATATGATAAGTGTTAATGTGAGGAACTCTAGATTTGAGCATACATACACATTGATTTCTGGTCCATTTATTTATGCACAACTTGATAAGAATTTTTTTCTTCAAGTTATTTGAACTTCCCTATAAGTCTTGAAAAGAAGGATAATGGTGTAGGATTGCATTTGTTGCTTAGAAGTTGAGGTGATTATAGATTTATGATACAATTTTTTTTGTAAGTTAGAATTCACATTAAAATATAGAGGAAAATACACCAAAATACAGAGTCACGAGTCCTCCCTCAGTGTTAACATTGTCTAGTTGTTCCCATATGTTGTTGTTAGTTCTAGGTGTGTGTCGGGTAGTGTCGCATTGGTATTTATTATCCATCACATTCTATTCCTCCTTCTTAACACGTATATAAGGTGCTCTGACAATAGCAACAATGTTTCCCTTGGTAGCATCTTCAAAGATATTGTGAATGGTTCCATCCTCAGTGATGGCCATGACCATAGGCGAGGGGAGATGATAAACAACGAGAATCTTTGCACACCAATCCAAACTAGCATGAACCTTATCCTTGAGTTCAAAGAGACGTCCTTGGAGTTCTTCCACTTCACTGAGATCATTGTGTAGGAGGAGGAGAGAGTTCGTTATCCTTGCCCAACTACCTAGGGAGACCTGTGTATGCTTCTCCCTAATTCAGACATTAATCATCCTACCACGCCTTCCTTGACGTCCAGAACGAGCAATGAAGCCTACAATTTTCACCACACGCATGACTGGGTTTCTAGTTGTCCAATGTAAATGGAAATACATAATTTGGCAACCAATATGCACCCAGCAACAGAGTGTTTAATGCTGCCGCGGGGCCTTTCTAACATTCTTTAAACGCCTTCTTTAAAATGCCAGCCTCATGGGAGTTTATAACTTAGCTGAGTTATAATGACTGAATTTGACAATGTGGAATGATAATGGGAAGTCTTTACAATTCATGGGTGCTATGAGTATGGCATCCTTTGATCCAACGGAAAGCCCCAACACCGATGGAATTCGCATATCTTCTTCCAGTTTCAGTCTTTGAAATATCAAGATGGGAATAGGTGATTTAACTTGCAATTCTGTTTGTTTATGTGAATCCTCATCTTATTAAAGTTTTCTCCATGTCAAAGGATGCTTCTTTGTCGATGTGGGAAAGGAGAGAATGCAACTTTATATTCCCTTTTCTTGTCTATATCACCCCATTTCTTGTCTGGATCACCCCATTTCTTCGAACATGGGTTATGGTTGGTTCACAGTGATCCCGAGCCATCCGATAAAACCATAGAGGAAGTTGTCAAGTACGATGTTCTTTATTTTCCGTCTGGTTATCTTTTCAATCTTTTCAATTTCATTTTTATTAGAGTCTGCATTTTTTCACCTTTATAAGCTTTAGTTTAGGTATTTTGTCTTTTATTAATTTGACTTCGGTAATTATAAAATTCATCGTTGAATCTGGTATAAATCTTCCTAGTCCTAAAGATTGATTGCTTATAGCTATTAAAAACATACTATACTATGTTCTTATTAGTCAATCTTATCTCAATGAAAGAAGCATAATCGGGTGGTTGGCTAATGGATATCGGATTTTGAGATTCACGGGATTAACTGTATTGTTAATGTATCATATACTTTGTGATTTTGTTAGAAAAAAAAATCAGGGTAGATCAAATATAAACAGAGGAATATCGCTTAAAGGATAGGAGGGAAATTGATTATCCAATCAATATTGAAATAATCGTTTTGTATTATATTATATCACTATGTTTTTGCAACCAATAATGCTAATTGAGAGTTTAAGTGGAATTGACTCCCATGGTTGTGTATGCTTTGTGATCACACGCCCAAGATATAAATGTGAGATGTAATGCTCCACTAGAAAAGTATGCGTAAAATAAATTATCTTATATGGGTGTCCATAAAAGTGGTCATTTTATTAGAAAGTTATGTTGTGATGGTCAAACACTTAGAAACTACTTAGAAAGTGTGCATTTTTATGGAAATTATTTATTTTTAATGCACATATAACAAACTCTCTGTATTTGAGACCTTGATGGGGTTTATTAATAAATTAGACTATATATTATTTCACACATAAATGCTAACAAATTTATCAATTTCTTTTCAAGAGGTTACCTTGTTTCTTTAATAAAAGTATATATGTTATTATTTTTTGTTGAAATCACAATTTATTTATTCAATGATTGATTAAATTATTGTTAACATTGTAAAATAATGAAATGTGCTACCATTTGATTTAGCATTTTTTAAATGAAGAATTTACATAATTTACTCTTGTGAATGAAAGTGAAACTACCTTCGCAACTTGTCATCATCAAATGACAAGATGAATATATATTTTTCAAATTTAAATTAGGATTAGTCCTTGAAATGATCATTGCTCAAGTTTAATGACATTGTCCTTTCCACATTTGTGATTGGTACTCATTGCATCTATTATGGAAGGTGTTGAGTTGAATCACCAGCTTTAAAACTAGTTATGCATTCCATCTCAGAATCACCTCCTTTACAACTAGTTATGCATTCCATCTCATGTGGATGCCATCAATTCTTTGTTAATCATCTATTTCTAATTATTCCAAACCCCTTTGTGCTTAGTTAGTGAATGGGTTGTAATGGTTACAACTCATCATAACATTACACCATTTTGGAGGAACTTAATGGAAAAAGATTAGTTTATGTCAACATAGGTCTGTCCTACAATTTTTTGTTAGGATTATAATCCTCCCTTGTCCAGTTTGGTCAATTATGTCTAAATCATGAGTCCTTTCAGTCTATATTTAGTCACTAGCACCATTGGTTCCACTTGATCTAATTGGGCCACATGTACCAGTTACTGGAGTGTGGGGAACACTAATTGAGCCTAACTGCCACTGACTGCACTTGCATGCATAAGTTTAGGAGCCTCCTAGAAAAATACCTACAATTTAGGAGCCACTGGGAGTGTTGACACCAACCTCCTTTAGTTGAGTTTAGTTTGCAACTAATCAAGCTCAGTAAGGATTCAATTACATTTAGTTCTATCCTGTTACATTCAGTTCTATTTAGTTAGCGCCATCTATGCATGCCTGCATGTGGGTGAGGCACATTTACTCACCAACCTCAGTCAGTTAGACCAGTTAACTGATAAATAAGACTGACTTAGACACTTGAGTTGGGTTGTTGAACTCCGATAGTGATTTAGACTTATCTAGTTAACCATTCAGTTAGGTAGAGTCAATCAATTCAAATTCCTCTCTCATTCATTCGAATTGACTGGTTATTAATACCAGTGTATTACATTGTAATTAATTATCCAATTACTTTTGATTAATGAAATCATTATACAGATGCAAGCCATTTTTGCACTGTTTCATTCTTCAATTCCGAGTAAAATTGTCTTATCTATCTTGTGAGTTGTGTGTTTATCCATAGATCTATGTGCTCAATTTTATATGGTATCAAAGCCTCAGTAGGAAAAGGCACTTCTCCTCCTATAGATCTCCTACTATATCAATTTTTTTTTAGCAAAATTGATCCTTCCAGCACTGCACCAGAAGCGAAGAATTTACCACATAAATCCTAAGCAAAGGAATTGTTGATCAAGCTTACTTAATAAAATAAGCTGGGTGTGAAGAAAATTCGAAAAGTGCAGGCTGTCGACCTTACTTTGTCTGTTTGATTGTGTGATTTACAGGTTTTTCAGTCTCCTTCACTGCATTCGCTACAGCAACTCAGTCTCCTTCACTGCATTCACTACAGTAGCACAATGGCCCCTCCAATGGAGCTTTTCACTCCTTTCAACTACCACCAGTGGAAGGAGGACATGGAGATGCAACTTCACTCCAAAAGAGACTTAAGACTCACAATGGAGACAGAGGCAGAGCCGGTTCATTATGTTGACAAAGAAAAATACTGGAATAGCATTGATGAAGCATATGAATGTTTGTGCCTCTCAATCTCTAAAGACCTTCTCTTTCACATTAATCAATTGAAGACTCGCAAGGAGATTTGGGATAGACTAAGCAAGATGACCCAAGGATCTATCAACACTCATGAGTAAAAACATTCACTATATATGGAACTCTTACCATATTCAAAAAATATGGTTTCAATGCTTATTATTCCACACCTTATTAATATGCATTTTACACATATATGATACTACAATGATGATTCACATGGATGCACTCCATTGTCTTACCATGTGTGTTCACATCATTCTTAAGCAATATCTTGCAACTTATCTCCAATATTGTAATGTTCCCAAGTTTTATATTCAGACCTGAACACTAATTACTGCTGCAAGTTAAATAAAAATTCTGCTATGAACTTGAAACACTTTTAGTGAAATTTTTGTCTAGGCAAATAAAGGTGTTTTCCTGAGAAACTTGTAGTCAAGGTAGGAGGAAAGGGAAGAAACCAAAGGTAAATTTCAGACAGTAAATTTACTCTTCACTAAAACATTTAGTTCAGATTCCATTTAGGTTTCAGAATCTGCTCTGCGAAAACCTACTCCCATGCTTCTGGGCCACCCAACCGTGAAACTAGGAAGAGTAGTTCAGTCCTTTCGACCAGGGGATTTGGAGAACTGATTTGGATTGGTAATAAAGTTATTAGACATGTAAATAAAGGTATATTCAGGTTTTAAACAATTCTGGACAGTCACAAGGAATATTAAGGGTGGGACTATGAAAACTAGTTACCAGGACTGTGCAACTAGTCAAGATTCAGTGCTTTCCAAAGGTAATAAGAGAGGTACTGGGATTCGGTTTTAAACATGGAGTGTCATAATTATAGTGTTAAATAATTTTCATAACATAAATTAAAACAAATGTACTTGTCTAGGTACATAAAATGCTTCGAATTGGAAAACTAGTCATTTTAGCCATGAATTCTAGGTAGGGTGTAAAAGATTGATACAAAACTCAGTCAAAACATATCAGAATATTATGAAAATTTTGGAGACTATAAATAATACTATATCAAATCCATGAGGGTCAAAATAATTCTTAGAATATTCACAGAATTTACTTCTCATAGCACTAATCCAAAATTATGACTCTGGAGTTAGGAAACCCATTAAATTCGATCTCTGAATCTCACAAACTTTAGGAATGACCTGAAGGTGGTATGAATCTGATATTTAATAGTAAATTATACATCATCAGACATATCAGATCATATATATGTTGAAATATCCATTACATCGCTCCAAAATTGCTAGAAGTCCATAGAACAGAGAAAGGGAGAAACAAGGAAGGGATGTCACTGATAGGAGCTCTCAAAGCTCTCAAAGATGATATGATAATGTACTGATAGAGACATTAACACCTGAAAAAAACCTCCTTCAATAGATGAAATATTCTCTTTAGTTTCAGTAAGACCTGCAATAGAACTGGGAAGAATAGGGGAGAAGGGGAACAATGGACTTGGGGAACATCACCCAAGGTACTAAGGTTCACCACTTAGAAATGAATCTTAGATTCAATCACTTACAAAACATACATTAACCAAACTGTGTGAATGAGCTTGACTTGTTCTTTAATAGAACTCTGTGTGACCTATTTAGCAAGTAGAGGCCAATGGTGACTTGTGAGAGCAAGCCAACCACCTAGAAGCCCTAACCCTAGCCACATATGCACCCTCCTTGAGAAAATTAGAATGTAGGACCATGTGGAGATGTTTCCCTATCCATGCCATTCATCAAAATTGGAAACTGGGCCCTCCTTAGGCCCATAGTTGCTACTTTTTTCAATGGCAGCTTTAACTTCCTTTCCTGCTTTTCCCTATGACATATTTTCCGACTTTCCTTATTTTATTATGACAACTTTTGTCATAGATTTTGGGTAGTTTCCCTTTTCTCTTTGACTTTTTTTTTCATAGAGTTTCCACTTTCTTAATCTCCTCCCTTGGTAAGTTAGCTTTCCACTTGTGCCTGACATGGAAAGCTCAATTTGACATGTTATTTGCACAATAATTGATTAATGGAAATAACAATTAAATACATGCCTCAATAATGTTTATTTAGAAACATTCTCCTAGGATAAATAATCAATGCCTCATAAATAATATTTGTACAAATTACCCTAGGTGAGTTAATTAATGCATCTTTGTCTGCCCAATGTGTTGGGCATGGTCAACACTTTTATGTCCAAAATTATGGGGACATGGTATTCCTCCCCTCCCAAATATGCTTGTTCTCAAGCAGAAGCACTCCAAAGTGCTGCAAATTTGTCCACCATGTAGGAGATCTGGAGCATGAACTCATGTGAATTTTTTTTTTAACTTGCTCCATCAATCCAGCATGTAAAGTTTCTCCAAAAACAAGCAATGCCAGGGTCCCATTGCTTGCATTGCACCCCCTTCAGTGAGAATTCCTTCCCACACAACTTATAAAACATAATTATGCTTGGATCCCATTTCCTCAACTGTAAGTATCCAAACATTAGTATCCACCATGAAAATTTATCATCGCAGGAAATGATATTCATGCTATGGAAATCATACCGCTGCACTGGAAACTAGAAATTCTCAATGCAAAGTTGGAAATCTGTTAGATTTCCCCACCTAGCATTAAGTTATTTATGTGCTTGATGCACATCAGCATTGAGTCTCATAATGATGTTTTTTCCATGACATAGGTGCGAGTCCCATGTCCAACCCCAATGAGTATAGGAATCATCCAAACAACAACGATGCCCAAACTGCTCACAATAAGATGATGCATCACAATTATCTCCAAAAATGCAAGCAGGAAAAACAAATAAGTGTCCCCTCATCCAACCTAAGAAGTTACTGACACTCCAAACAAAATGCCCATGTGAACACTTCCAATGGATCGAATCTCTGCCACTAGTCAGAGGGTACAAGAACCCATCCAACTATGTGTATTTCCTCCACCAAGACCACTTTATGCAAGATATTTTCCTCATCAACTCCTCTTGGTAGTTTGCTTACTCACCTGCCTTCCACTGCTTATGAGCATAAATTTTTCTGCAAGAAAACTCCATGTGTGACATGTAATCTTCCACCCAATCCATGTGTGGCTGAATGGAATCAAGTGATAGCAATATGTTCCTATGTGGATGCTGGGAGGGTAATGGTGCATTCAGTTGCACCAACAAGGAAAATTCCTTCTCCCAATTTTCATCCCCATTTGATGAGGCTGAAATAGAAGTGTGGGTAGAACTATGAATCAGATCTTTGAAATACTTATCCACACAACTTATGGCTTCCCCATATTCATCTTCATCTGAATCTTCCATGAAAATATGACTCCTTATATGAGAAAAATCAGCCTCTCTCGGGCAATGTCCCCGTGCTTGTAAAACATCATCTGCATCCAAAAATTCCTCAAGAAAAAAAATTTAGAATGCACCTCATGTGCATGTGTATGGAAGGTATCCAATGGCTAGAATTTAAATCTTTGTGGCTGCCCACATGCCAGGACAATGCCATTCACAACAAAGAATTTATTTCAGAAATTAAACTCTTTACCTCATGTCGTCTTCATTCCCAAGGTGTCTCTCTCCACCCAATCAATGGATGAACATGTAATTTTATTTGTTGATCCATATGGAATGTGATCAGCCACCTTCTCTGGATGAGATTCTACCATCTATAATGGGTTGTCAGAATGTGTCTCTTTCCAAGCATATGTGTTAGATAACCCTTCACCGGTGCAAGCAATTCTAGTACATCTTTGATCCTCTATTTTTGTGATATTTTTATTTACCCAATCTGTGAATAGATGATCATCTTTGCTTGCTGATTCACTTGGAATTTCCTCAGGCATATTTCCCATAGTTAATAACTCCTCTATGCCATTCTGTATACCAACATGTGCTTGGCCAAAATACTCTTCATTATGGCTCTTCACAAACACCTGCAAATCGGTTCCTTCCTCATGGTTTTCCTCCACATGAGGTTCCTCCATTAAACCCAAAACATTTCCTTCCATGCAACATGAAAGGGGTGAAACCTTCAAATCCTTTTGAAGTTGACAAGTTTGCAACTTTGACTCTTGAAGGAATCTTTGTGTGCTCTTCAATAAGTCACTAGTGATCTCCAACTTATTAGTGAGCCTCTCTGATTCTTCTTCTTCCTTCTTGAGTGCAATATGGTACATTTCATCCATCATGAGGAGATGATATCTGTTATAAAGTAAGTTCATATAGTTCTCCTTCATCTTGCCCATGCCTTATTTCAGTGCTATGAACTCCCCCATAAAGGCTTCTCCTTCCATCTTTCCACCGGAAGCTTTCCAACAACATCTTGCCACCAAGGAATTGATGTCAACAAAGTTTTTCATGGCTTCCGTAAGATTATTTCTATCCTCCTTTAGTTATCCACTCAAATTATGTGGCTCACAAAGAATATCCTCCACCAAGGTATCTTCTTCTAATAGCTGATATACATGACCATTTTGTTTGTGGCATGGATCCACAACACAAAAATCATTCTCGGCATACAAGTCAGCCTCTGAATTTTCTGCAAAATCACTTCCATAATGTGCAGTGGAGGGTATCTCTGAAGGTTGGAATGACATGTGATATGGACATAAATTAGAGATCATCTCATGCCCTATCATTTTAGCTTCATCATGCTGCAAAGGAGTCCAAAATTCTGAACTGTTCTCCTCTCTCCGCATTAAGTTTTTCTCCTTCAATTTTCCTAGTTCATACACAACTGGTGGGGGCTTGTCTTCCATTTTAGTCCGAAGTTCAGATAATGAATTTAGATATGATTTTTGTTATTTTTTTGGATCTGATACAAAATATCCCTTATCATAATTGGAAGTATCACCCTCCTCTACATTGATTTTGGGTTCACTAACAGGAAAACTAGGAGCAAGTTCATCTCCCTCACAATTGTATTTCATATTGCAGTCCTCATATGCAAGTGAATTCTTTCCATCCTCCCATGGATCAGATGGTTGCAGGTGTACATGGCTGCTGCAAAAACAAATTTTTTTATCATCCATTTTATTAACATTACCATCTTCTCGTACAGATACTATGGTGGCTTGCTCTACCACCAAAATTTATGCTTCACACCCAAGCGGTATGATCTTGTTTTCTTCTTCATCATGTGGCTCAGGAGGTGGCTGTAAATTTGTTTTGTGTACCTATTTTGGATCTGATTCAAAATATATCTCACCACCCATACACGAACCAACATCTTGAGAAGTGATATGGAGATCACCCACAAAGAAACTGGAAGTGCATTCATCTTCCTTTTATTTTTCCTTGCAGTGACTTACACTCCACTTCATGGATATCTGAATCTACCTCATTTCTATTCTCCTCCAAGCAGCTTGAGACTTTTTCATATTTAGTGGTACTCATGTCACAATATTTAGAATCTCTATTTGAAGAAAAACCAAACAAACTCTTAAATCTTGAACATGCCGATGGCTTGGAGGAATCCTCACCTTTGGTTCCTTCTTCTTCTTCTTTTCTCAGAGAGGTGGAACAACTTGGTTTCTCTATGGATAGCTTGCTGGTCTTGAAAGAATTCTAATAATCATTCTTAGGACAAAATCCATTCTTGAAATAAATATAATCTCCAAAATAAATGTTTGCACAAATATTCCTACCCAAAGCTAGATAATCCTCGTAGCAATGAGACATGTTCTCACATGCTTCAATAATCTTTGTCAAGTTTTTCTTAACCATTGGAGAATCAGATATGATATCTCCCCAATCTAATGTCCAATAGTATTCATCATATTCATATTCTTCTTCTTCATATCTTCTGCAGTATTCTTCATACTGCTCATCATAGTCATCCTCATAGTAAGACATGGATGCAAATTTCTTCACCGACAGATTTCTTTCCACGGGATGATCCAAGGAAAGAGCTCTAATACCACTGTAATGTTCCCAATTCTGATAATCATACCTAAACACTAACTAGTGCTGCAATTTAAATAAAAATTCTGCTATGAACGTGAAACACTTTTAGTGAAATTTCTGTCTAGGCAAATAAAGGTGTTTTCCTGAGAAAATTGCAAGCAGGATAGGAGGAAAGGGAAGAAACCAAAGGTAAATTTTAGACAGTGAATTTCCTCTTCTCTAACACATTTAGATCAGGAGCCATTTAGGTTTCAGAATCATCTCCGCAAAAACCTACTCCCACGCTTCTGGGCCACCCAACCGTGAAACTAGGAAGAGTAGTTCAGTCCTTTCAACCAGGGGATTTGGAGAATTGATTTGGATTTTTAATAAATTTAGCACGTGTATATAAAGGTATATTCAATTTTTAAACAAGTCTGGACAGTCACAAGGAATATTAAGGGTGGGACTATGAAAACTAGTTATTAGGACTGTGCAACTAGTCAAGATTCTGTGGTTTCCAAAAGCAATAAGAGAGGTACCGAGTGTTATAGCTGATTTTACCACACCTAGTGAATCACACTTGTATGGCATTTCCTTGTCCCTCTGTAGACTCTTTGGACCCCATGGACCTTTTTTATACCTTTGATGTTTCCAAGATCATCCCCAAAAACATGCTTAAATTGCTATACACGACTTTTAAACCCTTTCTCACGTATATACGTGGGTTTGACCTCTAAAACTGCATACATCAGGATGTGTGCAAAAGGCCAAATTCTAAATTTGGAGTTTTCCTTGATGTGGATCTAACTCACTTATCTCCTGGCCTTCCATATGCCTTGAGATCCCTTGGATTTGACCCTTCATTGCCCCATTGAAGAGCTATATAAGGAACCCTTTGGATACATTGAAGGATATATGAGAGTTGAGAGCAAAGAAACTATAGTCCATTGTTTCCAGAACTTATACTTGAGTTTGCATCCCTTTGTCCCTTGAAGCACTTTTTTGTTCTTCCCAAGCTTTCCTTTTGCTTGTGAGCTTGCTATCGAGAGCTGGAGGATTGAAGTGGTGGAGGCCCAAGTGGGGGATTTAGTTTCTCCAATTCGCAGACGTGCCGACAGAGGTTGTATTCATTGTAATCTCTGATTTATATTAATAGAAATATCTTTTCCTGTCCAATAATGTATGTTTGAATGAATATTTTATTCATGGATGATTTCAAATGCTTATACGTTATTGATTATATATGCTAGAGTAGATCTAACACCAATATATATAGCATGCTTGTCTCGTTTACTGATTGTTGAGGGAGTAACTTATCAATTCAAGTTGGATTTGGAAAGCTCAATGGGGATATACATCAACCATCTGGAATAATGTACAAATCGAGATCCTTTAGTGTTAGATATTTGATTTCTCTTGCATATTGGAAAGGATTGATTTCTGGAGTCAAGCTGTCTGTTGTGGTACCCAAGCTATCTGTTGTGGTACCCCAAGCCATAGGAATTTCTCTCCGTAACACTGGGATTCAATTTTAAACATGGAATTCCATCATTATGGTGTTAAATAATATTCAGAGTAGAAATTAAAACAAATGGACTTGTTTAGGTACATAAAGTTCTTTGAATTGGAAAACTAGTCATTTTATCCATGAATTTTAGGTAGGGTGTAAAAGATTGATACAAAACTCAGTCAAAACATATAATAATGTTATGAAACTTGTAGAGACTGTAAATAATACTATATCAGATCCATGAGGGTTGAAATAATTCTCAGAAGATTCACATAATTCTCCTCTCATAGCACTGCTCCAAAATTATGACTACGGAGCTAGGAAACCCAATATATTCGATCTCTAAATCTCACAGACTTTAGGAATGACCTGAAGTTGGTATGAATATGATATTGAATAGTAAATTCGACATCAGTATACATATCTGATCATATATATGTTGAAATATCCATTACATAGATCCAAAATTGCTAGAATTCCATAGAACAGAGAGAAGGAGAAAAGAGGAAGGGATGTCACTGATAGGAGGTCTCAAAGCTCTCCAAGATGACCTGATAATGTAATGATAGAGACATTAACACCTAAAAAAAAACTCCTTCAATAGGTGAAAGCTTCTCCTTAGCTTCAGTAAGACCTGCAATAGAAGTGGGAAGAATAGGGGAGAAGGGGAACAATGGACTTGGGGCACCTCACCCAAGGTATTGAGGCTCACCATTCAGAAATAAAACTTATATTCAATCACTTACAAAAAATACATTAACCAAATCGTGTGAATGAGCTTGAATTGTTCTTTAATAGAACTCTGGGTGACCTATTTAGCAAGTAGAGTCCAATGGTGACCTATGAGAGCAAGTCAACCACCTAGAAGCCCTAACCCTAGCCACATATGCACCCTCCTTGACCAAATTGGAATTTAGGACCATGTGGAGATGTTTCCCTATCCATGTCATTTATCAAACATGGAAACTGTGCCCTCCTTAGGCCCATAGTTGCTACTTTTGTCAATGACAACTTTTTCTTCCTGTCCTGCTTTTCACTATGACATATTTTTTACTTTCCTTCTTCTATTATGACAACTTTTGTCATAGATTTTGGGTACTTTCCTTTTTCTATTTGACTTCCTTTTTCATAGAGTTTCCACTTTCTTAATCTCCTCCCATGGCAAGTTGGCTTGCCACTTGTGCTCGACATGAAAAACTCAATTCGACATGTTATTTGCATAATAATTAATTAATGGAAATAACAATTAAATACATGCCTCAATAATGTTTATTTAGCAACATTCTCCTAGGCTAAATAATTAATGCCTCATAAATAATATTTGTACAAAATTTCCTAGTAGAGGTAATTAATGCATCTTTGACCCCCCAATGTGTTGGGCATGGTCAACACTTTTATGTCCAAAATTATGGGGACATTACATATATCTAGGATTTTAGCTCTATCGATGTGAGAAGGCATATTCACTCTAAAACAATTAAATCTCGATTAATCATAGATGTAAACTATAGATTCTAACAATCAACAATTTTGTTTCTCTCGAGGTAAATTTTAGTATTTACAAAATAATTAAATTAAACTAATAACTAAATCAAGATTTCTAAGTATGATAGAGTTTAAAGCAATGATTTTATTAAAATTCTATAGATCAATCTTAACTCAAAATCTATCGAAATGGATCCAATCTATTGAAGTACAAACATTTTCTCAAAATTTTCACCATAAAAAATATTTGCACATCAATAAATTTGATTTTTTCTAAAATAGTCCTATGTTGGTATATTTCATTATAATACCCTCTTGTTCAATCCCTATACTTCATTAATTTATCAAAATCAATTTTTTTTTCATTTTCAAATTATAAAATACAAAAAACATTTTTTAATTTAAAACAATATGAAATTAAAATTGTAACAACTCTAAATTTATTTTTTAAGCTTTATATACAAAATATGTAAATATTTATATAAATAATGAATGTATAGTAAGTTAAAAACCATAATAATTATATAAATAAAAATAATATTAACAAGGTGTTCTCGCACAAAGTTGAGGGACCTTTTAGATTCAATCATAGATGTAAAAAAACCACTCAAGTTTTTGAAAACATAAATGCTTATGTGTTTATTACATTTAGCAATGTGTGGGCCTAGGCCTACGACCGTGAAGCCCATGCAATATAGGAAAAGGATGACTTAAGAAATGTGCATGTGATATATGATGGTACAAGGAAACATTCAAGGCTCTTGAGTCTAAGAAGATTCAACAATATCCTTAAGACACCTTTTTTCTCTCCATGATTGTTTTCATGGCCTTGTGATAGTTCCTTAGAGTGGAAAATATCTTAATGGTATTGTTATCCAAATGCCAAATAAAACCGAGAGATGGTTTGTGTTATGGTTTGCAAGTGTTGTTCATGATGATTTATCCTTTGAAATGGTTTTTAGGAAACAAGGCCCATTATTGTTCTCTTATGACACTGACCAACCTAATAGACACATTCCTTGTGCACAGCTAACATATTGATGGCATGTAGAGCACCCTTTGAGTTCGACTGTGAACCAACATAGGTCATATGTATACCGGTATATACACTAACTAATGTATATATAGAAATGGGTATATACACTATATACACTAGTGTATATACCAGTATATACATGTTGTATATACCAGTATATACACTAGTGTATATAACAGTATATAAACTAGTGTATATATCAATGTATATCCCTAAAATCAAGAATTGAATTGAATTTAAGGGCTCAACATGTCACTTGCAAGAAATTCAATTGGGGTGGAGAAATATGGTAACAATCATTCTTCCCAACCACTTGAAAGCTACATCCAATGGACTAAATACAACCTTGTTACAGTACAATATGTACCTAGTGTATATACTATATTGTAGCCAAGTATATACACTAGTGCATATATTGGTATATACACGATATATATTTGTATATACATGGGTGTATACATTGGTATATACAGTGGCGTATATATTGGTATATACACTAGTGTATATGCACTAGTGATACACTGGTGTATATACCCGTATATAAACATGTATATACCAGTATATACACTGCGACCTATATATATATACACACACTTGTATATATACTAGTGTATATGCTTGGTATATACACCATTATATATACCGACATATAGATTAGTGTATATACTGGTATATACACATGTATATACTGTTATATACACTAGTGTATATAGTAGTTACAATGTGATGTATAAACTATTTTATATACATTGTATAACTAGGTATTGTTATAGCCCAAAATAGCACTTCTCCATCCATGACGACTTTTACATGTTTTCGTTGCATGACAACACTTCATGAAAACTCCTGTGAGACACTCAAAGGAAACCTGTGAATATAGGAGACATATCTATAGTTATGTAACTCCATTTAACCTCTTCTCTAGACCATTGGAAAGGTATCAGACCAAGGAAAACTTTATAGAAGACACCAACCCCTGAAAATATTTGGAAATACCCTAAAAATGGCGTTTTTGACCCACTTTGTGAGTTTTCCTAAGGAAACCTATGTTTCACTCGCCCCTTTGCCTAAGGAAACCCGTGAGTATGTCCTGAAGTGGCAAAAAAAACATCAAAACATGAATTTTTTTGAAGTTGAGGTGGTTTGGGTGGTTTTGGAACTGATCATTCGGTTGTAACTGATCCCTCTTCGACCCTAACTCTTCAAAATAGTATATAAGAGAGGGAGTGTTGCTGCCTTTCACACACTTGGTGGGGGACGTGGTAGAAATATTCAAGCCACTTGATGTGTCCTTGGGGGCAAGTCTCGAGTCAAGGCTGTCACCTTGTTCTTAACTCCTCCGTTTAGGCTCAACTCCTAGAGAAGCCAAGGGGGGTAGACCCTATTAAGTTACTAAGGAAAATTAATTTAGTATGATGATGTTAGACTGAATTAGTTGCTTAGGAGTTTGAAATTAAACATTAATAACCATAGATGACAAGATAAAAAATGAGCACAAGTAAGCACAATGCTGACACACACAATATATATATATATATATATATATATCGAAAGATTTAAACAAATAACCAGTGCCTTAAAATGGAGTCACAAAATAATCAAATGTACTTGCATGTGTTTGGACTGAATGTTTTGCAATTGCCTCTTGGTACGCTTTAAGTTAAAATGGAAAATGAGTGGACTAAATTAGGCGAGGGGGGGACTCCAGATATACCCGAGGGGTACTTGGAGTATGTCCAAAAATAAATCTTCATGGCTACCCACAAGGAATGTGTGGGCTGAATGGAGTCTCTGAGACTGTGTTTATAATACACCCGCTAGGGTGTAATGGAGATCGGTGCCTCGAGGTCACTGTCCAGGAGTTCCCACTTCCTTTGGGTATTTTTCCACCGTTTACGGTTTGATCGAGGCATTGGATTTTCTCCTAATGGTGGTTAATTGGGGAAGGTGAAACCTAATTAATCTAGTCACTCATGTTGATTTTGATGCAGCTTGACTGATCGGATGAACCACGGCCAAGTGTAGAGCATACACACCGGAGTCTTGTCAATTTTAGTAAATTTTAAAGGATGTGTTTTTAGAAAGAAAAACCCTCCAGGAACCTCTTTCAGTCCAAGTGGAACTCAATCAAGGAATCAAGGAGGGGGTTGATTTTAGATTATTGCTTACATAAATTAATGACAAGCAGTAGAAAAGAAGCAAACCACAGGTTGTCTAATTAGTCCTACCATGCATCTCTTTCCCCTTTCGGGTCAATCGGGACTTTGACCTTATGATATGGAAGATATGATAAAATTAATCAAAATATATTATTCTGTATAAATGAAACTAATCGAGAGCAAAAAAAAATAAGAAAATGGAAAAATGGAAAAAAGGACGTGAATCCCCCCAAGGGGGATGGGGAATGGGCTCAAAAGAGCCTATTCGAAAATAATTTTTATTATCAGTGGTTACGATATCAAAAAACCGGTATTATTCCTCTTGTTTCTTATACAGAATGAAACCAAGACCTTACAAAGTGCCAAAATTAAAGATTACATTAAAAAAGGGAGACCCCTAGGGGGATTCGGATGGCCCAAAAGCCACTTTCAAACAACAGATTCTCCTCTTTCTGTTATACTTGCTAAAAAATAGTGAGATTATTAAAATGAAATATGCCCAAAATCACTTTGAAAGTACCTTTGGGTCATCCTACTTTAAGCCAAAAAAAAGCTAAGTTAAAACTAATTAAAAAGGTAAAAAAGGAAACCAAGGAAAGCAAGCTTTCCTTGGGATCTTGGCTTGCCTTTAGGGAAGCCAATGTAATGTGCAATGATTGCTGGATTTTATCTTTTAGAACAAAAAACAGAAATTGACTACATGCAAACTACAAGTTTTCTTTCAAAACACAATGCAAAAAGGACGATTTCTTTATGTCGGATCTATGATGCTAATAGAAAACTTTTGAAAAATAGAGATCTATATTTTTCAATGCTTATGTATGATATCTAATGTGATATTTTGCATATGATAAATCAGAAACTCATGCATAAACAAAGTAATCAAGGAGATGCATTTTTTTAAAGAAAAGAGAAGAAGAGGACAAAAGGTTGGCTCGTTGCTGGAATGGAACAAGCTGAAAGGAGGCCCTTTTGTGGAGCACTGAGGGACAGAGTCTTGAGCTTATTGGATAAGGAATGGCATCAATATTGATCCACACCTTCATCCAATCGAAATCTTGGAACTAAATAACACAAGCCTGCACAACACCTCGTGAGATCTGGATATAGATGTATGAAGCAACAAGAATGAAAGATCATGCAAAAATAATCTTATTTAAGCATGTAACTAAAATCCTAGAGCATACATAATATGGAAAAACAAGAGAAAGTAATCTTACTTTCCTATTTTACACCCTTACTTGATTCAACTGAATCCTTGAAGTCATAAAACAAAAGCAGCACAAAAATTGAAAAGAAATTGCAGTTACCACATTAGCAGCATGACACTGGGAATCCACACAAGCATATGCACTACATGGTATAGCCTCCAACGATTCTTTATTCACAATGAAAATATAACAGTATTGCAACGGCAATGGCTCTTCAATCCAAATCTAACTAGCTTGGAAGAGGAAAACTATGCTTTATTTATAACAAAAACTGGAAACCTATCCTAGGGGGTGCAATTCCCAAGGAGAGAGAGACTACAGCTATATGTGGAGTCAAGTTGAGCTTGATCTAAGTCTAACTGAGTCTAATCTGAGTCTCATTAAGTGAAACTATCAATCGTAGAGCTGATCAAACTAACACCTCGACCTATTAACTGAAACATCCACCAAAACTCATCTAGATGAGCCCACACGTGTGGAGGAGAGAGAGAGGGCGCAATTCCCAAGATTGCATGCTGTGGTGTACTCTCTATTCATCCCAGATCACCTCCTTCTGTTAAGGAATGGTCAGCTCCAGTCAATCCAAAGCCGATGAGATTGATTTCAGTCAAATCGGAGCAAAATCCACTGATTTAGGAATTTGGATTTGCTCCATTATTTAATTAATAT
The DNA here is from genome assembly GCA_001517045.1 of Pseudotsuga menziesii. Lineage (NCBI taxonomy): Eukaryota > Viridiplantae > Streptophyta > Pinopsida > Pinales > Pinaceae > Pseudotsuga > Pseudotsuga menziesii. The sequence continues at coordinate 316,302 of LPNX010196275.1, forward strand.
TTGATTTTTTTTGGATTTTTGACCTGAGTGATGGACAAATCACTCAAAACTTAGAAAAAGTGGGTCTATGGGTTTACATGGTGCTCTGAGTTAGAAAATGAGCACCTCCATGGCTGAAACTGATTTCTGAGCCCACTTTTATTACAACACCAATTTTTCCATTTAGACTATCAAAAAATAGCCTAAGTTCTGGAAAAATTAAAACTTAAAAAAAACTTAAAAAATTAAAAAAAAAACCTATGGGGACTTAGACATGTTCATATGACTCAACCATAATTCCTAGCATGTTTATACATTGACACATAGACTCTAATAACCTCAATAGGCCTAAATGCCAAGCCGACCACCCCAACTTTGCAGGTATTGAGTGAAAAACTTAGAAATTATCAGTCGTTCATTCAACAACCAATAATAACAAAGGGAAAAAACACTCTAGGCTGATTGGATTGACAAATAAATCCCAAGAGACCGAGACTTTTATAGACACTATCATGCTAGAACATTTTATTACAACTCCCCTACAGGGTATGAACATGTGATATAGTACAACACACACTTCCTAGAAGCAATTCTAAAGGTCTTATGAAGTCTGAACAAATCATCTTTGTCCAGTTCACCAGGCTCACTTGATAAAAAAACCACTAAGTACAACTTAGGTGGTAACAGGGAGAGGAGTTCATGAAAGGGGACTTAACCTTTGCATTGTTATGCTAGTGAAATTGAGACTCTCATCCCCCCTACCTTTTCCCTAGTTTTCATCTCCCTTTGTTGTGGAGCGTGGAGGCTAAGATTCTTGGATAAGAAAAGCAGGAGATCTAGATCAAAGGTTTCACAAGGTATATCTTGTACTTCTTCCATTGATAAAAAATATTTGATGCTCTTCCCTTACCAAATCAGTGTATGATATGGGTTGAATCTATGTTTATGATTACATGTTGATGCTTATCAAATTAGGGTTTCAAGTTATATTGAATATCATCTCCTTACATGTAATCAATTTGGTTTGAGGAAGGTTGGAGGTTTGTTTTGCAGGTCTCTTGGATTGGAGAGCAAGAGGAGGGATAGAGAAATCTTGGGTCAACCTTCATTCTATAAGGTATGAACCCTTCTAACACTTGAACCTTGTTTATTCATGCTTGCAAAAGCGTTATATATCAGTCTTTATACCCCTAGTACATTGGTGGCCTCAACCCCAGCCATAGGAACACTTTCCCTAAAAACATGTATATACACTAGTGTATATATTGTATTGTAACTAGGTATATAAACTAATGCATATACTTGGTTACAATACAATATATACAGTAGGTATATATTGCACTATAACAAGGTTGTACTTTGTGGATTAGATATTTTAGTCCATTAGATGTAGCCTGAATGGTTGAGAGGAATTTCAATATTTGTAGATAAGAATTACAATATTCAATGATTCCTCCCTTGGGCCATAGGAGTGGACAAAAGAGTGAATATATACCATAGTGACATTTGGTAGCTCTCCTTTAGTGCCCTCTAGGATCTTACTTGAGCTTTAGGATTTTCATATTTGAAGTAAGGGTTTGGATGATAACAAGATACACCATTATTTTGGTTTCTTCAATCAATGCACACACTCTTTGAACCTTTGCACATCATTTATGTCACGTCCCCTCCCCTCTACCGCTGATGGAAACTTGACGTGACTGCGTTGGTACTACTATCAAAATGAGAAATCTAGTCCCATGAACATAACATAAAATGCATATGCAGATGTACAATTCACTAAGATACAATGGAAACAAAATACATTCAAAATTTTCATGATAATTTAAAACAAATACAATTGCAGAACTTAAATACACATAAAATACTTATCTTGAGAAGAAGCTTCCCCGCAACTAGCTATGTCGCTACAACATTCCACCCAACCATAGGTCAGTGTGCTCATCAATCTCTTAGCACCATTGCCACCCCCAAGCTAGGCATGATTTACACAAGGAACTAGGGAACAACAAACTTACACACAGCAAGACCATACACACACAGTCAAGACAACACATAGTTGGGTTTCACAGACTATCTAGCCAAGCCAATAAACAATTGGGTTTTAGAGGATACTAAGGAAACAAGCCAATAACATATGGGCTCCTTGGACTTACTCATCTAAGCCAACAATCACATCCAAACACAATCAAACCATCTAACATATGGGTTCCTCAGACTTACTCAGTCAAGCCAACACAAGGATGCACTTCACAGCTAAATATAAGTTATGGGTTTGTAGAAAAACATTTGGCATCCACAAACAAAAATGGAAGATGGGGAAAACACCCTAGGTGAGCAATATGATTTCAGGAAACATCCTTGGGATTCACAGAGGCAAAACAACCCTCTTCCAAACACCCAAAATGTGGATCTATCTTCCCAGCCACTGAGCATAACCAAAAATGGGTTCCCAGCTTGGAGAACAATGAGGAAAAAACAAAAAATCATGAGGGAAATGCAAAACAATCTCTAGCTACGTGAGGAAATACAAAATGACCTCTTAAAACCCCCAAATCGTGAATCCATGCTGCACATTCACTCAGCAATACTAAAACGGGTTTTCCCTAGCCATGCAAATAAGGAAACCATAGAAAAATGTGAAGGAGAAATCCCAACCACTGAGCATTACAAAAATGACTTCCCAGCCATGGAGAAAATGAATAAAATTGTCAGAAATGTGAAGGGAAACACACAGGAGCTCCAGCCGCGTGAGAGAGCAAAACGTATGGGTGAATAATGGCCTGGGCATTCATTTTTTAGCATTTACTTGCCCCATAATTCAAAAACATGATTTTTGAAAATGGGTGGTTTCCCCAATTCGAAATTGACTGCCATACTCTTCCCACCCCAAGTCATTAACTACCCTAACCAATTTCTAAATGACTGCGACAAATGAAAAACTGGGTAGTTGACTACTTCATGGGTTCTCCCATTGACATTTGGCTTTACCCTATTGGCCAAGGGTTTGAATATCCCCCCCCCTCCCCTATTCCTTGTGAAATCATGGCCCCATCTCTTTTAATGTTGCATTTACATAGCTAGTTGTAGGTATTTTTATTAATTGCATATTTACATGATGTCCAAAATTATAATGTTCCTGGATAGTACTAAAGCCAGATGCATCGATTTTACTAGCCAATACATAAAATGCTAAATCCATGGTGGGGCCTTGGCCTTGAGCTCCTCACCATGATTTAATACGATATTTACATCATACACAATTTTTAATATAATGGGGTCAAAATTGGGATATTACATTCCCCTCCCCCTACAACAGCACTGTCCTTGGTGCTCATCAAAACTGAACAAAATTGCTACACTGGAACTACCTCAGTGCTCTGCAAAATTGAACAAAAATGGATGTGCCAATCGCATGGCATCCTCCAGCTCCAATGTAGCCTCTTTAGTACCGTAGTGCTTTCGTATATGCGCATATACAGAAGGAAAAATGCACATATATAGAAGATAGCTTCTGTATATGTGCATATATGGAACATAGCTTCCGTATATGCACATTTTGTCTTCTGTAAATGTACATTTTTCCTTCTGTATATGTGCATTTACAAAAGGTAGAAATGTGAATTACGAAACCTCTCTTCCGTATATGTGCATTTATGCCTTCCGTATATGTGCATGCATATACAGAAGGAAGAAATGTGCATGTATAGAAGAGAGATTTTGTATATGCGCATTTTTCTTTCTGTATAAGCACATTTACAGAAGGAAGAAATGCGCATATATTAAAGCTCTCTTTCGTATATGTGCATTTTTCTATTTGTATATGCGGATTTACGGAAGGCAAAAATGTGCGCATTTCTGCCTTCCATAAATCCGCATATACAAATGAAAAAATGAGCATATATGGAACCTCACATCCGTATATGCGCATTTCTGCCTTCCGTAAATGCGCATATACATAAGGAAAAATGTACATATACGAAAGCTCTCTTCCGTATATGTGCATTTCTTCCTTTTGTATGTGCATATACAGAAGGTAGAAATGCGCATATACGGAAGTTGTAAATGTGTATATATAGAAGGAAAAATGTGCATTTACGGAAGGAAAAATGCACATTTACGGAAGGAAAAATGCGCATATATGGAAGTTCTTATATGGAAGGCAAAAATGTGCATATAATTTATGTCTTCCGTATATGCACATTTTTTCTTCCGTGTTTTTCCTTTTGTATATGTGCATATACAGAAGAGCGCTTTCGTATATGCACATTTCTTCTTCTAGAAATGCACATTTACAGAAGAAAAAAATGCACATATACGGAAGCTCTCTTCCATATATGCACATTTTGCATTCCATAAGTGCGCATTTACGGAAGATCTCTTCCATATATGCACATTTATGCCTTCCGTATATGTGCATATACGGAAGACAAAATGCGTATACACAGAAGAGAGCTTTCGTATATGCGCATTTTGCCTTCCGTATATGCGCATTTTTCCTTATGTATATGCGCATTTATGAAAGGCATACATGCGTATATACAAGAGTTCTCGTCTGTATATGCGTGGAAGAGTCTCTTTCGTATATGCGTATTTCTACCTTCCGTATATGCGCATTTACAGAAGGCAGAAATGACAATATATGGAAGCTCTCTTCCGTATATGCGCATTTTTTCATCTATATATCCAGATTTACAGAAGGCATAAATGTTCATATAGGGAAGCTCTCTTCCGTATATGCACATTTTTCCTTCCATAAATGTGCATTTTTCCTTCTCTATATGCACATTTACAGAAGGCAGAAATTATATGCACATTTTGCCTTCTATAAATGCGCATATACAAAAGAAGGCTTCCATAAATGTGCATTTTTCCTTTTGTATCTGCGCATTTACAGAAGGCAAAATCTATATGCGCACTTTTCCTTCCATATATGCACATTTATGGAAGGCAAAATGCACATATATGGAAGAGAGATTCTGTAAATTCACATTTATTCCTTCTATAAATGCGCATATACAGAAGAAAAAATGCACATTTACGGAAGCTAACTTCCATATAAGTGCATTTTGGCTTCTGTAAATGCCCATATACAGAATAAAAAATGCGCTTATACGGAAGAGAGATTCGTATATGCGCATTTTTCCTTCTATATATGCGCATTTACGGAAGGTAGAAATGTGCATATACAGAAGCTCTCTTTCGTATATGTGCATTTTTTCATCTATATATGCGGATTTATGGAAGGTAGAAATGTACACATTTCTTCCAACCGTAAATCCACATATACAGATAGAAAACTGTGGATATATGGAAGTGAGCTTCCATATATGCACATTTATTCCTTCCATAAATGTGCATATAAAGAAGGAAAAATGCGCATATACGGAAGCAAGCTTTCATATATGCGCATTTCTGCCTTTCGTATATGTGCATATACGGAAGGAAAAAATGCGGATATACAGAAGAGATATTTTGTATATGTGCATTTCTACCTTTTGTAAATGTGGATATATAGAAGGAAAAATGCACATTTATGTAAGGAAAAATGCGCATATACAGAAGTTCTTATATGGAAGGCAGAAATGCACATATAATTTATGCCTTCTATATATGCACATTTTTCCTTCTGTATATGCAGATATAATTTCTTCCTTCTGTATATGTGCATATACAGAAGAGAGCTTCCATATATGCACATTTCTCCTTCCCTATCCACCACTTTGTTCTCACCTCGAGACCTAACTTTGATACACTGAGCATCTTGTTAGTAACTTATATTAAAGAAAACAAGTGGGATGACACATTTTCAATCAACAACATCCTCTATTTGTTCTACCGACTCTAAAATGAATCCTAATCCAAATAAAATCAATCAGACTGTACCCATATGAAATTAAAAGATGGTCTTTGTTCACATTCTTATGCAGTGCTCTTTATCTTTAGAATGGTTTATCAAGGATTTTGTACTTTGTGTAACCTACACACACATGACCAACTAACAATGTAATGACAAAATGAGCCTCTTATATTCAATATGTCAATCGGGCCTGTAACTCGGTCATTGCAACTGAATTATTTGCATATGCATGTAATCAAACTCTATGGGAACATAGTACCTACTCAACATTTGCATATGTATTCAATGTCACTGTGCTTGTTCTACTTCCAATTAATAGCAAAATTGCACTTAGTTGCTGAGTCTTACAAACATTTGTCTTGCTCCGATCCATATCGGATCACCCAAACTTATCAACTTTGATACAATTTAAAAATTATTGCTTTCTAGGATTTCTTATATCCATTAGTGTTCCTTATTTTCATATTAACATTGACCATAGTAAAGTGTGGTAATATTATTCAAATGTGCCAAAATCCACACCACACCAATATCTGAGAAGTTATGATTATAAATAGCAAGTTTTGTCCTGGAATCAATCTTTGAATAAGCCACTAGAAGGAATGTTTATTTTTTTGCATTCAAGAATCAATAGGAAAATAATAATTGAATCACATATTACCCATAAACGTCTCTCCTTGGATTAGTCCATTCGCTTCATCTCCCTCCTTCCGCTACTGCTCCTTCCCACAATCCATCTTATATGTTCTTATCTTTTTTTTTGGAACTCCGTTTTCATTTTACTTTAAATATTTTACTAATAAATGGATAAAGGATAGATGGATTGGATGGCTATTTGTTTTAAGTTTTCTTTTAGTGACTTACACCAACAATCATCTATACTATGTTTGTTTCCATAATGAACCTTCCTTCTCGACACTGTCCAGCCTTCAAATGGCAATCCTCCCTTTCTTATTAACTTGCATGGTCACTCATATTTATGTTGCAAAGGAATGATATTAACGCAATGTTTATTTTCATTTCATTATGGAAAGGACTTTAATCAGATTCAAAAATTCTTTGTTTCCTTTTAAACTGCTCCCAGATCTGTTCAAAGAAAAAAATCAACAATCCTTTCCCAAACTTGGATTAGGTGACAACATTTGTTTTTTCAAGGCACATCTCTAATTAACACCTCAATCATGGAAATAAGGATTGTTTTCCCTTAAATGTGCAAGTTCTATAACAAATTTATCTTTTATTGAATGAATAATTTTACTATTTATTTGTTTGCATATGATTTTCCTATAGGATGTATGCATGGGTTACATGGGCAGAATTTGTAAAATCATCAGTCCTTTCCTAATATACAATATTTCACTTGTTGACAACTTAAAGAAATAGAAAGGCTATGTCAATGAACTGGGTCAAAATTACTTGTTTGAGAACATACCCAAACCATTCCTACCTTAATCTTCTCCAACACTAATTGCAAACAAACTTAGAATCAAGGGAAAATCATATTGACCCCATATATTCAATACTATGACCATGTCTACATCTAGGAAGTACATTTCCTTACCAACTGTGCCTTGTATTAAAGGTGATAGCAAATTTTTTAGGAAAGGAAATATGGCCACCAAAATTTAATGGACTTTGGACATTCTCTTTGATTAGTGGGTTGTGTTGTTATAATCTATTTTAATTTTTTAATAGGAATTACAGGTATAGTTTTGTATTAAAAACACTTCATTTATAGTGATCAATGAGATAATGCAAAAATATCATTTCTTCTTATTCCAGAGTACTTCTATTCTATCCTTACAACATGGTCTAAGCTACAAAGTTTAATTTGTGGCATTACTTTCAAAATTCTTCAAGGGATTTCTCCCAAAGTATACTATGTAAGAGATTCCTAAATTTAAAACAAATTTACACAACATTAACATCTACAAACTTATAAAATGAATGCTTTCTCATAGCATCATGGTAATCTTAGTTGGAGGGATGAGATCCATGCTTGTCCATATCCATATCCTCCGTTAGTTGATGCATTATTTCCTCTTCCTTAAATTCCTCAAGGATTGACCCCATAGACATTTTCATATTGAAGTTGTAGATATAAAGCATTCGTTAAGATTAATGATCATGTATATATACATGCTACATTATTTGTTGATGTAATTGTAACTTCGAAATGTATTCACTTGTATTTCTTATGTATTGTATCCCGATGTTTATTCCGGAAAGTGTTTGTAATGTAATTGAGTCATGTCATGCCTCAATGTTCCGATTGGGAGTTTCTATAATGTAAACAAGTCATGTCAAGTCAATGTGGGTAACCCTCCTATTGTTCAAGGGTTAAAGTCCTAGCAGTTTCAGGGCCCTAGGGTTGTTAGACTCACCTAGTGAAGTTGGCCCTAGTGAGTCATTGTCAAGTCAGGAATTAGTATAAATAGAGAGTGAGTCTCTCTATTTATCACACACTCACTGACACTTAGTTGTAGCGCATATCTAAGGGAGAAGAAGTTGTTGGGGCTAGAAAGAAAGAGGCTACTGCTGTCAGGAGATCATCTTACTGTTTTGGGTTTTAATTTTGGTGCTAATTCTATCTCTAAGGAAGTTGCGGGGTTTTCTCCATTTATGGTTTCCCCAAGGAAAAACACCGTGTTCATTGTCTCTTGTGTTTGATTTCTATGCTTGTTATTCTCTCAGTTAAAGATCCTAATATAATGCTAGCTTAATGTTAAAAATCTAACATGGTATCAGAGCTAACATGAGAAGAAGACACTCTGTAGCTGCGGGAACTAGGGTGTCAAAACCCCAAATTTTCATAAAAATTTAAAATTTTGAGATAACAATAAATACTAAAACCCGTGGTTTACTAACAGCTAACAGTTGGCATAAAGGAAACAGTCGAGTAATTAGTTTCACTAAATTCTAAAATAACTTAACAGTTTATTTTTTGTAGCAAGAATAAAATCTTTTTGTGTGTTGTTTGCTTCAGTTTATTGATTAGTTCTTTTATGTCAGTAGGTGAAATATACTTTTGAATATGGGGCTTACTTAGCAATCATGCTAACGCAGATGAATACTGTTTCTTACAGGTTTACAGGTATGATTGATCGAGTATATTTTAAAAGATCTTTTAGTGTCAGCAATATTTTGTTTGCAATCTAAAAAGCTTAGTAAAATAAGCTGCTAAACTCTAGACAACTCTTGTAACGTAAAACCATTTGGTTTTCATCAGTTTTTCAAGTAAACAAGTTCGGAAGTAAGTAACGACAGTACAACATGTTTGTGACTCTAAACATTAAAGTCTCAGTTACAAGTATTTCTACTTTAGTCTAAGTAATTTGTAATATTTATAAACATTGTTATTGTTAGTATTTATGCAATAGTATCTTATCTTGCCTGTGTATTTATTGACCCTCATTTGGTTTCTACAAGATAACTTACAGCTTGTTATCTTTTGGACAGTAAAAACCTTCGATTGTATAACTACACCTATCATGCCCTTTTATATGAGCTCATGGTTACCGCTATTTTATTTCCAAGCCTAACTCTGTGGTTCTAGTAACTTTTTTGGATTTAATAGGGTCATTCCTATTCCAGTTATTAGGTTTACTTCTATTATTATCTTACTGTCCACTAGGCATTCTGAATGAGAATTAAACCAAGTTGAGTCATACTCCAAGTTCTATCAAAGTATTGTTGCTTTAAACTATGCAATAAAATTTCATGATAATGTTCTTATCTTCAGCTTTGTACTACTTCAAAGCTTTGATGCTATTAATTTATTAGTTCATGTAAATTTCATAGATATGCATAATCTATTTGTTCAATAAACATTCAATCTACAAATAGTTTGTTATTATAACATATTTTAATCTTGCCTTTATATTTCCTTGCATTATTACAAGGTGCTATTTATAAAGTTTAGACTTGTAATATTCTTATTGCAAAAGGGTTTACTATGCATAAGCTATAGTTTATCTTAGCTATTAGAGAATCTATAGTCATCTAATAGATAGCATGAACTCTTTTATATCTATATTAAAGACTTAAACTTTGACCTTATCTAAAAACTAGACATAAATTAAATGATATCTATCTTATCAAAACAATGTTTAGAGAATAGTATGCAACCAATTATATCATTATGGTGATGTTATTGTATAAAAATATAATGTTATTGGTGGAAGGGGATTAATGCCTAATCCAAATCAATTTTATACTAAAATTTAATTGACACTATAGCTTGGTCAACGTATCCCCCACGTTGATAAACTCGTCATTATGTTAACACAAAACATTGTGCAAATGATTAACGATTGGATTACAAATTATTTGGGTTGACAAAGGTTTACTCCACGCTTATATAATTAAATAATTGTAATATTTCTTCCATGCAGGAACTATAGGACATGACCCTCGCTACATGGATAAATTTGTTGCTACGTGGTTGATTTCTGTCCACGCCTAGAAAATATATAATGTTATGGAAACCTAACCAAAATCATTTCTGTCCCGCAGTTTATGCTAGCTCTAGGGTTTCTTGGCTTGTCTCCCATGGCGGTCGTTGTTTCTCCTGGTTACAATTGCCTTGTGCCTTGACTCTGTGATGCTTTTATTCTCCGGTGTGTGGTTTTGAATGCTGGTTCTTTCTCTACAACACGTGGAGTTGTCTTTGCCTGCTACCCTTGTCTCACTGCCTGTGAAACCTTTCTTCCATAGCCTGCGTAGCTTAATGACTGCTTCGGTTTCCTTCTCTGGTTTTCGTGACTCGCCGTTGTGTGAGGTTCTTGAGGGATATTGGGTTTCCAACTGCACCGCCTGTAGGTGACAATGCTTCGTGAAGCTGTTCATTGTTCTCCCATTGACAGGTAATTATCATAATGTAATTTCTTTTATTTACTGCAAGTTTATAAAAAATGTTTTCAAGATTTAACAAGTAAAATGTTTCACCGACAGTGGTTTTATGCTTGCTGCAAGTGCTCACCACTGTGAAGCTTGAACAAAGGAGATAAGACAGCCTCTTGCAAAGGTCGTGGCTCGTGGTTCAAACTTGGGTAAGCCCCATGGTCTGAAAGATGGATTCTCACTCTGTTAGTGTTAGGGTGGTCGTTGGACTTGCCCATGGTTTTGAAAACCCTCTCTCGTCTTGTCACAAGTTATGTTATTGTTTTTACTGTTTTTACAGGTTGTTATGGAAATACCTAAATCCAAACCCTTGTTAGGGTAGCTTAATTTTTATTGTGCACTAAACTTAGTCGAAGCTTTGGCTTCACAGTCGGGTTTAAGTTTGTAAATTATGTAATGGAAGTACAGTTGTAAACTCATTTTGGTTGCCGGGAGTTTATGCTATACTCTGTGTAATTTTAGGTTTTTTACCCTTCCTGAATATAATAAAGTTATAAACTCAGTTGAGTACTTTGTAATGGTTTTATAATTTAAATTTTAAGGCTGGTACTTACAGCCGTAACTTAAATCTTGTTTGTTTTGATGGAAGTCATAGGTTAGGGTTTGACCTGTAAAAACCCTTGTTTGATTTATACTAATCTTGTGATAATAATTACACTATTTTTTTCTATTTTATTCTATTTGTCCTTAAAGAACTGTGAGTAGGTTATTATACTGGTTAATGATGGGTACCTAATTGTTGTAAATTTGGTTAATATTTTGATACTTGTAATGAAATAGTTTTAAGGGTTTTAACCCTGACATTTATTTCTGTCGATGTATACTGTTATTAAAAGAAAAACATTGTTTCTCTTATAAATACATTTATACAAGTTTAATCAGTATTGTAGTTTATTTTTGTGCATAACATTTTTAGTTAATAGTTTGAAAAGAACTACCCTATGTGTAACCTATGTCACTACAGTATTTAAAAATACTTATAGATTATGCTCAGAATATGAGCTAGGGTTTAATCCCTTTTAACTTTGATAGAATATTAATTTCTGTGTTATTATCTTGTAAATTTAATTACAGTTACATAGTTTCCTTCAACTTGTTTTTATGAATTAATAGTTTATAAATATCACTGTTTAAGGATAATAATAATATTATTTGTATTTATAATATTATTATGTATGTATAATATCTATTCTGAAGTTTATGTTGGTTTTTATTTGTATAATAATTATGATTGAGAGCAGTCTGTAATATTTGTGTTATTTAATACAATTGTTTCTGTAGACTTACTAAAAGAATAAAAGAAATTTCTTACCTGTCAGTATTCTTTACATTTATACTGTCTGTATATGTATAAGAACAGTTCTTATTAATATTAATTTAAACCTAAATTACTACTGTCCTTTAGTTATTAAAGTTAAGAAAGGAATACTGTAACATTTATCATATTCTTAAATATAGTTCAGATAGATGCAGAAAGATTAGTTGTCACTAAAGAAAAAGGATAAGCTATCTGTATTATTTTTACATCTTTTTTTAACATAAATAATAACTTTCAATTGATAATACTAGTTCTTCTACTTCAATACAAATGTACAGTTTATAGAAGTAGATACCGTGCAGAAAATGAATTATGTACTTAAACATAGTACTGTTAATCAATAATATGAGTCTTGTGTTGTTCTAACATTCTAATTACACAGTCTAGTTCTAACAACATTTCTACACAACAAATTAATATACTTTCTAGAAAGCAACTATCTACTGATAGGAACTATTTCAATACTCTGAAACATAAATATTCTATTCATTTATATTCCTATCATACTTCATTTATTTAAACACACTACTTGAGCTAGAGTACGATCTGGATTACTCCAGATGGGGAAAAACACAGGTAGGATTTATCTTTCATCACAGTACAGATTTAACCTTGAAACAACTAAGAGATTTCAACACAACACAACATATAATTATTCATTAATTGCTCACACACAGATATAAACTATAACACAGAAATTAAAAGATAATGGAACCTGTCTTTAAAGTTGGATGAGAATAGCAATGGGAGGCCATTCCTCCCTACCAACTCCTGGAGAGCGCTCAAACAACAACTTCTCAAGACCCCCGAGCCTATTCTGGTCTCCTTGGCTGGAACTAGGTGGAGCAATCAACAAAGTTTTAGTCCTGAGACTCAATACCAACTCTACATACTGCAGTAAGATCTTTCAGCTGCAAAGCTGTACTAGATCAACTTCCTGCAGTTTACCCCTCAAACACCTTCCTTCCAATTTCCCTTTCTCAATGAATTCCTTGAAGTGCATTCACCTGAATGATTCTTCTCCTGGAATGAGCAGCCTCAGCTCTCTACATTGGGCACTTTTATTAAGATTGCCTAGGTCTTTTTGGGTTAGTTGTCATTAATTGAGCCACCTGCTCTGATCCCACGTTCTTGGGGGATCATGACCCCAAATGTAGGGAGGTTTCCACCTACAAAATAGGAAGTGTTTGAGGATTCTTCCACTTGTCTTTTTTCTCTCCACCTAGTTCCCTCCACCAACTTGACTAGTAACACTCTTTTTAACAGCTCTCACAAGTTGTTGTCTCCACTTTTATTTATTTAAAAATAAAATATTTATAATTACATTCCAAATCTTTTGACTCTACTAAGTCATCACTTTCAACTTAGCATTAAATTTAACATAATGTCTTGGAATCAAATAAAAATAAGATAACATTATTTTACAAAATTGGGGCATGTGACATACACACCCCCTTGGAATATAACATCGTCCTCGATGTTATTTATTCTTCATCCTCTGAAGTCCCCCGGAACAGAATTGGATATGCGTCTCGCATTTTACTTTCCAATTCCCAGGTGGCTTCCTCAGAACTAAGGTGCTTCCATTGCACCTTCACCTGTCCAATGGTGTAGTTCTGAAGTGTAATTTCCCTCCTCCCGAGGATACAGTCCGGTTCCACTAGAAATTCTCCTTCTGGTTCCACCTATACAACATTCCAATTAACCACATGAGTAGCATCATGAACATATTTCTTTAAAACAGAAATGTGAAAAACCGTATGTACTCTTAAGTTAGGTGGTAATGCTAATTGATAAGTTACTTGACCAATCCTAGACAAAATTTCAAATAGACCACGGTAACGAGGAGCCAATTTTGCACAACTCCCCAGTCTTAGAGAGCTCTTTTTGGGCCTTACCTTGATGAAAAAATGTTCACCTACCTAAAACTCCTTTGGAGTTCTTTTCAAGTCTGCTTGACTTTTCTGTCGATCATGTGCCACTTTCAGATTTCCCTGCACTTGTTTCACAATTTCTTCCATTTCTTTCAACAATTCTGGACCTAATACCAATCTATCTACTGGATTACTCCAAGAGATAGGAGTATTACATTTTCATCCATATAAAGTTTCAAATGGACTGAATCTAGCTGATCTCTGATAATTATTATTATATGCAAATTCTACTAGATGTAAATAGTCCTCCCACTTACCTGGCTGATCTTTCACATACATTCTCAATAAATCTTCCAGTACCTAGTTTACCCTTTTAGTTTGTCCATCTGTTTGAGGATGGAAAGAAGTACTGAAATTCAATGTTGTATTTAATCCTTTAAACAAGGACTTCCAAAATTTTCCTGTAAACTTAGGATCTCTGTCTGAGATTATGACTTTTGGTACTCCATGTAATCGAAAAATCTGCTTTAGAAAAATATTAGCTATATTGGCAGCCTTGTAAGTAGTTTTAACAGGTATAAAATGAGCTTCCTTGCTTAACTTATCAACCACTATCATAATAGAGTCATTCTGATTTTGATTTCGAGGCAGTCCAGTAATAAAATATAGACTAATCACTTCCCATTTCCAGCTAGGGATAGGTAAAGGCTGTAGCAAACCAGTTGGGTGTTGGTGTTCGGTTTTTACCTGTTGACATTCTAAACACCTTGAAATATATTCAGCTACTTCAGTTTTCATATTTGGCAAAAAATACTCTTTTCTTAGCATGGTTATAGTCTTTTGATAACCTGGATGACCTGAATATGGTGTTTTATGGATTTCATCCAGAATTAACAGCTTGACCTTAGGTACGTTAGGTACATACAGTTTATCTTTATACAGTAAAGATTCTTTTTCATTTAAACTGTAACCTTTTATTAAGTTTTCTGTGGGGTTTTCCTTAGCTTTACCTTGCAATTTCTGATAAATTTCATCTTGTTTTACTCCTTCTTTAAGTTGTTCATCTAAGTCTGAAACGTAAGTACTGATTGCTGTTGCAAAATTCAGCCTTGCATTCCTACTTAATGCATCAACAACTTTATTTTCTTTACCTTTTATATGCTGGATTTCAAAATCATACTCGCTTAAGAAAGCTAACCACCTAGTTTGTCTAGCATTTAAATTAGGCTGATCTAAAAGATATTTCAATCCTTTATTATCAGTCATTAAAACAAATTTTCAGCCAATTAGGTGGTGTCGCCACATCTTTAAGGTGTGTATTGCAATTGCTAGTTCCAGATCATATGTTGCGTAATTCTTTTCATGAACTTTTAACTTCCTAGACTCATAGGCAATAACATGCCCTTCTTGAGTCAGAACACTGCCCAAGCCTTCATTACAAGCATCAGTGCATACTATAAACTCTTTATTAGGATATGCTATTCTTAAAATAGGTGCACTAGTTAATAAAGTTTTTAACTTCTTAAAGCTTTCTTTACATTTTTGGTTCCAGTCGAACTTCTTTCCTTTCTTTTGCAAGGAAGTTATCAGATTTGCTATCCTCGAAAAGCCTTCAATGAACCTCCGGTAGTAACCGGTAATTTCCATGAAAGATCTAACATTCGTCACATCTTTAGGAACCGGCCAATCTTCGATTGCCCGTATCTTTTCAGGATCTATGAAAATTCCTTCCTCGGTCACTACATGACCTAAATACTGAATCTTATCCTTGAAGAAGTCACACTTACTAAACTTTGCGAAGAGTTGATGTTCTTGCAACTCTTGCAAAACAATTTTTAGATGTTCTTTATGTTCTTCTTCAGTTTTTGAATAGATTAGAATGTCGTCGATAAACATGACCACAAACTTATCTAAATACTTATGCATTATGTTGTTCATTAAACACATGAAGACAGCTGGGGTGTTAGTAAGCCCGAATGGCATTACGACAAATTCGTAATGACCATATCATGTTCTAAAGGCTATTTTGAAGATGTCTTCATCTTTAATCCTCACTTGATGATATCCTGACCTTAAATCTATCTTCAAAAACACTGTGGCTCCATGTAGTTGACCAAACAGATCATCTATGCGGGGAAATGGATATCAATTTTTGATAGTCATCTTGTTTAACTGACGGTAGTCTATGCATAATCACATAGTTCTGTCTTTCTTTTTAACAAAGATGACAGGTGCCCCCTAGGGAGACACACTTGGTCGAATATACTTTTTATCAATTAACTCTTTTAATTGTGATTTTAACTCATTAAGTTCCAATATGTTCATTCTCTAAGGGGCCTTTGAGCTAGGTACTGCGCCCGGTACCAGCTCAATGGTGAAGTCCAATTCCCTTTTCGGAGGTAATCCTGGAATTTATTCTAGGAATACATCAACATATTCTTTTAAAATTGGGATGTCTTCTACTTTTAACTTATCTATTTTAATTTTACTTTCCTCATCTGTAATTGTTACTGTGTAAGCTTTACATCCTTTTCTAACAGCTCT
This sequence comes from Pseudotsuga menziesii, assembly GCA_001517045.1. NCBI lineage: Eukaryota > Viridiplantae > Streptophyta > Pinopsida > Pinales > Pinaceae > Pseudotsuga > Pseudotsuga menziesii. The sequence continues at coordinate 332,779 of LPNX010196275.1, forward strand.
TTTAAATTGTAAAGCAGACATCTGCCTTGCCGTAGTTTTTCTAGGAATATCCTTAACTCTCTTCAAGTCCTGCCACCAAATATCAGCCTTTCCTGAGAGGTTATATATAGACATCCTAGATTTTAACTGGTTAGAATAATTATATATTTGGAAGTACTTCTTCATCTTGGACAACCATGACTTAGCTTCCTCCCCCTTCTCAGTCTCTCCATTAAAAGTTTGTGGTTTTATCTTTTTGAATTCCCCTGAAATTTCCTCATAAGGTTTGTATTTTCTCTTCTTGACATACAGATCATCATCACTACTGTCACTAGTAGTATGGTAACTTTGTCGTTCACTAAACACTTCAACCGAGGAACTACTTCCAGTTTTTGTTTACTTCATCTTTTTAAATTTTCGTTGATGACTGGCATCTTCAAATTCTACCTTCCTACCCCTACCCTCAGTTTGAAAATTTTCCACTAGGATCTGATCTAGCTCTTCTTGAGCCCTCAGAATCCTTTCATTCTCTCTCTTTATAGACTCCATTTCAGTTTTCAAATATTTTACAGTCTGTAATAGCTTTGAGGAATTTGTAGTTACATCCTCTGGTATAGGATCTCTGGGTAAATTTCCTGTTTCTGTAGCTGGAGACTCCTCCTGTGCATACTCTTCCAGCCTTTCCATACCTGCCTGTTAAACTTCAGAAAAAGATAATTCTCTATTGAATAACATTTTAAAAATAAAATACGTTAGCATAATAATTTAATTTACTGTTTTATGAAAGCTAGTTGGGTTGCATCAAGGCCTAGTGTTTGAACCTTGTGCTCTGATACCACATGTCAAAACCCCAAATTTTCATAAAAATTTAAAATTTTGAGATAACAATAAATGCTAAAACCTGCAGTTTACTAACAGCTAATAGTTGTCATAAAGGAAACAATCAAGTAATTAGTTTCACTAAATTCTAAAATGACTTAACAGTTTATTTTTCGTAGCAAGAATAAAATCTTTTTGTGTGTTGTTTGCTTCAGTTTACTGATTAGTTATTTTATGTCAATAGGTGAAATATACTTTTGAATCCGAGGCTTACTTAGCAATCGTGCTAACGCAGATGAATACTGTTTCTTACAGGTTTACAGGTATGATCGATCGAGTATATTTTAAAAGATCTTTTAGTGTCAGCAATATTTTGTTTGCAATCTAAAAATCTTAGTAAAATAAGCTGCTAAACCCTAGACAGCTCCTGTAAGGTAAAACCATTTGGTTTTCATCAATTTTTCAATTAAACAAGTTCAGAAGTAAGTAACAACAGTACAACATGTTTGCGACTCTAAACATTGAAGTCTCAGTTACAAGTATTTCTACTTTAGTCTAAGTAATTTTAATATTTATAAACATTGTTATTGTCAGTTTTTATGCAATAGTATCTTATCTTTCCTGTGTATTTGTTAGTTTTTCATCAAACAAGCTAGCATTATGAACTTAGGATCTTTTCACTGAGAGAATAACAAGTACAGCAATAAAACACAAGCACATCACAAGAGACAAGAGACACAAAGAGATTTTCCTCGGGGAAACCATAAAGGAGAAAACCCCGCAACTTCCTCTAAGATAAAATCAGCACCAAAACAGTAAGAGATCTCCCAACAGCAGCGGCCTTCTAGTCCCAGTATATTTCCTCGTCCACAAGTGCGCCTCACTTAAGAGATTGAATGATGTGTATGATAAATAGAGAGTCTCACTCTCTATTTATATTCTTCCGTTCACTTGAATTGCATTTTCACACGTAGGCTCGACTAACAAATACTTACCCGAGCCTACACCTTAATTAGTGTATAATAACTCAAGTGCCCCGAAACTATGGGGACTTACCTAATGACTTGACATGACTTGTTTACATTATTAATCCTCCCAATCGGAACATCGGGGCATGACCACATGACTCAAATACATAATAGAAACATCCCGGAATAAACATCGGGTTACAATACATAAGATACATAGAAGAATACATTCTGAAGTTACATATACATCAACAGTATTTATTGACCCTCATTTGGTTTCTACAAGATAACTTACAGCCTGTTATTTTTTGGACAGTAAAAACCTTCGATTGTATAACTACAACTATCATGCCCTTCTATATGAGCTCATGGTTACCGCTATTTTATTTCCATGTCTAACTCTATGGTTCTAGTAACTTTTTTGGATTTAATAGGGTCATTCCTATTCCAGTTATCAAGTTTACTTCTATTATTAGCTTACTGTCCACTAGGCATTCTAAATGAGAATTAAACCAAGTTGAGTCATACTCCAAGTTCTATCAAAGTATTGTTGCTTTAAACTATGTAATAGAATTTCGTGATAATGTTCTTATCTTCAAAGTTTGTACTACTTCAAAGCTTTGATGCTATTAAGTTATTAGTTCATGTAAAATTCATAGATATGCATAATCTATTTGTTCAATAAACATTCAATCTCCAAATAGTTTGTTATTATAACACAATTTAATCTATCCCTTATATTTCCTTGCATTATTACAAGGTGCTATTTATAAAGTTTAGACTTGTAATATTCTTATTGCAAAAGGGTTTACTATGCATAAGCTATAGTTTATCTTGGCTATTAGAGAATCCATAGTCATCTAATAGCTAGCATGAACTCTTTTATATCTATATTAAAGACTTAAAAACTTTGACCTTATCTAAAAACTAGACATAAATTAAATGATATCTATCTTATCAAAACAATGTTTAGAGAATAGTATGCAACCAATTATATTGTTATGGTGATGTTATTGTATAACAATATAATGTTATTGGTGGAAGGGGATTAATGCATAATCCAAATCGGTTTCATACTAAAATTTAATTGACACTAAAGCTTGGTCAACGTATCCCCCACGTTGATAAACTCGTCACTATGTTAACACAAAACATTGTGAAAATGATTAACGATTGGATTACGAAGTATTTGGGTTGACAAAGGTTTACTCCACGCTTATATAATTAAATAATTGGAATATTGCTTCCATGCAGGAACTATAGGACATGACCCTCACTGCATGGATAAATTTGTTGCTACGTGTGTTGGAGTAGGGTCCCGCAGCTACAGAAGAAGCTGCTAAGTTTAGCGGAGAGATAAGTTTTAGCGGAAAAAAAGATAAGACAGAGCTACGACGCCGTAGCACGTTTCCAGCTGTAGAGCAGAGCAAGAAACCATGACTTTTGAGATAGAAAAGTCAAGAAAGGCAATGGTACCCAAGCGGCCGAGAAGAGAGAGCTCACCCACTGCATTGAAGGAAGCGGCGGAAGACAGGAGGGCTCAGCGACCCTCATAAAGAAGAAGGAGCAACGAGGCTCAAGAATTGAAGACGAAGGACAGAAAGGTGAAGCGGTGCATAGTACCCATGATCAGTGCCGGGAAGCATGGAAGACTGCAGAGAGCTGTGGTGTGACGGGAAGCGGCTACCTCAAGGACAGAGAGGACCGACTGTCACTAGTTAGGGTTTTTGGGTTACTGTTGGGACAGGCCCACAGTGTTGTAAAAGCAAGACCTTCAGGCTGCTTATGTGAAGCGGTGCATAGTACCCATGATTAGTGTCGGGAAGCATGGAAGACTGCAGAGAGCTGTGGTGTGATGGGAAGCGGCTACCTCAAGGACAGAGAGGACCAACTGTCACTAGTTAGGGTTTTTGGGTTACTGTTGGGACAGGCCCACAGTGTTGTAAAAGCAAGACCTTCGGGCTACTTATAAATGTATGTAATTTTGTATTGTAAAGGGGTTAGTTGGATAGTTGGTTAGATAGTTGGACAATCGTGATTGAGATAGAAACTAAGAATAAGTTAGACTGTTGTAAAAGCCGAGCTCTGGTTCTGGTTTTAGCGGAAGCAATCTTACTGTAACCAGTAGCTGGCTTATAGAGCATACATGTAATGATCCGCAAGGATCGACTGAGAGGGAAGAGTATATTGTAAAGAGTGACAATATAGAGGTAAAGAAGAAAGATCTAAGAGAGAAGATCTTGAGCTGCATATGAGGTGCAGCAGAACTGTGTTTCACCTTCCCCCGAGCTATAATAGAGAAGCACAGTTCTGTGGATGTAACTCCCATCCTCGGGGCGAACGTAAAACTTACGTGTTCTGTGGTTGATTTACGTATTGTGTTTACTTGCTGCATCTATAGGTTATGTTATGCATTTTGCTTATAGTTAAAGTATGAATGAGTTATTCAGTTACAGCACTATAGGAGGGTAAATATAACTTGAATTCCTTGGCACGTCGTATGCAAACTTATTTATGCTTGCCTTAGATAGCCAATTAATCACAGTAGAACAGTCTTAGTACTAAGCCTTGCACGTCAACACGATCAACGCTAAGTGTGCTGAGCCACGGGAGGAGGATATCATAGGAAGGTGATACTGCACTGGTAGAGGAGTTGCGGTGCGCGATACCGTAGGTTGAGGACTTGGAGTTGAGCAGGAGTTGTGTGTCGCACGGTGCACGGCGATGCGGTAAGAGTGGAGATATTGTGGGGTAAGAAGAATTCGCACGACGGGAGAAGAATCTGTGCGACGTGCGCAAGGGTAGAGACGTCGCGGCTAGAAGAGCCACGTGTAGGGAACAGATCTCACGTCGCGAGCAGGAGATCGCGCGACGCGCAGGAAGAGAGGTCTCGCAGCCAGGAGGTCTGCGAGTCGCAAGTAGGATCGCCATGGAACCTGGTCCAAGACACTTGAGTCCTTGGACAACCCATTAGAATCACTTTGGGTGAGAATTCAGACCGCTTCGCGGTCTGTCGTCGAAAGGGCCAGTGAGCTAGGGGTGTTGTTGGTTGAATATAGTAAACCCAAGTCTGCCCATGCAATCAACAAATGGTTCCATTGCCAGTTTGAACGATTGGGAGTTAATGTTCTGTTGGCATCCTACTAGAGAAGAGTTTCACCAGTGGCTAGATTCAAACTTAAGGGAGTTCGCCAATAAAGAAAATCGAAGTCCTAGACTGAGTACAGAGGCCTAGTTGGAAAAACATATTGCTTCAGACATACATTCGATATTCTTTGCAACCTATGGAAACAAGCTTTACGACTGGTTATCAAAGTTGACAGATAGGAACATATTCAAGAGGAAAAGAAACATTGTCTGGACACCGGAGCTGATTCAGACCGTGCATAACCTTGACAATCCAATTACGAGAGCAGTGGACTTCTGGCTTACAAGTGTGTTAGAAGGCTTTGTTACAGAATTTGCAGTTGATTAGAGAAAGAGCTTCAGCGAGGCTAAATGGTACTTCTTCAAAGGATACCGTGGTAAGTACCTAAGATCTCTAAACTTGTCCCTTAAGATGCTGCTATATGAAAAAGGAACAATGGACCTAGTTTCAGATGAATAAGTAAAGATAGTAATCTCACAAGACTTCGAAAGTGATCTTGATGACATCGAACGAACACGTAGTGGAAAGAAATATAAAGTAGATTTTAGCTCTCCTGCATTTGAAGACAGTTCAGACAATATTAGGCAACCGAGTCTTAGTACCACAGAAGAACCAGAGGGGGGTATCCCTTACCACCCCTATACCCCACAGAAACAGACAGGGACTCAGAATAATCCCATGGGTACTCCATCTAGTAGTTCACAGACAGTACCTACACCCGCTACATCACCTTCACCTACACCGCTGAGTGGTAGTCGTCCAGTCAATCAGAACCCACCATAGAGAAATAGAATGGGAGATGACATGAAGCTACCTACCTTTAAGGGTACAGGAGCAGAAGACCCAGAACAGCATTGGTTCCTATGCGAAGCCATGTGCACCATTAAAACAATCAATGTTGATAACCTTAAACTTGTACAGTTGGTCACCACACTCAGAGACCGAGCTTTAACATGGTACATAAAGTATACTACATTACCCAAAACACTTGCGCAGGTCAAGAACGCCATGATTAAAGAGTTCAAGAAACCTAAGTCTGAATCTCAGTGTATAACCGAGCTCAATAATATTAAGCAGCTGCCATCAGAATCAGTATGGGACTTTGACCAGAAATTCAAAGCCCTGATAGACCAAGTAAGCTTTGAGTTTGTGCCGGAGCAGCACAAGGAGTGGTTTATTGTAGCGCTGCTCCCTCACATCAGACTGCCACTAATGCAGCAGAAACTCCAGATGCAGGATGACGCATTGGAGATGGCGATGAAGTTGGAAGCTTCACCATTAGCTGAAACCAATGAAGGCATGACAACTCTACAGAACCAGTTGGCCAACCTCACGTTACAGATACATGAACTTAAGAAAGGGAAAGAGGTTATGCAAGACATATGGTGCTTACGATGCAAAGCATAGGGTCATACCAAAGACAACTGTCCAGTCTTTGCAGAATATTTAGTGTCAGGGGATCCTAACCCTTTACCACGAACGCAAGGGCCATGGTGTGAAATATGCAAAACACAAGGACATCCACCTCAGCAATGCCCTTTACTTCAGAAGTATGTACAGACACCTAAGAACCTATACTGTGTCTTTTGCAAGTCTGTCGGACATGATGAACAGGAGTGTCGAGCCTATGATCTCATGTTAGATAGAAAACATGACGTGTACAGAGTCCAATCAGAAACGCGGGGTCAAGCAACAGGACCACAGCTAGACCAGGCTTACGGAGGCCGAGGAGGAGGATTCAGAGGATGAGGCCGTGGAGGAGGCTTTGCACGTGGAGAAGGCTTTGGCAGAGGAGGAGGTTTTGGCCAAGGTCATGGACCAATCACTTGTTATAACTGCGGAATTGTAGGACATTATGCTAGGGACTGTCAGAGCCCTACCACCACTTGTAACTACTGCAAATATTATGATCATACCATAGAAGAGTGTCCTACCCCGATAGCTAAGATCAAAGACCCTAAGCTAGCAGCACACCAGAACATCCAGATTATTGCTACTGAACCGGAGGAACCAGGGCCAAAAGTTAACATTGTGACTCGAAGCGGTGCTTCCACCAGTGGGACATCGCAGGATATCGAAAAGAGCGCAAGTCAGTAGTGGGTACGCAGAGCTCCTAGTAAAGCAACATCATTTGACCTGCAGAAGAACAAAGAGACATTTCACGAAGCCCAGGATTCCTTTGAACAAATACCTTGTGGCGATAGCAGTGAACAAATACCGCAGGCTACCACATCGGGAAGATACGACGAGGATGAACCGACAGGAAGTGTACAATCCTTCCTGCACAGTTGCTTGAAACTCCTAAGAAATGAAAAATCCATCGGTGAGCTACAGCGCATCATAGATCAGTGTCAGCAACCTTCTCTCTCAGACAGTGCACACCGCGCTGTTCATAATATTACAGGACATGCAAGGACCGGAAGAGAAATGAAGCTGACAGCACAGATTGGGGAATTTGAAATGGATGACGTCGTCTTAGATCTAGGATCAGAGGTGAATGTCCTAACCAAGCAGACATGGCAATAGATGGGTAGCCCCCAGTTAGTCAGATCGCCTATCCACCTGAGATTAGATAACCAGCAACGAGTATCACCATTAGGTCACAGGTGCCAGTTGACATTGATGGAGTACGCAGTTTTGCGGACTTCGAGGTTATAGAAATCATTGGTGACAGTCGACCGTATCCAGCATTATTAAGTATTGATTGGGTGATTGGTAGCAAGGCTTTCATCGACCTAAAGAGAAGACAAATGACCTTTGAGGATGCACAGATCTGGGTCATCGCGCCACTGGACCCCCTCCAGGGTCCTAGATATATTGAACCCTTACGACCAGAGGAGGAGGAACATAACATGGATAGCCTCTACCAGATGACTGTGAACCAGAACGACTACATCAATCCAACCGCAGAGGGGAACATTAGTTGGCAATGCGACAGCTCATGCGCATCGGATTCTGATGTTGGTCTAGAGAACTGGCAGAACAGACTTTATGAAGTCTCAGCGTGTAGATGTGCGTTTATGAGCAAGTCACTACGATGGATCGACGCAGAGATCACCGACCTTCCATCATATCATGGACTGACAGATATCCAGGACTTCCTTGAGCAGTTTGAGCAGCAGATCCCTTAGAGCAGAGGATCCCAGCTATGGACCTTGCAGTACGAGCCACCCCTGCAAGATGGTGGTACGCGCATAAAGAGAATATCACATCATGGGATGCTATTAAAAGACTGATGGCAATCAGATTTTCTATCGACAGAGAGTATGCCCAGCAGAAGTACACAGGAGAAACCGATCCCAGGACACACATCCAGGCATGTGAACAGAGTTGGTCGGACGTTCCCGAGGAAGAATGGGTTCACCGATTCGTTCACACGTTGGACACAGTTCCAAGGAACTGGTACACAGAGACCGAATTGCGGAAGGGGACGACTACATGGTCACTTATTACAGACAGTTTCCTACTCACTTTTGCATTTGAATCAGAACATCCAAGTGTTGCTCAGGCCCTAGACATAATCAAGATTAAGATATTTGAGGACTGCACCACCTCAGTACAGGCTCAACCCGAGTGGGCTATCTAGCTAGAAAAGGCGTTGGAATGTTATAATTTTGCGTCAGAATCAGAGGAGGCGGATGAGAATCCTCACAATACTAACATTCCAGAGTCAGAAGGGACTCGTGATGTTGGGGGACCATAGTTAGAGATTCCAGCAATCACTGAGCCCATCAAGATTAAAAAGGTCAATATTGGCACAGATGCAGAACCTAAGTTTGCCTCTATTGGAGACTATTGGAACAATGAAACAGTTGGACAGATCGCAGATTTGTTACACGACTATCAGGACCTATTTCCCACCAAGTTCACAGAGATGAAGGGAATAGTCGGAGACTTGGGGGTAATGAGGATACCATTGAAGGAGGATGCTAGACCAATCAAGCAGCGCCCATATATATTAAATCCGCGCTACAAAGAAAAAGTCAAGGACGAGATTGATAAGATGCTAGCAGCAGGCATCATTGAGTCGGTAGAAGAAAGAGAATGGGTTAGCCCCATGGTCGTGCAAGAGAAGAAAACAAAAGGTGACATCAGAATCTGTGTCGATCTGCGCAAGCTCAACGATGCATCACTTCATGATCCATTTCCGACACCGTTCACTGACGAGGTATTAGACAACGTGGGAGGACAGGAGGTCTACTCCTTCACTAATGGCTTTTCAGGCTACCATCAGATCAGAATACATCCAGAAGATCGATCTAAGACCACCTTTGCAACAGAATGGGGCTCCTTCCAGTATACGGTAATGCCCTTTGGTCTTAAGAATGCACCAGCTATATTTTCTAGAGTAGTAGTTGCTGTATTTAAAGAATACATCCATAAATTCTTAGAAGTATATTTTGAATACTGGACTGTATTTGGACTAATCAATAAACACATAGGAGATTTAAGACTGATGTTAGAGAAATGTAGGCAGTACCAGATTTCCCTAAACTTAAAAAAATGTATATTTTGTGCACCATTTGGTATTTTGTTGGGTCACATTGTGTGCAGACAAGGCTTGATGGTAGATCCCGCGAAGATCGCCATCATTGTGAATCTTCCAGCACCTAACTCAGTCAAGCAGTTGAGGACAGTACTTGGTCATACTGGGTACTACAGAAAGTTCATCAAGGGCTACGCAAAGATTACAGCACCAATGGAGAAATTGCTAAAGAAAGATGTAAAATTCCTATGGAATGAGGAATGTCAATAGAGTCTAGACACGCTTAAAGAGAAGATGGTTACATCACCTATCCTAGTGTTTCCAGACTGGACTAAGCCATTTCATGTACATGTGGATGCATCAGGCATCGCACTGGGAGTCATCTTGACACAACCAGGAGAAGGAGATATTGACCATCCCATCGCATATTCCAGCAGAAAAGAACTACACCACAACAGAAAGAGAGGGCTTAGCTATGGTGTATGCGCTGCATAAATTCAGGCACTATCTATTGGGATCCTCATTCAAAATGTTTACTGACCATTCCGCATTGAAGTACCTAGTCAATAAGCCAGTGTTAGGGGGGAGAATCTGCAGATGGTTACTCCTCTTCCAGGAGTATGATTTTGAAATCATTGTGAAACCAGGAAGAATGAATGCTGTACCTGATCATATGTCATGGATAGACTCAGGGGAAGAGCCCAGTAACCTAGAAGACAACTTGCCCGATGTGCAGTTGTTCTCTGTCTAGATCGCAGACGACTACTATGCCAATATTATTCAATTCCTCACTACAGGACTCGCACCGGATGGGTTCACTAAGCAGCAAAAGAAGCAGTTGGTTGCGAAAGCAGCAGACTTCACCCTCATTGCAGGATACCTATACAAGTTAGGACCGGATGAAGTTCTACGCATATGTGTAATGTCGCATGAAAAAGATGCTATTCTCAGAGAGGCACATTCAGGAATCGCAGGAGGTCATTTCGCTGGAAAGCCGACTGCGCAGAAAATCCTGGAGGCAGGACTATGGTGGCCTACGTTACATAAAGACACCAAGGACTTTTTCAGATGCTGCGATATTTTCCAAAGGGTAGGAAAGCCCTCGCGACGCGATGAAATGCCGCTGCGACCGCAGGTCACGCTGCGCACATTTGACAAATGGGCTATAGATTTTGTGGGTCCTATCAACCCACCGGGAAAGCACACGGATGCGAGATATATTATTACGGGAACAGAGTACCTCACCAGATGGGAAGAGGCCAAAGCGGTAAGAAATTGTGATGCTACTATAGCCGCACAGTTCCTTTTTGAAAACATCATCAGTAGATTTGGATGCCCATTAATCTTGATGAGTGATCAAGGCACACATTTCTTGAACCACACCATTGAGGCTTTGACAGAAGAGTTCCAGATTCAGCACCATAACAGCACTCCCTACCACCCACAGGCTAATGGTATGGTGGAGGCCTTCAATAAGATTCCAGAAAATGCTCTTACTAAGATCTACAATAGCCAAAGGAATGATTGGGATCTCAGAGTTAATGCTGTATTATGGGCATACAGAACCACATGCAAGAAACTTACGGGACACACACCTTTCAGCTTGGTGTATGGGCACGAGGCTGTTATTCCTATGGAGTATATTCTTCCCAGTTTAAGAATCACTCACATTACAGGGATGACTGATATAGACACAGTGGAGGAAAGGTTAGCACAACTGCTTGCCTTAGAAGAAGACATATTCATCGTCGGATTCCATCAGAAAGTTCAGAAAGCACGAGAAAAATCTTGGCATGACAGACACATTAAGAATAAGACTTTCCAGATCGGAGACCTAGTGCTCCTCTATGACAGCAAATTCATTAAATTTCCAGGGAAGTTCAAAACGCATTGGCTGGGGCCATATCAGATACAGCAAGTTACAGAGGGAGGTGTCGTTCAGCTCAGCCAGCTGAACGGGGAGCTTCTTCCCACATGGATTAATGGCAGTAGGCTTAAGCTCTATAGTGATAGCCACCTTGCCTCTCAGCCCTAGCTTAGCCAGTTTATGGTGGTGCAGATGTCCAGTGTAGTTGAAAGGAGGCATCGCACCGGGAACTAGTCTACACCGGCAGATATTTTTTGAGAATGAGGAATCGCATCAGGGCGATATAAAATAAAAATAAAAAAGGTGGTATTGTTTTGCGCAGGTAATGTGGAGTCGTATCGCGGCAGTGCAATGTTTCCCCATGCAACGTACTCAGTTTTGCAGCCGATAATGGACCAGTCAAGTCACTGTCTGACAGGCAGTTAATGAAGAAATGACCGGTATCCCCTACCGTAGATTTGGCAACAGTATAATAAATTTTTCCAGATTTGGTAAATCTCCAACGAGACCGGCGCCGGTACACACGCAATCCAAAGGACAGTTGATCGGATTTTAGCATTTATTGAGGTTCGGATGACGGATCTGGTCCTATCCAGGCAGTTAATATGACCGACGTGCTCAGTCTAGATGACTGTTGTGTCCGGGATTATTGTAATGGACATAAAAGCAGAAAGTATTCAATTGGGACGGTTACATTTGCAGAAAAATCAAGAGCTAGAGCATAAGTGTTAAGAACTACCTGTGACGAGCTAAGTAGTTACAGAGTGCTGTGATTTTCAGAAATTGCAGCCATTACACGTCCGCCGTCTGGTACTAAGTGGGTTATGTCCAAGGACGAACCTATAGAAAACATTTTGAGAAGGTTTCAACGTCACGGCCTTGCAGGAGCTATGATGACGCCATCTAAAGTTACCCCACCGAGCTCATCCCGAACCAAAGAACCACCAAAGATGAGAAGCCAATCCCAGCTCATAGAGGAATCTGGTTCTGAGCAGGAAGAAGAAGTCCATAGTGCAGCGGACTACCTCATACCATGAGTTGAAGGCGCCCTAGACGTCAAAATCTCCAAGAGCGGTAAGCTTACTGTTCCCATTCCGCCAATAGATTCTCGAGTAAAAGAAAATGGAGATTTAGTAGGATATGCTGGTGTTGTTAAATTTATTGATTACAACCTGGGAGATGGTAAGACGTACCCTCACTTCAAGCCATATGCGTATCTTCGGCTTGAGAAGAACCCAGGAACAGGTAGAGAAGAATTTGTTCCCATGACACATGTCCAAATTCTTGAGCCCTCAGGTCTGCTCAATTTGTTGAGACTACCCCATTTTGGACGTAGTGCAGAGGTCAATGATGTGGTGCGTGTCCTCCTTTCGTGTGTACATAGAGGCTATCTCTGGCTAGGCCACAAAATCGACCTAAATGTCGACTTAATACACCGAGTTACCGGCCTGTCTAAGACTGGTAAAGACCCCGAGATACAGATAGCAGGCAAGACCAAGGATTCCAAGCTGCCAACAGCCTTAGTTAAAAAGTATCAGCTACAAAGAGGAGGCAGAGCTTATGATATCATGAGTTTGCAAAATGAGACACTCAGATTTACAACTAGTCTACTTGCAGGCAGATTGTTAACCAAGGTCCAACCAAAGGAAGTCACAGGATCGGTGATCAATCTGGCCATACAAGTTACAGAGGGAGAGCAGTTCAATTGGTCCCTATTCTTATTAAATATGCTTCAGGAAGATTGTTTAGCAGCCCAAGATCAAGCCAACCACCCCTTTCACTTCTCGTGGATACTCATACTGTGTGCATTCGTCGCATGGAAGGAGCCGCCCAATTCCCAGTTTCCACAGATTGCAGGAGGAGCGCCTAGGGGTGTGTTCTATGCCAGCTTATGGGACAGCCACAGCCAAGCAAGGAAGCAGGTTAACACGATGGTATTCCATGAATACTATATGATGTTGAAGAACCTTATCCAGCAATCACCAAGGATCAGTACAGAGACTGTGGACGCATATGACAACCGGCTTAATTTCATGGCAGACAGCCACATAATTTATCTGAGGCCCAAAAAGACTAAAAGGGACGATTGGGCTCCTGGCTGGTTCAGGATGACACTGCAGGATGTTGAGAATGTCATCAAAGGATTTGATGACCAATGGCGACAAGAATACGAAGATACCATGCCACTGTCGACAGAGACCGCACATACAGACCCCCCAGGAAAGGGCAAAGAAAAATTGGATACCCAGACATAAGGAACAACAGAAGTGCCACCACAAGGCGAAAAGAGAAAAGATCTAACAGAAGAATCAACCGAGATACCCACGACAAAGAATGGAAGCCAAGGGACCATAGAGACATAGAAGAGGAAGAAACAGAATACTTCAAAACCAGTTTTGAAGATTGCACTAACAGATGATGACTATGAACTCATCGCAACAAGGACGTGCGACACATTGAAGGACTCATTTGATGCGGTAAAGTCATCGCAGGAAAAGATACAGAGCGCAGTAGAAAAGCAGCTTCTTGACATAAAAACAATCACAGAGAAGACTACCATGTTACACACTCCACTAGTAAAGGCGACCGCCAGCGAAACTTCGACACCGTCGATGTCCCGCGAAGAAAGCTTAGCAACGGATCGCCTCAATACCGTGTTGATTCCCCCAGGGAGTATCCGATTCCCTACAACAATGAAGGACCCACCGGTTCAGTTCAAGAAACCCATTGAGGTTAACCTTGTAGAATTCCACATTGACCAATTACACATGATCCAGCAGCAGCTAAGCGCAGAGCTACAGGGAAGAGAGCTCACGACTTACAAGCAGAACACGCAGCTGAAGAAATAGAATGCAGCACTCGCTACCAGCTATCAGAAAAAGGTAGACGAGTTAAAAACGTGTCAGGATAGGGATCAGGAACTCTCGCAAGTACTACAGACCATCGCACTAGATCTCCCTAAATGTGACATCGAGTTCGCGATGCCTACCCCCCAGAAGCTACGAAGAGTAGCAGGCAGAGCAAAGGTTCTCAAAGAAACGGTGGCTAGGATGGACGAGGAAGTGGCCAGGATAAAGGCAGACCACAAAGTACAGATCGTCGAGATGGAAGCTCGCATCAAAGAAACCTCTCAGGCAGACCAGAAAGAGCGAGTAGAATCCTTTCGACTCACTTCTGCGTAGATGCAATCGCAAATCGATGAAGCCCGGGTAGTACTAACCAATGCAATGAACACATGGGCTGAGTTAGATGAGTCGTCGAAAAAAGTCGAAATCCAGCAGAGTATACAACAAGTAGAGAGTACTGCAGCGGCCATGAAAGAAGAAATCAAGAGCCTAGCAGCTCTTCAGAAGATGAGGAAGACAAAGGAGATGAACCAATTGCAACAAGAAGTGCAGCAGTTAAGGACAAAGGAGCTGCACGTCACTGACCTGCTTCAACCCTTTCAGGAGCAAATCACCGAGTTAGTTGACGTGGTCGAGCAGAGGGTGAAGGAGTTCACTACCACCAAAGAGAAAATTGATGAAATAGAGGACTCCAATATTGATCAGGCATTGCTTGACTCGGCATGAGAGCGTGTCGAAGAGATGAAGAACGAAGTCGCTGGACTTCGGGACAAGTTACAACGCACTTCGCAGGAGGCGAAGGAGAAGCTACAGTAGGAGAATCCCGCTGGAAGTGGCTCGAGGGCGAGCCACAAGTAAGTGTTAGGGGACTGTTGGAGTAGGGTCCCGTAGCTACAGAAGAAGCTGCTAAGTTTAGCGGAGAGATAATTTTTGGCGGAAAAAAAGATAAGACAGAGCTACGACGCCGTAGCACGTTTCCAGCTGTAGAGTAGAGCTGGAAACCGTGACTTTTGAGATAGAAAAGTCAAGAAAGGCAACGGTACCCGAGCGGCCAAGAAGAGAGAGCTCACCCACTGCATTGAAGGCAGCGGCGGAAGACAGGAGGGATCAGCGACCCTCATAAAGAAGAAGGAGCAACGAGGCTCAAGCATTGAAGACGAAGGACATAAAGGTGAAGCGGTGCATAGTACCCATGATCAGTGCCGGGAAGCATGGAAGACTGCAGAGAGCTGTGGTGTGACAGGAAGCGGCTACCTCAAGGACAGAGAGGACCGACTGTCACTAGTTAGGGTTTTTGGGTTACTGTTGGGACAGGCCCACAATGTTGTAAAAGCAAGACCTTCGGGCTGCTTATGTGAAGCGGTGCATAGTACCCATGATCAGTGCCGAGAAGCATGGAAGACTGCAAAGAGCTGTGGTGTGATGGGAAGCGGCTACCTCAACGACAGAGAGGACCAACTGTCACTAGTTAGGGTTTTTGGGTTACTGTTGGGACAGGCCCACAGTGTTGTAAAAGCAAGACCTTCGGGCTGCTTATAAATGTATGTAATTTTGTATTGTAAAGGGGTTAGTTGGATAGTTGTTTAGATAGTTGGACAGTCGTGATTGAGATAGACACTAAGAATAAGTTAGACTGTTGTAAAATCCGAGCTCTGGTTCTAGTTTTAGCGGAAGCAATCTTACTGTAACCAGTAGCTGGCTTATAGAGCATACATGTAACGATCCGCAAGGATCGACTGAGAGGGAAGAGTATATTGTAAAGAGTGACAATATAGAGGTAAAGAAGAAAGATCTAAGAGAGAATATCTTGAGCTGCATATGAGGTGCAGTAGAACTGTGTTTCACCTTCCCCCGAGCTATAATAGAGAAGCACAGTTCTGTGGATGTAACTCCCATCCTGGGGGCAAACCACGTAAAACTTACGTGTTCTGTGGTTGATTTCCGTATTGTGTTTACTTGTTGCATCTATAGGTTATGCTATGCATTTTTCTTATAGTTAATGTATGAATGAGTTATTCAGTTACAGCACTATAGGAGGGTAAATATAAGTTGAATTCCTTGGCACATCATATGCGGACTTATTTATGCTTGTCTTAGATAGCCAATTAATCACAGTAGAACAGTCTTAGTACTAAGTCTTGCACGTCGACACGAGCAACGCTAAGTGCGCTGAGCCGCGGGAGGAGGATATCGGAGGAAGGCGATACCGCACTGGCAGAGGAGCTACGGTGTGTGATACCGTAGGTTGAGGACTTGGCGTTGAGCAGGAGTTGTGTGTCGCACGGTGCGCGGCGATGCAGTAAGAGTGGAGATATTGTGGGCTAAGAAGAAGTCGCGCGACAGGAGAAGAATTCGTGCGACGTGCGCAAGGGTAGAGACGTCGCGGCTAGAAGAGCCACGTGTAGGGAACAGATCGCACGTCGCGAGCAAGAGATCGCATGACGCGCAGGAAGAGAGGTCTCGCAGCTAGGAGGTCTGTGAGTCGCAAGTAGGATCGCCATGGAACCTGGTCCAAGACACTTGAGTCCTTTGCCAACCCATTAGAATCACTTCAGGTGAGACTTCAGACTGCTTCGCGGTCTGTCACCGAAAGGGCCAGTGAGCTAGGGGTGTTGTTGGTTGAATATAGTAAACCCGGGTCTGCCCATGCAATCAACAACGTGGTTGATTTCTGTCCACACATGGAAAATATATAATGTTATGGAAACCTAACCGAAATCATTCCTGTCCCGCAGTTTACACTGGCTCTAGGGTTGCTTGGCTTGTCTCCCATGGCGGCTATTGTTTCTCCTGGTTATAGTTGCCTTGTGCCTTGACTCTGCGTTGCTTTTATTCTCCGGTGTGTGGTTTTGAATGTTCGTTCTTTCTCTGCAACATGTGGAGTTGTCTTTTCCTACTACCCTTGTCTCATTGCCTATGAAACCTTTCTTCCATAGCCTGTGTAGCTTAATGATTGCTTCAGTTTCCTTCTTTGGTTCTCGTGGCTCGCCATTGTGTGAGGTTCTTGAGGGTTGTTGGGTTTCCAATTGTACCGCCTGTAGGTGACAGTGCTTGGTGAAGCTGTCCGTTGTTCTCCCATTGACAGGTAATTATCATAATGTAATTTCTTTTATTTACTACAAGTTTATAAAGATTGTTTTCAAGCTTTAACAAGTAAAATGTTTCACTGACAGTGGTTTTATGCTTGCTGTAGGTGCTCGTCGCTTTGAAGCTTCAACAAAGGAGATAAGACAGCCTCTTGCAAAGGTCGTGGCTCGTGGTTCAAACTCGGGTAAGCCCCGTGGTCTAAAATATGGGTTCTCACTCTGTTAGTGTTAGGTTGGTAGTTGGACTCACCCAGGGTTTTGAAAACCCTCTCTCATCTTGTCACGAGTTATGTTATTGTTTTTACTATTTTTATAGGCTCTTATGGAAATACTTAAATCCAAACCCTTATTAGGGTAGACTTAATTTGTATTGTGCACTAAACTTAGTTGAAGCTTTGGCTTCATAGTCGGGTTTAAGTTTGTAAATTATGTAATGGCAATACAGTTGTAATCTCATTTTGGTTGCCGAGAGTTTATGCTATACTCTGTGTAATTTTAGGGTTTTTACCCTTCTTGGATATAATGAAGTTATAAACTCAGCTGAGTACTTTGTAATGGTTTTATAATTTAAATTTAAGGCTGATACTTACAGCCGTAGCTTAAATCTTGTTTGTTTTGATGGAAGTCATAGGTTAGGGTTTGACCTGTAAAAACCCTTGTTTGATTTATACTAAACTTGTGATAATAATTACACTGTTTTTTTTTTCTATTTTATTCTATTTGTCCTTAAAGGACTGTGAGTAGATTATTAGACTGGTTAATGATGGTTACATAATTGCTGTAAATTTGGTTAATATTTTGATACTTGTAATGTAATAGTTTTAAAGGTTTTAACCCTGATATTTATTTCTGTCGATGTATATTGTTATTAAAAGAAAAGCACTATTTCTCTTATAAATACATTTATATAAGTTTAATCAGTATTGTAGTTTATTTTTGTGCATAACAATTTTAGTTAATAGTTTGAAAAGAACTACCCTATGTGTAACCTATGTTACTACAGTATTTAAAAATACTTATAGATTACGCTTAGAATATGAGCTACCTTTTAACTTTGATAGAATATTAATTTCCGTGTTATTATCTTGTAAATTTAATTACGGTTACACAGTTTCCTTCAGCTTGTTTTTATGAATTAATAGTTTATAAATATCACTGTTTAAGGATAATAATAATATTATTTGTATTTCTAATATTATTATCTATGTATAATATCTATTATGAAGTTTATGTTGGTTTTTATTTGTATAATAATTATGACTGAGAGCAGTCTGTAATATTTGTGTTATTTAATACAATTGTTTCTGTAGACTTACTGAAAGAATAAGAGAACTTTCTTACCTATTAGTATTCTTTACATTTGTACTGTCTGTATATGTATAAGAACAGTTCTTATTAATATTAATTTAAACCTAAATTACTACTGTCCTTTAGTTATTAAAGTTAAGAAAGGAATATTGTAACATTTATCATATTCTTAACTATAGTTCAGATAGATATAGGAAGATTAGTTGTCACTAAAGAAAAAGGATAAGCTATCTGTATTATTTTTACATCTTTTCTTAACATAAATAGTAGCTTTCAACTGATAATACTAATTCTTCTACTTCAATACAAATGTACAGTTTATAGAAGTAGATACTGTGTAGAAAATGAATTATATACCTAAACATACTATTGTCAATCAATAATATGAGTCTTGTTTTGTTCTAACATTCTAATTATACAGTCTAGTTCTGACGACATTTCTACACAACAAATTAATATACTTTCTAGAAAACAACTATCTACTGATAGGAACTATTTCAATACTCTGAAAAAATAAATATTCTATTCATTTATATTCCTATCATACTTCATTTATTTAAACACACTACTTGTGCTAGAGTATGATCTGGATTACTCCAGATGGGGAAAAACATAGGTAGTATTTCTCTTTCATCACAGTACAGATTCAACCTTGAAACAACTAAGAGATTTCAACACAACACAACATATAATTATTCATTAATTGCTCACACACAGTTATAAACTATAACACAGAAATTAAAAGATAATGGAACCTGTCTTTAAAGCTGGATGACAACAGCAATGGAAGGTCGTTCCTCCCTACCAACTCCTAGAGAGCGCTCAAACAACGACTTCTCAAGACCCCCGAGCCTGTTCTGGTCTCCTTGGCTGGAACTAGGTGGAGCAATCAACAAATTACTAGCCCTAAGACTCAATACCAACTCTGCATACTGCAGTAAGATCTTTCAACTGCAAAGCTATACTAGATCAACTTCCTGCAGTTTACCCCTCAAACACCTTCCTTCCAATTTCCCTTTCCCAATGAATTCCTTGAAGTGCATTCACCTGAATGATTCTTCTCCTGGAATGAGCAACCTCAGCTCTCTACATTGGGCACTTTTATTAAGATTGCCTAGGTCTTTTTGGGTTAGTTGTCATTAATTGAACCACCTGCTCTGATCCCACTTTCTTGGGGGATCATGACCCCAAATGTAG
>LPNX010196275.1:352626-386104 GCA_001517045.1 Pseudotsuga menziesii
GTCACCTGCAACATAGGAAGTGTTTGAGGATGCTGCCACTTGTCTTTTTGCTCTCCACCTAGTTCCCTCCACCAACTTGACCAGTAACACTCTTTTTAACAGCTCTCCCAAGCTGTTGTCTCCACTTTTATTTACTTAAAAATAAAATATTCAGAATTACATTCCATATCTTTTGACTCTGCTGAGTCATCAGTTTCAACTTAGCATTAAATTTAACATAATGTCTTGGAATCAAATAAAAATAAGATAACATTATTTTACAAAGTTGGGGCATGTGACATAGGGATTCCTACTTTTTCGATCTCTCTCCACAAATTTTCAGCAAAAGAAGGTTGGGCTGACTCTCCTCCCTAGGGTGCATCTTTTTGTCGAAGCAGAATCTGATTCTGAGCTTTTTCAGTTTTGGACCCAACACTGCTGCCAGAAATTAGGGCTTTCCACAGAAGTGGAATTTTTGAGTGAGCCCAGGCCTGGATTGATCTCCTCCCCAAAATCGAAGTTTAGAGATCAAGATCAAAGCATTTGGTTGGACAGAACTTCGGAAAAGCCAAACCCTAATCTGCTCCTGAACCAACACTGCAGAAATTCAACTCCAAATCCAGATCCGACATCTTAACCTGGTAAGATATAAATATTTTGTATTCCCATTTGAGGTTCTTAGTTAAGATGTCTCATCATACCAAGCTTGAAGAAAATCTTGAGGGAGCTGATAACATCCGAGCCTGGAAGTATAGGATCTCCCTGGTCTTGGAAGGAAATGAGTTGCACTCCTACATCAATGAGGAGGTTCCAGTTTGAGAGGAAGTTGAGGCTATGGCCTTACATAAGAATAATTTGGTTATGGAAAAGAGGATTATTGCTGATTCAATCAAAGATCACCTCATACCACAGGTGTCCTCCCTCAAGACACCTAAAGCTATGTTTGATAACCTAACCAAACTGTTTCAAGGGAAGAACATAAACCAGAAGATGACTCTAAGGAACCAGTTGAAGAATGTAAAGATCCAGAATGAGGAGACCATCCAGTCATACTTCACAAGGGTCTCCCAAATCAATGAACAACTTGAAGCAGTAAATGAAGAAGTGGAGAATGCAGAAATTGTGATGACAACCTTGAATGGTCTCCCTAGGTCATGGGATTCTTTCATCCAAGGAATATGTGCTAGGAAGAAGCTAATCAAGTTCAGTAGATTGCGGGAAGAATTTTCACAAGAAGAAGCTCAAATAGAATCTTGAGAAGAAAATATGGGAAGTGAAGATCAAGCTCTCACAGTACACTCCAAGAAAGGAATAAGGGAAAATCGTCATCACCAAGGTAAGCATTCTCATCAGAAAAAATAAGTTTGTAATAAGGGATCCATCCAAACTCAGATGTTATACATGTGATGAAAGAGGACACTTTGCTAGAAGTTTTCCCATGAATAAGAGTGGATCCAAGAAGAAGAAGAACTCCAAAAGAAGACATCATGCTCACACTACTGAGGATGATGATCCTCCCAGGAAGAAAGTAAAACAAGAAAGTGAAGACTCTTCAATTGATGAAGAATATGTTTTGATATCCGCTCTCACGGGAACTATCACTCATGGAAGCAAATATATACTTTATGAAGAACAAAGATGAAGTTTTCAGCAAGTTCAAGGAATTCAAAGCCTTGATCGAGAACCACACAGAAAAGAAGATCAAGAACTTTCGATCAGATAATGGCAGAGAATTCACATCAAATTAATTCAAAGAGTTATGCAAATATTCAGGGATTAAGAGGGAGTTATCCACTCCATATAATCCACAACAGAATGGGGTTGTAGAAAGGAAGAATAGAACTATCATGGAAGCTGCAAGAGAAATGCTTCATGATCAAGATATTCCCATGCATCTATGGGAAGAAGATGCCAGAACAACAGTGTATGTACAGAACCTTACTCCACACAGAGTACTCGAGAACAAGACACCTGAAGAAGTCTTTTCCAGTAAGAAACCAGAAGTCATCCATCTTAGAATATTCGATTGTCTAGTGTACATACACATTCCGAAAGAAAAGAGGACAAAGTTAGATCCTTCAGGAAAGAAGGGTATATTTGTGGGATACTCTAAAAGCTCGAAGGCTTACAGAATATACTTCCTAGGATTCAAGAAGATCGACATCAGCAGGGATGTAACATTTGACAAAGACTCAGCTTACAACAAATCTAGAAAGAGACCTGCTGAAGATCCTGGAGAATCAGAAGCACCCAGAATTCATGACACAACCATGAATGAAGAAACTCAAGAAGAATATCAAGAATTTGAAGAACCTCAAGAACCTGTAGATCCACCTCAAGAGAAAAATCCTCAGAAGAGGAAACCTGCTTGGGTATGAGAAGCTATCCAAGGTGCAGAAAGATATGGGGCTCCAAAAGAGAATCATAGAGAAAGAAAGAGGACCAGGTCCTGCTCCGGGTATGTAGTTTTGTTGTGTGACTTTATCAATAAAGAACCTTCCAATTATGAAAAAGCGGCATAAAGGAAAGAATGGAAGGATGATATGATCAAAGAGTATCAATCGATCATGAAGAATGATGTTTGGGATGTTGTCCCAAGACCAGAGGGGAAGTCTATTGTAACTTCCAAATGGATCTACAAGATCAAGCATGATGCAGATGGCAGCATACAGAAATATAAAGCAAGATTCATGGCTCATGGCTTCTCACAGAAAGAAGGAATAGATTATGAAGAAACCTTTGCACCTGTAGCCAGATACACTTCCATCATATCGATACTTGCTCTGGCTGCAGTGATGAAATAAAAGATACACCAAATGGATGTCAAGACTTCTTTCTTGAATGGTGTAGTGGAAGAGGAAGTGTATGTAGAGCAACCACTCGGTTTTGAGACACTTGACAAGGAGTCTCATGTGTGTATATTGAGGAAAGCCCTATACAGTTTGAAACAAGCACCCAAGACATGGTACAACAGAATTGATGGCTTTCTATCCAGTTTTGGCTTTACCAAAAGTAAAGCAAATTCCAACCTTCACTACAAGGTTGAAGATGGCAACCCAGTGATGCTCCTACTATATGTAGATGATTTGTTTGTAACAGGTATGGATGGGTTGATTGCTGATACAAAGAGGAAGCTTGCTGCTGAGTTTGAAATGAAGGACTTGGGTATGATGCACTATTTTCTAGGCATGGAGGTGTGGCATAATGCAGATGGAATCTCCCTTGAACAAGGTAAGTATGCAATAGAGATCCTGAAGAGGTTTGGGATGATGGACTGTAAGGCCATGACCACACCTATGGTATCGAACCTAAAGCTATTGAGTGATGCTTCATCAGAAGCGGTTGATGCTACGATGTATCGTAAGATGATTGGGTCCTTTATGTACCTAACGAACACGAGACCAGATATTTTCTTTGCTGTGAACACCTTGAGCCAGTTCCTGACAGATCCAAGACATGTTCATTTGATTGTTGCAAAGCATATTCTAAGGTACTTGAAGGGTACAGTTGATTATGGGCTCAAGTATAAGACTAATCAGAAGATTAACCTAGAGGGTTATGTTGATTCGGATTAGGTAGGCAATGGCATCGATAGGAAGAGCACTTTAGGGTGCTGCTTAAGTATGGGATCGGGTGTGATCTCTTGGTTTAGCAGGAAGCAATCATGTGTGGCACTAAGTACGGCTGAAGAAAAGTATGTCACAGCTTGTTCAGCTAGTTGTGAGGCAGTATGGCTGAGGAAGCTACTGTCTGATTTATTTGATCTCCAGTTGGATGCTACTTGTATACATTGTGACAACCAGAGTTGTGTGAAGTTGTCAAAGAACTTAGTGTTCCATGACAAGTCGAAGAATATCAAGATCAAGTATCACTATATCAGGGATATGGTTCAGAGGGGAGTAGTGAAGCTCCAGTATGTTGTGACAGATGAACAGATATCTGATGTGTTGACAAAGCCATTAGCTAGAGTGAAGTTTGAGTACTTCAAGGAGAAGCTTGGTGTTCTCCAGATCGAGGTTCCATGCAAAGGGAAGTGATGAGTCTGTGAGCCATTCTGACATGGTAAGAAGATTGGTTCCTTCCATGGTCAGATGTAAGGGCTGAGCCATTCTGTCATGGTGAGAGGATTGGTTCCTTCCATGTCAGATGTGAGTGACGAGCCATTCTGATGTGACTGTAGGATTGGTTCCTACATGATCAGATAGAAGCATTGAATGCTATTCTTGGAATGGAGGCACCTATTCAGTTACCAGGAAAGCTCAGTCTAGGACTGAGGGCCATTCTGATGTGACTGTATGATTGGTTCCTACATGATCATATGTGAGTGCAGAGCCTTTCTGACATTGGTTGTCAGATGTAAGTGCACATCCCTTTCGGCATGGAGGATCGGTTCCTCGCATGGTCAAATATAAGTATTGAGCCTTTTTTACATTGGTTGTTAGATATGAGTGCTGAGCCTTTCTAACATTGGTTTCCATATGTAAGTGCAGATCCTTTCGGCATGGAGGATTGATTCCTCACATGGTTGAATGTAAGTGCTGAGCCTTTCTGACATTGATTGTCAGATGTGAGTGCTGAGCCTTTCTTACATGATTGTGGGATGTGTTCCCACATGGTCAGATGTGAGTGTTGGGCATGCCTTTCTGATATGATTATAGGATTGGTTCCTACATGATTAGATATAAGTGTTGGGTGGACCATTCTGACTTAGGGTCAGATATAAGTGTTGGAAGAAGACCTACATGGAGGCTAGGCCTAAAACTAGTATGAAAAAGGGCTGGCTCTGTAGAACTTCCTGTGATGAGAAGAATCAAGAGATAGCATCCGTAATGATGATCCAGCAGAGATGTTGCAGAACCAGAGATGATCCAAATCGAGTGATGATCCAGATCCAGTGATGATGATCCATATCCAGATGAAGATGACTTGAAGATGATGGGACTCGAGGATGATCTAGATGATACATAGAACAAGACTTGTGCTGATAAAATATGTCAAGAGAATACCTTCCTAGTTAAGAGGGAGTGTTGATGTAATTGTAACTTCGGAATGTATTCACTTGTATTTCTTATGTATTGTATCCCGATGTTTATTCCGGGAAGTGTTTGTAATGTAATTGAGTCATGTCATCCCCCGATGTTCTGATCGAGAGTTTCTATAATGCAAACAAGTCATGTCAAGTTAATGTGGGTAACCCTCCTATTGTTCAAGGGTTAAATTCCCTACAGTTTCGGGGCCCTAGGGTTGTTAGACTCACCTAGTGAAGTCAGCCCTAGTGAGTCATTGTCAAGTCAGGAATTAGTATAAATAGAGAGTGGGTCTCTCTATTTATCACACACTCACTCACACTCAGTTTTAGCGCATAAATGAGGGAGAAGAAGTTGTTGGGGATAGAAAGAAAGAGGCTACTACTGTCGGGATATCATCTTACTGTTTTGGGTTTTACTTTTGGTGCTGATTCTATCTCTGAGGAAGTTGTGGGGTTTTCTCCATTTATGGTTTCCCCGAGGAAAAACACTGTGTTCATTGTCTCTTGTGTTTGATTGTTGTGCTTGTTATTCTCTTAGTTAAAGATCCTAATATAATGCTAGCTTAATGTTAAAAATCTAACATGGTATCAGAGCTAACCTGAGAAGAAGACACTGTGCAATTGCGGGAACTAGGGATTCCTACTTTTTCAATCTCTCTCCATATATTTTCAGTGAAAGAAGGTTGGGCTGAATCTCCTCCCTAGGGCGCATCTTTCTGTCGAAGAAAAATCTGATTCTGAGCTTTTTCAGTTTTGGACTCGACACTCCTGCCGAAAATTAGGGGTTTCCATAGAAGTGGAATTTTTGAGTGAGCCCAATCCTGGATTGATCTCCTACCCAAAATTGAAGTTTAGAGATCAAGATCAAATAATTTGGTTGGATAGAACTCCAAAAAATCCAAACCCTAATCTGCTCCTGAACCGACACTACATAAATTCAACTTCAAATCCAGATCCGACATCTTGACCTGGTAAGATATAAATATTTTGTATTTCCATTTGAGGTTCTCAGTTAATATGTCTCATCATACCAAGCTTGATGAAAATCTTGAGGGAGCTGATAACTTCCGTGTTAGGATATTTAGACACTTAGGAGTTAGTTAAGATCAACTTGTGTAATATATCCGTTAGGTAAAAGTGTGTTTCTTTAGTATGCATTAGTATGCATTTGTAAATATTCTAATCCGACAGTTACGATATGTTCTAGACATAGAGTAATCTGACGGTTCAACTTCTCCTAGATAATACCTACCATTGATCCATGGCTTAACACTCGATTGGTCTATGATCTCTATTTAAAGAGCATAGAGGGTCCTTGGCTAGTTGATCGATTATGAGAAGCTCATGTAACTTTCTTTCTTTTGCATAATAAATTGCTCCAAGTAGCTATTTAGCTGGGGCCATGGACGATTTCCCTCTCGAGGGTTTTAACCACGTGACAAACATCGGTGTGTTGATCTGTGATCTATTTGTGTGAAGCGGTTGCTAAAGGTGTTCGGTCTTTTGGGAGTACCCTGTGTACCTGAACATGGTATAAGAGCAGAGGTCTTAGGTTCAATTCCCCAAGCTATGTCGGAGGCGGGGTGTTGGAGTATCGGGTACCTCCACATGGTATAACCACCGCACCTCTGGGAATATAAAACAAGTGGTTTAACCACCACTCCTGGTGATAGGGCCTTGTGCTGGGTTTCAAATGTTCACCAACATCTACAGGTTTTGATGGATCTGTTCTATAGGTTGTACATCAAGTCTGCGTACTCATACACAGACAAGCACAAAACACCGAAAGAAGCATGGAGTAAAATTAAACCAAATGTAAGTCACTTTCGTGTGTTTGGTTGTGAAGCATGGGCTCACATTCCGGATGAAAAACAGAAAGCATTGCAGCCTAAAAGTGAAAAGTGCATACTTGTTGGATATTCTGAAGATGTAAAAGGTTATAGACTTCTTCAGCCACATTCTCATGATATAATCATTAGAAGAGATGTTAAATTTGATGAAAATCTCTTGGCCTGCAAGCCTAACTTGGCGAGTGTGCCATCTTTGGCCTGCGAGCCTGATTCGGCGATTGTGCCTTATTCTTCTTCTTCCAGCTTCCTTGACAGGTTTCCAACTCCAATTTCTGATGATGAAAGTGAGGATGAAAATCCACCTCCGCCTGCTCATGTTCCTCCAATTGCACCAGCACCAATACTTCCTTGATGGATTCGTTCAACATGTGAAGCAGCTGGTGATCTTGCCGGTGATCCTAGAGATCAACGTTGAACACGTTCTCAGTTTCAGCAAGCTTCTTCTCTTTTGGCTCAAGTTTCCAAGAATCATGATCCATAAATTTTTGCAGAAGCTTCAAAAAATCCAGATTAGGATGCAGCTTTGGATGAAGAATATCATTCCTTAATGGCGAACGATACTTGGGATCTTGTTCCTCTTCCAAAAGGAAGAAAACTTGTTAGATGTAAATGGGTCTACAGAACTAAGTATGCATCAGATGGAAAAGTTGAAAGACTTAAGGCAAGGTTAGTTTCCAAAGGTTTTTCCCAAGTTGAACGGATTGACTACAATGAAACCTTTTCCCCTTAGCAAAAATGAACTCCATCCGCCTTGTTCTTTCCCTTGCAGCCTTACATAACTGGGAAGTCCATCAAATGGATGTCAAGTCTGCCTTCTTACATGGTGATTTACATGAGGAAATTTACATGGAACGACCTCCTGGATATGTTTAGAATAACTCTAGCCTTGTTTGTCTCCTTAAGAAATCCTTTTATGGCCTTAAGCAAGCTCCTAGAGCTTGGTATGCCAAAATGGATAGCTTTCTGCTTGACACTAGTTTTTTCTAGATGCCATTCTGACCCCAATGTCTAGTAGGAAACCATCTCATCATACTTTTTCTTTATGTTGATGATCTTATCCTTACTGGTAGAGACCCTAACCTTATAACCCATGTGAAATCTAGTCTTAAGCAAAATTTTGAAATGTCAAACTTAGGACATTTACATTATTTTCTTGGTCTCCAAGTCTTGTAAACCAGAGAAGGAATCTTTCTTTCCCAGTATAAGTATGCTTGTGACCTTCTTCGTCGCTTCCACATGGAAGATTGTAAACCAGCCCCTTCTCCCTTCTAGTCTGGAGTCAAAATTTCTGCCACTTGTACTTCCCCTGAAGTAGATGCCACCTTGTATCGTCAGCTTGTTGGTAGTCTTTTATACTTGACTCATTCTTGTCCTGACCTTTCCTTTGCCATTGGTCATGTTTCCCGTTATATGAAAACTCCTCATGAAAGTCACTGGAAAGCAGCAAAAAGAATACTTCGATATATTCGAGGTACAATTCAGTTTGGGATTCATTACAGTACAGGGGGGAAACCTTTGTTGGTTGGTTTCACTGATTCAGATTTGGCTGGCGATCCTGATGATCAGAAGTCTACTGTAGGTTATGTTTTCAGTCTGGGATCTGGACCTATCACTTGGGCTTGTAAGAAACAACAAGCACTTGCTCTTTCTTCAGCAGAAGCAGAATATTGAGCCACAGTTAATGCTAGTCAGGAAGCTTTATGGCTTCAACAGATCCTTTCAGAGTTTGGATTCGAGCAGCAGCATCCTTCTCCACTTTGGTGCGACAATCAAAGTGCCATCAAGATTTCCAAAGATCCAGTTCTACATCAGCGTAGCAAACACATTGAGCTACACATGCACTTCATCAGAAATCTTGTTCATGATAGTGTTATTAAAGTTCTCTATTGCCCTATAGATTGTCAAGTTGCAGACATCTTCACCAAGTCTCTTATAGAAGCGAAGTTTTCTAAACTTTGGTCTTTGTTAAGGGGGGATAGGCTCCAATGCCTCCTTCCTTCTCCTAATAGTGTCACTTTTGTAAATATTTCAATCCTATCCCAAGTTGTTCTTAAGGGGGGATGTTAGGATATTTAGACACTTAGGAGTTAGTTAAGATCAACTTGTGTAATATATCCGCTAGGTAAAAGTGTGTTTCTTTAGTATGCATTAGTATGCATTTGTAAATATTATAATCTGACGGTTATGATATGTTCTAGACATAGAGTAATCTGATGACTCAACTTCTCTTAGATCATATCTACCATTGATTCGTGGCTTAACACCCGATTGGTCTATGATCTCTATTTAAAGAGCATAAAGGGTCCCTAGCTAGTTGATCGATTATGAGAAGCTCATGTAACTTTCTTTATTTTGCATAATAAATTGCTCCAAGTATCTATTTGGCTGGGGACATGGACTGTTTCCCTCTCGAGGGTTTTAACCATGTGACAAACATCAGTGTGTTGATCTGTGATCTATTTGTGTGAAGTGGTTGTTGAAGGTGTTCATTCTTTTGGGAGTACCCTGTGTACCCGAACATTTCGAGCCTAGAAGTATAGGATCTCCCCGATCTTGGAAGAAAATGAATTGGACTCCTACATCAATGAGGAGGTTCCAGTTCTAGAGGAAGATGAGGCTAAGTTCTTACATAAAAAAAATGTTGGTTATGGCAAAGAGGATTATTGTTGATTCAATCATGATCACCTCATACCACAAGTGTCCTCCCTCAAGACACCTAAAGCTATGTTTGATACCCTAACCAAACTGTTTCAAGGGAAGGACATAAACCAAAAGATGACTCTAAGGAACCAGTTGAAGAATGTAAAGATCAAGAATGAGGAGACCATCCAGTCATACTTCACAAGGGTCTCTCAGATCAAAGAACAACTTGAAGCAGTAAATGAAGAAGTGGAGAATGCAAAAATTATGATGACAACCTTGAATGGTATCTCTAGGTCATGGGATTCTTTCATCCAAGGAATATGTGCTAGGAAGAAGCTAATCAAGTTCAGTATATTGTGGGAATAATGTTCACAAGAAGAAGATCGAATAGAAACTCAAGAAGAAAAGATGGGAATTGATGATCAAGCTCTCACAGTACACTCCAAGAAAGGCAGAAGGGAAAATCATCATCACCAAGGTAAGCATTATCGTCAGAAAAATAATTTTGTAAGAAGGGATCCATCCAAACTCAGATGTTATACATGTGATGAAAGAGGACACTTTTCTAGAAGTTGTCCCATGAATAAGAGTGGATCCAAGAAGAAGAAGAACTCCAAAAGAAGATATCATGCTCACACTGCTGAGGATAATGATCCTCCCGGGAAGAAAGTAAAACAAGAAAGTGAAGACTCTTCAAGTGATGAAGAATATGTTCTGATCTCCGCTCTCACGAGAACTGTCGCTCATGGAAGCAAAGATTGGCTTATTGATAGTGGGGCTTCCAAACACATGAAAGGATTCAATGAATCTTTTGAGAAACTATCCGAACATAATTCACCCCATAAGGTGAAACTTGGGGATGACTACCAATATCCCATAAAAGGTAGTGGTGAATCCTCCTACAAGCTAGACTTTGGAAAGTCTATGAAAATGAAGGATGTCTTGTTTGTACCAGCACTAAAGAAGAATATTCTCTCCATATCGGCACTGGATGCAAAAGGCACAAGGGTTGCATTTGTAGATGGCCAAGTCCTCATGTGGCCAAGAGGAAAGACTATTGACGATGCAATAGTAATTGGAGAACAAGAAGGAGGATTATACAAATTGAAGGGCCATCTAGAACAAGCTTTGGTCCATGACACAGTAGAGCCAAATAAACTTTGGCATAGAAGGCTTGCACATGTGCACTACAGAGCACTAACACTTGCAAGCAAAACTGTTGAAGGTCTTCCAGAAATTCAAGAAAAACATGAAGGAGTCTGCAAAGGATGTGCAAAAGGAAAGAACAAAAAGAAGACATTTCCAAGTAGCAAAAGCAAAGCAAAATTAATCTTGGAAATCATTCACTCCGATGTATGCGGTCCAATGTCATCCAGTTCTTTAAGTGGGTATGTATACTATGTTTCTTTTATTGATGATTATTCTAGGAAGACATGGATATATTTTATGAAGAACAAAGATGAAGTTTTCAGCAAGTTCAAGGAATTCAAAGCCTTGATCGAGAACCACACAGAAAAGAAGATCAAGACCTTTCAATCAGATAATGGAAAAGAATTCACATCAAATGAATTCAAAGAGTTATGCAAAGATTCAAGGATTAAGAGGGAGTTATCCACTCCATATAATCCACAATAGAATGGGGTTGCATAAAGGAAGAATAGAACTATAATGGAATCTGTAAGAGCAATGCTTCATGATCAAGATCTTCCCATGCATCTATGGGCAGAAGCTACCAGAACAACTATGTACAGAACCATACTCCACATAGAGTACTTGAGAATAAGACACCTGAAGAAGCCTTTTCCAGCAAGAAACCAGAAGTCATCCATATCAGAATATTCAGTTGTCCAGTGTACATATACATTTCGAAAGAAAAGAGGACAAAGTTAGATCCTTCAGGAAAGAAGGGTATATTTGTGGGATACTCTGAAAGCTCGAAGGCTTACAGAATATACTTCCTAGGATTCAAGAAGATCAACATCAATAGGGATGTAACATTTGACGAAGACTCAACTTACAACAAATCTAGAAAGAGACCTACAGAAGATCTTGAAGAATCAGAAGCACCCAGAATTCATGACACAACCATGAAGGAAGAAACTCAAGAAGAAGATCAAGAATTTGAAGCACCTCAAGAACCTATAGGTCCACCTCAGGAGAAAAATCCTCACAAGAGGAAACTTGCTTGGGTACGAGAAGCTATCCAAGGTGGGGAAAGATATGGGGCTCTAGAAGAGCATCACAGAGAAAGAAAGAGGACCAGATCCTACTCCGGGTATGTAGCTTTATTGTGTGACTTTATCAATAAAGAACCTTCCAACTATGAAGAAGCGGCAAAAGGGAAAGAATGGAAGGATGATATGATCGAAGAGTATCAATCAATCATGAAGAATGATGTTTGGGATGTTGTCCCAAGACCAGAAGGGAAGTTCGTTGTAACTTCCAAATGGATCTACAAGATCAAGCATGCTGCAGATGGAAGCATAGAGAAATATAAAGCAAGATTCATGGCTCGTGGCTTCTCACAGAAAGAAGGAATAGATTATGAAGAAACCTTTGCACCTGTAGCTAGATACACTTCCATCAGATCGGTACTTGCTCTGGCTGTAGTGATGAAATGGAAGATACACCAAATGGATGTCAAGACTGCTTTCTTGAATGGTGTAGTGGAAGAGGAAGTGTATGTAGAGAAGCCACTCGGTTTTGAGACACTTGACAAGGAGTCTCATGTGTTTATATTGAAGAAATCCCTGTGCAGTTTGAAACAGGCACCTAGGACATGGTACGATAGGATTGATGGCTTTCTATCTAGTTTGGGCTTTACCAAAAGTAAAGCAGATTCCAACCTTTACTACAAGGTTGAACACGACAACCCAGTGATGCTCCTACTATATGTAGATGATCTGTTTGTAACAGGTATGGATGGGTTGATTGCTGATACAAAGAGGAAGCTTGCTGCCGAGTTCAAAATGAAGGACTTGGGTATGATGCACTATCTTCTAGGCATGGAGGTGTGGCAGAATGAGGATGGAATCTCCCTCTAACAAGGGAAGTATGCAGTAGAGATCTTGAAGAGGTTTGCGATGATGGACTGCAAGGCCATGACCACACCTATGGCATCGAACCTGAAGCTATTGAGTGATGCTTCATTAGAAGCGGTTGATGCTGCGATGTATCATAAGATGATTGGGTCCTTGATGTACCTGATAAACATGAGACTAGATATTTTCTTTGTTGTGAACACCTTAAGCTAGTTCCTGACAGATCCGAGACATGTTCACTTGATTGCTGCAAAGCATATTCTGAGGTACCTGAAGGGTACAGTTGATTATGGGCTCAAGTACAAGACTAATAAGAAGATTAACCTAGAGGGTTATGTTGATTCAGATTGGGCAGGAAATTCCATCGATAGGAAGAGCACTTCAGGGTGATACTTCAGTATGGAATCAGGTGTGATCTCTTGGTTTAGTAGGAAGCAATCCTGTGTGGCACTGAGTATAGCTGAATTAGAGTACTCAGTACATATTACAAGGTTGGGAGAGTACTCAAAAGGTTGGCTATTTTACACTTATTCAATACATATTAGTGTTATGCTCCAATTTCAGTCTCCTTTGGTGTTAATTTTGCATGTTTGATTAGCAATTTTGTGAGTGTAATTGTTCTATCTCTTGGGTTCAATTTCCACATGGTATAAGAGCCTTTGTAGATCGATTTCTCTCTTGAAAATTTTCTATTGTAGGTTCAACATCTTGACTGGGAGCACATTCTACTGGCTGGAGGGCATAGTTACTGAGCTATGGACCAATCTCAGAAGATCATCTCGACTCCATTCAATTTCTTTGAGTGGAAAGCTAAGATGGAGATATTGTTGAGAGAAAAGGGTCTCTACAGGGTGACCATGGAAACTGAGGTAGATCTCAATGCAGCTACAGAGAAAATTAAATGGCACAACAGGAGGGATGAGGCCTATGGTCTTTTGTATCTAAGCATTTCAAGAGACCTTGTCTTCCATCTTGATGGATTGACATCACCTAATGAAGTGTGGGAGAATCTTGTAGAGATTTTTGGAAAGATAGATGAGATGAGAGGACATCAAATCGAGAATGAGGTGATCTCATTGAGTCCTAGTAGCTTCGAATCATTGCAACTCTACTTTTCCAATTTTAAGGCCCTTGTTTTGTAGTTAAAATAATGTGGGATTGAAAAGAAGAAAGAGCAAATAGTCTTGGCCATACTCTCTAAGCTTGGTCCTAACTATTCAGTTTTTGTTTTGACCTTCCATGCCACCAATTTGACAGCTCGAACCTGAAAGATTCCTAATATTGCAGAGTTCATGGAATCCCTCACATAGGAGCAAGATAAGTTGTTGATGATGGGCACCATCAAACCTTCCAAATACCAAGCTTTGGTTGCTGGATATTCAAGGGGGAATTCAAAAAGCAAGAAAAAATCTAAAAATCCACCTGAGAAAAAGAGAGACAAGTCAAAATCTCAAGAGGAGCCCCAAGGTTCCAAGAAGAACTCCCAGAAGAAGAAGAACAAAGGAGAAATGAGCAAGTGCACATATTGCAGTAAGGGCTATCATCTTGAGAGATCTTGTATAAGAAGCAAATTGACATGTCGACCCAACTCTTGGAGAAGAATAACATATCCCTTCATGATTGCTCAAAGAAGAGGGAAGGAGGATCAAATTTAGAGGACAAAGAGAGAGTACATGCCTTGGTTTCTCGAAAATCAAGCTCACCTAGCTTCATCATAGACTCTGGAGCTTCTAGACATATGGTTTCGACAAAAGATACATTCTCCTCTCTTGACATGTCGAAAGGTCCACCAATAGTTTTGGGAGATGACTCTCTCACTGACAATTTGGGGAAGGGTAGGATTGATCTTGACCATGGTAATTTCAATAATGTTTTGTATGTTCTAGGTCTTGCCTCTAATATCTTGTCAGTGTATCAAATTACTCATACTAGGTCTCCAAAGAAGGTCATCTTCTCCCCTGATGATGTTGAAATCACTGATATTTCGAATGGTAAAGTCATAGCAAAAGGTGTTGTTGATCACACTTCGAGGGTATACAAGTTTTCCCATTTTATACCCTACTCAAACCCCTTTGCTCTCCTGATTCATGCTAATGAAGCAAGCAAGAGTTGGCATGAAATATTTGGCCATATTAAATACAAGTATCTTTCTTATTTGAGTGAAAAATATATGGTCATGTTACCAAAGATCAAGTTTTCTAAGGGAGTCTGTCAAGGTTGTATCCTGGGAAAACACCCAGAGCACAAGTATGAGAGAGCTAGTCATGAGAGAACCTCTGCACCTCTTGAGTTGATCCATAGTGAAATTGCTGGTCCATTTCCTCATATGTCCATGATTCAATCCAAATATGCACTCACCTTCATAGATGAATTTTCTAGGTATTGTTGGGTTTACTTCCTAAAGCATAAGTCTGAAGTTTTTGGCCTCTTCAAAGCCTTTAGAGCCTTGGTTGAAAACTAGTCTAGGAGGAAACTCAAGATCCTTAGATCTGACAATGGTGGTGAGTATGTCAAGTCTAATTTCATTCAATATTGTAAAGATGCAGGTATTCAGATGCAGCATTCGATCCCTTACACACCACATCAAAATGGTGTTGCTGAGAGAAAGAATAGACCACTAAAGGAGATGGCAACCTGCATGATGGAGGCTAAGACTTTTCCACCAAAGTTTTGGGGAAAGGATATAAACTATGCTCCTACATCTAGAATAGGGTGCCTCATAAGCAACTTGATGGTATGACTCCTTTCGAATCTTGGAGTGGGCACAAGCCATATGTGACCCATTTCAGGATTTTTGGCTCAAAGGCTTGGGCTAGAATTCCAACTGAAAAGAGGAAGGATTTGCAACCCCAAAGCCAAGAGTGCCTATTTTTTGGTTATTTTGAAGATTAAAAAGGGTACAAGCTGATAAAATTTAACACTAACAAAGATTTCATTGAAAAAAGTGTTCAGCTCCAAGAAGAGCCTTTAGCAGCAATTGAAGTTGGAGAGTCCTCTTCACCACCAGAACCATTGATTGTAAGTGAAAAGACTAATGAGTTTTCTGATTATGATATTTCTGATAATGATGATTTTATTGTAGATCCTAACAGTCCTACAATACCAAAATGGGCAGCAAAGAACATTCATGCGGTTGGGGAACTAGCTGGAAATCCTAATGACACTAGGAGGACTAGATCTCAATTTGAGAGTGCCCTTTCTGTGAAAGATCCTCTATTTGCTGAGAAGTGATTTATGATGGTTGAATCATATCCATAGACATATGAATATGCAACACATGATCCAATATGGAAAAAATCCATGAAATAAGAATTCAGCTCGCTCCAGAAGAACAACACTTGGGAACTAGTTGATCTTCTCCAAGGGAGGAAGCTAGTTCAATGTAAGTGGGTCTTCAAGACCAAGTTTGCTGATGATGGTTCACCTTTGAAATATAAGGCAATACTAGTAGCCAAGGGCTACTCACAAGTACATGGTTTTGACTACAATGAAACCTTTGCACCAGTGGCAAAGATGGACCCCATAAGGCCGCTAGCTCTAGCCATTGCAGCTTTGAAGCAGTGGGAGGTACATCACATGGATGTGAAGTGTGCTTTCCTAAATGGAGATATCACTGAGGAGATTTACATGCAGCAACCTGAAGGTTTTGTTTCTAATCCATCTTTAGTGTGCAGGTTAAAGAAATCATTGTATGGGCTCAAGCAAGTCCCCAGGGCTTGGTATGCCAAGATTGATGGCTTTCTGCTGTCACTGAATTTTTTTCAATGCAAGTTTGATCCTAATGTCTATTTGAATCTTATTCATGGTTCTTTGATTATTATTTTTTTGTATGTGGATGACCTACTGATTAAAAGAAGTTCAAAGAAAGGGATTTCCTCCTTGAAGGATGCAATGAACCATGCATTTTCTATGACATATTTGGGATTGTTGAGCCAATTCTTGGGTCTTGAAATTGCTCAATCCCAACATGGAATCAAAGTACATCAGTCCAAGTATGCTTTATATTTTCTCATCAAGTTCAACATGAAATATTTCAAGCCAAGCAAGACTCCTTTCCTTTTAGGAGTTAAGCTTGAAGAAGCAGGTTCTTCTCCTATGGTAAATAATACACTGTATAGGCAGTTGATTGGGTGTTTGCTTTATATTACACACACTTGAACTGATTTATCTTATGTAGTTAGTATGGATTCAATATACATGGATCAGCCTCATGAGATCCACTGGAGGGCAGCCAAAAGAATCCTAAACTTTGTTCAAGGAATAAGAACTCATGGGATCTTCTACAAAGAAAAATATGATCTTGATTTGATTGGGTTTACTGACAGTGATTGCCGAGGTGACAACACAAATCAAAATTATACATCGAGATATGTGTTCATGCTTGCATAGGGGCCAATCACCTGGTTAGGCAAGAAGCAGAGTGCCATAGCACTCTCATCTACAGAAGCAGAGTATAGAGGAGTTGTAAATGCAGCAACTCAATGTTTGTGGTTGTAGGGGATACTTGGAGAATGTGGATTCAAATCAGAGTTTTCAACTATTATCTACTGTGATAATTAGAGCACCATTTGAATCTACAATGATCCAGTTTAGAGACAGCAAACCAAGCACATTGAGATCCATATGCACTACATCAGACAACTTGTGCATGATGGTACCATTGTTCTACTCTTCTGTGCATCTTCAAAACAAGTAGCAAACATCTTCACCAAAGTTTTTTGTGAGAAGACCTTCAGCAATCTCAAATCACCGCTGAGGATTTTTTATCATGCTGTGAAGCATGATTGATGACAATATTTCCAAATTTTTTTTTCCCTGTCCATGTTTGAGGGAGGATTTTCCCACTGGGTTTTTGCCTCTTTCCTTGGTTGTATGGATAAGCAGTATGTAAAGGGTGACTAACCCTTATTTCTAGGCCCTATAGTTTTCTGATATTTACTCATAAATTCAGGCTTAGTGGGGGGGGGTGGGGGGGGTGGGGGTTTATAATAATCAACCCATAGTTACCTACATTAGACATTAATTTAATCGTTTTTGTCTTATCACCTAGATTCCTAGATTCCATTCTATGCTAGTTGCCTTCTACATGTCCTAGAAGTCAACACATGCTAAAAATGAGTCATGGAGCACTTGGGAAACATCCTGGAAACCAATTTTAGCATGTCTGCTTTATTCCATATTCTCTAAAGTGCATATCTGCTTTTTCTGAAAAGCTGCCTTGCTTTATAACTGATTTAAGGCAAAAGGAAAAGCTAGTCTAGGTGTAACTGTCTTGTTTTTTTCCCACATAATCCTCTTTCTTCTTCTCCAATTAAGCACATGTATGAGTTTTCTTTCCATCCCTCTTTATATTTCCTACTTGACTTATCAAATTCATGAGCATCTTCATAGATTTGGAAATTGCTTTATGCACCTATGGGGGATTTGACTAGATTTGGTAAGCCTGTTTTTTTACTATTTCGAATGGAATCCTTATGCATTCGAACCTCTCATGTAATTATATATTTGAGCAGCCTATTACTTCACAAGGTTGACTATTGTACACTTATTCAATACATATTAGTGTTATGCTCCAATTTCAGTCTCCTTTGGTGTTAATTTTGCATGTTTGATTAGCAATTTTGTGAGTGTAATTGTTCTATCTCTTGGGTTCAATTTCCACAAGTTCCCATTTGTTAAATCCTCATGTCATCTCAGAACCTTGTGTATTTCCCAAATGTATTTTTGGAAAATGGGGTGTTGTCCATGACAATCCATGCTTACAACAAGTATGAACCAATGGTTTGAATCCCAATAGATACCAAACATTTAATATATCAACCAAATTTTGTCAAACCATTGCTATAAGTAAGGCTAGACCCCTCAAAAAATAGGCCAGTTCTAATCTTATTGAAGAGAGCATGCAACAAGAATCCCCAAGTTGAGAATAGGAGAATCCCACTCTTGAAGTAGCAATTCCAAAAGCTATAACAAGCACATACCATAGAACTAATATGTACATGTACCAAATTACAAGCACAAATTCCAGCCATCAACAAATAGATACGATAGAATTGATAAATCCAAAACCAATAAGCTCAAATTCCACTCAAAGAACCAAATAAAAATCCAATCAACTTGGATTCCACAAGAATTCTAGCGAGAAGGAAAGCCAACATGTGAGCATTCCCTCAAATGAAAAAACTCCATTTATGTGTAACCAATAAATCCAAAGATCCATTTGACTGACAATATCCACGTAACTATCATCTACAGAATTCTAATTATATGATTCATGCTTTGGGTGCAAGAGGTCCCAAGTCCAATCTCGGAATGTCGTTGTTCTTGCCATCTTCTCTTTTAACAGTAATGTTTGAAGCAAGAGCGGTGGTTAGATGCACTATCATTTTTGTTGTTATAAGAGTAACAATTGACTGATGCAAGAGCAGTGGTAAAATTCACTATCCTTGTCATTGATGTAGGAGTTGCAATTGGGAAATTACCAGAATTTATGCTTTTAACAAAACATACCAATGTTTTTGTCACAGCCCAATTTTCTTAATTACTAAATAAATTCTGAAGGTTGATAAAGATGTGGAGAGTGGGGAAAAATTTAAGGATAAAAAAACCATGGTGAATCATTAATTCTTAACCTTACAACCATAAAATGTTTGACATTTTTTTGTAATATTCAAATTTCTAGTTCGTCTTTATATAGTTTTTGAACAATTTTTGGCAATTTTGAGAGTTAAATAAAACTGGAAATCGACATTTTTCTGGGGGAAAAACCATAAAAAATAACTAAAATTTTCCCGTTGAGAGCGACTGGACTATGTGAGTAGATTATAAATCTAGATTGCAACTTGTTAAATGGTCAAGATTGATCTCTGAAATATCAGTTGTTAAGATGTTCATATATCCATGTGAGGGCATTTGGTCTAGTGGTATGATTCTTGCTCGCTTTGGGTGCGAGAGGTCTCGAGTTCAATTCTTGGAATTCCCTTGTTCTCAATTTATTCTCTTCAAGAGCAATGGTCCAAAGCAAGATGGTGGTCAGATGCACTATACTTCTCATCATTGTAAGAGTTGCAATTGGGAACTATGATTTTAACAATACATACCATCGTTAGATGATCTATCGAGCATACCAAATTTACTATACATGTGTTGAAATGGTTGAGTTGGTGAAGGATCCAAATTAAGGTTTATAGTCTGGAAGGGCATGGGTGTAGGCTCAAATCCCAAGTCATGAGCATGTGTTCAAATCCCACTCTCAACATTCTTCTTCTATCAGGATGGCTGACTGGTCTAAGGCTTTAGACTCAAGTTCTGGTCCTCGCGTTAGGGTGTGGTTTAAAATCTTGCATCTGACATTTTTTTATTTTTATTTGTTCATACACTCTTATTTTGACTAATATAGTCTTTTTATTTATTAATACACTATTTTTTTCACTAATATAGTCTGCTATTTCAAAAAACTTGTTGAGGTTTTCTTCACAATTCTAGAAATACCTGTAGAAGGGAATTTGGTTAGTTGTATGATTCTCACTTTGGGTTCAAGAAGTTTTGAGTTCAATTCTCGGATGCCCCTGAAGATGCATTGGTTAGTCTGCTGCCAACTTTTATTTCAACTTATTATACATACTCACACTCCCCCTCATTTGTTGTAACAATTGCAGTTTGTTGGTGAACTGCATAAACATGGTAAAATACATTATCAGAGTCATCTTCAGCCTTGATACTTTGTTAGTATTTCGACTTGATTATGTTGCTAACAACTGTAAATAGACCAATCGTTCATCCG
Organism: Pseudotsuga menziesii; assembly: GCA_001517045.1. Lineage (NCBI taxonomy): Eukaryota > Viridiplantae > Streptophyta > Pinopsida > Pinales > Pinaceae > Pseudotsuga > Pseudotsuga menziesii. The sequence continues at coordinate 372,952 of LPNX010196275.1, forward strand.
TTTGTTGTAATTTGTTCATGGGCAGTCACCATTGTGCCACATTAGTCTATCTTTGTGGTGAGGTCGAAAAGCCATCTTTTGATACCTACACTTCTTTGTCTAATTTTTAGACAAGAGTGCAAATCTGTTCACTAACAATAGCAATCAAATGGTACTCCAGTTCACTCTTTACTATAAGTTGGAAAATCCTAATTGTTCAAACTCAACTCTTAGGAAGGAAACATAATGATATTGGTGATGAAATTCATACTTTGATTTACTTATTCTGAAATCTGATCTTGGAAAAGAGGGAAAAACCCCTGTCATGGAGCATTTTTCCTATTAGATACAATATTTTTTTTGTCTAACCATGACATAAAAAAATAAAATTGTAAAAATGTTAAATTATTCTTCTGTAACCATCATTTTTTACAGGTGTACTGATTTCCAAATTCCTACCCTCTCCACTAGTAATAATAATTACAGAGCATATTTATCAGTAGGAATTGTCCAATAGGAACTCAAAACCCAATTCCAAATACACTAAAATCTTGTCTGGTTTATCACAACCGTGAGCCATGTGGGGATGATGTGTATTTGAGGAACACAATAAATTGATCACTACATGGAACTGAACTCTTTTACAATTGTCGGCACTAACACTCTCTTACCACAATCCCAATCCCAAGTACGTAACATGCCATTATTTTTGTGTGTGAATCATCATGTATCTTCAAACTCAGCTAATTCCATCAAGTCAATAATAAAGTTTACGTAGAAGGGATGCACATCTCCAATTTAAATTCACATGGTCCTTTACCATAGTATGCTTGTGTTTTGATAATTGTGTGTTGTGTACCATACAACAAAAGACATTCTCCATGTTTTAAGTAAATGGAATATTTGTATTTAATTAGGGTTTGATTCACACCAATCCATTGATCCTCGATATCAAGTTTCTTATGGCTAAATTTGTTGGTGGAACAAACATAGCAGATGCCACACCAACATTTTCTCTGTGTATATTTTGGTTGCTTCGCTATCCACTAAAAGGCTCTCACCTCAAGACCTACCTTGGATATCCTGTTAGATTGGCATTTACCCATTTAAGAAGATGGCAATTATTGTCCTTTGAAATTAATAATCACACTATGCATGAGTGGATTCTAACAACTGTAGAAACATTTAAGATTTGTTAATTTGATAGGAGAGTCAAGAATTATTTGTCAATATGTAGTTATAAGAATTTGTCTCAAATTGTCATTCGCCCATTTAAGAAGAGGGCAATTATAGTACTTTGAAACTAATAACCACAATATGTATAAATGAATTTTAACAACTGTAAGTATAACTGAATTCCAAATTCTGCTAAGTTTTGTTAATTTGAGAGAAGATTCTTATCATTATAATTATTAAGAGTTTTAAGAATTTGTTTAAGAATAAAGCACTCACTTCCATTTATCAAGAAAAAATTCTTTACATTGTAACGTGTATTTATATTTTTTGCATTACTTTTTAATTTCTATCATTTTTATTTGATTGGGATGTTTAACTAGGTTTATTTCTTTTTTGTTATGGTTTAGTCCATGCAACCGATATGTTTAAAGTATTAAGGAAAAACCAACGATTTTAGAATTGGATTCCTATCTTTTGCTATTGAAGGTTGCTACAATTATATAGCTATAAATTATTTATTTATGTAACTAATGCTTCATTTACTTTCTAGATCTACATTTATGTATATCCATTATATAGCTTTACAATTTCCTTTTTATTTTCTTAGACGATTTATTTTCTTACTTTTCTTTTATGTCTCTATGATATATTCACTAGTGATTGTTGAGTGGGGATTGTAATGAATATACTTGGAAATTGATGGTGTAAATTTTAACTGATGGCAAGTGGGGACTCTAATACTTTGCAATTGATGGTTTTAAATTGATGGAATCTATGCGTGTATAAAGTTGAGGATTGTAATAGATACAGTTTTTTTGCATTTACAATCGCATAAAGTTGGGGACTCTAGGGTTGAGTCTTATTTTGCATATAAAGAAATTTTGTTTTTGTGTGATATTTAAAGATAGATTTTTTTTTTATCAACATAAAGATACATTTTCATGTTTTTTTTGTTACAAGTTAATACTCACCGAGTTTTGAACAGGTGAATTAATGCAGGGAAATCCAAATTTTAAATAGTTTTGTCATTAGCAGGGACTGTAATGAATATACTTTGAAATTGAGTTGGTGACTAATAAATATTTTTATTTTTTATTTTTATCTATAGCACAATTTTGAAATGGTGCACTTGCATAAAGTTTTGTTTTGGTGTGATATTTAAAAATAAATATTGTTTGCAATTCGAAACCTATGTCATTTTGTACTAAAAACTGACACAGGTATCCATACCAAAACATGGCAAGTTTCTTATTAAACTTAGCTTACTCCATTAGAAAACATGGCAAGTTTCTTCTTAATAAATATATTTACGCCGTTAGGTGTTTTTTCTAGGAATATTGTTTTGAAAACACTTTTCAAGTTCGTCGTCCCTCCCTCTAGTTAGATAATGCCACATATTTCGTCAATAAAATGAAACGTATATTTATAATATTTCATCAATAAATATAATATTATTCTTTAATTTGAAACTCTTCTTTTCATGACGTGTAACAACGTCACACAGAAACACCAGGTCCGTCTAAAACTATGTGTCGGGAAGCCACTAGAACTGAAAGTCATGGCGTGCATTTCAATAAATTTGGATGAGAGCCCTGCAACATGTCTAAAGGCATTTTCTGAAAAAGCGTGTTTATTGATATTATAGCCATTCACGCGCATCTCGTGTCGAGCATTGATTGCGCTTTTTCCCCTGTATGAAGTGTCGTTGATGTGCATCTCATGTTCACGTTCTTTGGATGGAATTATGTGCGTGCCCTGATCTCATTACAATATGAGATGTCACTCAACATTGCATTTTGGAAACATGATTTCTTGTGTACCTAGTAATTTAGGGATGGATGGAATTTAGCAGGTGTATTTATAATATGAGACGTGATTCAACGTTTCAATTTGGAAGCAAGATTTCTTTTCTGCCTAATAATTCAGGATGGAATTTTAAGAGACAAATTGTACGGTGAAAAATCAAGGCTACCCAAAAAGTGAGTAAAATGTCTTATAACATGTAGAATTTGATAGACAAGTTGGATTTAAAGTTCCAACCCTGGCTACAATGGATAATTTCGAAACTTGGATATTGTGTCAATTTGAAGGCTTTGAAGGTTTTCAATGGATAATTACGTCGTAGTCATTTTTCTCTACAAGGTTCGCATTCTAAACAATGTTCACTTTGTCGTCCCTTTGGTGAATGAAAATATACCACAGTCTAGCGAATAAGAAATTATCACGTTTCATGTTCATCATTCAAGATAAGGTTTTTAACCTGGGTTTATTATGTGTTCCTTTCGTTGCATCCAAACCTTTTCTGACAATGTGTGTTCCAGAAGTTTAACTAGAACTCGTATTTCTTCTGAATTTTTGGTGATGACAGCCAGAGTCTTGCAACCCCGTGAGTACTGAAGTCACTTGCCTATGTTGTTCAAATCGGATTTTAGTCATTTGGATAGATTCAGATGATAGATCATACTTTTAAACTTGCAGTTTGTAGTGGGTGAGAGTACAATTTGTGGTAGAATTGTCAATCGATTGTCACAAGCTAATTCCTCTTGGATTCTTGCCAGAAATTTGATCTGAATGAGCCGCAGAATCAGTGGCCTCATACCATGCGCAAATATACATGGTGAAATGAAAGAGAAATGAGGTTGAAATGAAGCCAAGACATAAGCATAAATTGAAGACAAGGATAGTGGTTGAAATAAAAAAATCTCTCTTTTCTAGAAGGGCTGGCAACTAGAAAATAGGAGATTCATTCTTGGAAGTACTAAGTACAGAAAGAATGTACTTATCCTGGTAGAGAAAATGAAGAGATACATTGTGACATTGTAGGAGTTTTGAACATACCCATAAAAGAGTTTCGACACATGTGACATAGTGGTCAACATTCTCCAAATTCTATCAGGATGACAACAGACCTCCATGGGCTAGTAAAATTTCAAAGGAACCAAGTTGAGATACGATGGGACTACAGATTGAATTGAAAAAATGGGGTGGAGAACTAAACAAATTAAAGGAAAAATTGAAGGCAAGCTCCTAAACTTCCTTGTGATGTTTTTTTTGTCTTCTCCAAATGGGATGAGGTGCATCTAAAGTCCTTGATATTTTTTTAATAACTTAAATCACAAATTTGTTATCGTTAATTTTTTAATTTGATTAAAAATTGAAATCCATTCTATTTGTCAGCCCTTTCTTCACGCATCCCATAATATTGTTTTAATCTTAGGCACATAATCTTTAACATTTGTCGTTCAGATAGTTTCTAACATGAGACTTTAAATGACAAATCAATCTAAATTTGGAAGCTCAGAAGGATTGGCTGAGGAAAATAAGAAGGCCCTTGTATATTTTGGAACAAAGTTGTGTATTCAAATAAACTTTGCAATTCATGGCGAGTTTTTAGAGTAAACTATGTTAAAAATCAACAGATCTGAACATGCTCATGTCTATTTTGAGTTTTAATACAGTTTACTCTTGAACTCACCACAAATTTGATTTACTGTATAAACCTATACTCAAAACACTTTACAGTTTTTACAAAACAAAAAAATGGCTAGAATGTATTTTTTTCTACTAATTCTCAATTTCATTGCTGACCCTTTGTAAGGAAAGAGAGAAAAAGGCATAGAGATCACAATGTTATTCTTGAGCCTGAAATTGTTCTTAACTGCCAGTTTACCAGAAAAAGATATTACTCTAACAAAGCAATTTGACAGAAACAAATGCAGTCCCGCAAATGGTAATTTGAGCCATGACCAATCAATTGTGTGGGTTGTATACATGGACCATTTCCTCCCATTACTCCCTATAGCTTGAACCGGATATGCTCAAATTTGGCGATATAGAATAAGAATTTGACATAGAACTCTTAGAATTTGCAGTGAATGGATTCCAAATATTATATGGAAAATATAATTGACATTAAAAGCATTGGAGAGAGAAATAATTAATAAAAGATCAAATGCATAACCCTAAAAATAAATTCTACTACCCAATAAGACTAATTTTTGGGAAAAGGTTGGTCACCACAGGAATCCTACTTGTATGGACAAAATGCCCTGTGAACAGATTTCCTACTCAACTATCGGGAATACAATAAAGTGTAACATAATGCATTGTTTTCGGCAACCTTATCTGCTGTGTTTCCTGCTGGAACGTGGTAGAAGATTATAGAAATGTCAAACAACACCCCAATTATTTACAAATTTTCCTGCAATGGGGGTGTTTGGCGTTTGTAGATCAATATATGGTCTCACCAAAATGTCTTTCATTCGTATTCCATGTGATTCCATTTTTGAAGAAGATAAAAGATAAAAGATCTATGACCTCAATTAATTAGTGGAAAACTGTAACATACCTCAAATTTCATAAATAAACAAAATATATATAACCATATATCTTCAGACATATTAATAAAATACCTAAAATTTAAGAGGCATTAAAACAAAAAGATAGTTTAAAGCATAACTCTAGCCATATGAAAAGATCATCATCTCCTCAACCTTAAGAAACCTTTCCAAAAAAAAATTAGAATTCCAAACAAAAATCTCAAAAAGCTAAGTTATTGTTCTTCCACAAGAACCATCCTGTAGTTCTGATTCTGCATTTCTCATTTCGCACTGAACCCAACCTTTTCACTTTCCACCTTTAAGCCTTCCACTACAGAACTTAGGAATTAGAAACTCAACATTCAGCGGAATCCTTCAACCACATCTGCCGTCTGCATTCTGCCTTTCTTCCTTCCACTGCGGAACTCAGGAATCAAAAACTCAACATTTGAAGAAATCATTTAGCCACATTCTTCCTTCCGCATTTCGCCTTTCTGCCTTCTGTTGCGGAACTCGGGAATCGAAAAACCAACAAATCGATACCTTGACTTGTTCACTTTCTGCCTTTCACTACAGAAATTGAGAATAAAAAACTCAACATTCAGTAGAATAATTCAGTCACATTCCGCCTTCTGCATTTCTCCTGTCTTCCCTCTGCTGCGAAACTCAAGAATCAGAACCTTAAAATTTTGACGAATTAAATTGTCCGTCTTCTACCTTCCGCACTTTCGACCTTCCACTTTCTGACTTCCAACTTCGGAATGCGAAATCCATCGTTCCCCTGAACCTTTTTCTGTTCCACCGATCTCCTCCTTCCGACTTCGAGCTTTCCATTACAACTCGGGATGTAGAAATCCAATCTTTTGCCTTAGAAATTCAGGTTCTTTTTCTGCTTCCTCCTTTCCACCTTCCATATTTTCTGTGAACTATCGCTCCCGTTGAAGATTAGATCTGGACAGTTGATCTTCTAAGTTTGTGGATCAACATTTAACCTTGCGGATTCAAGGGTTTTTGGTTTTGATTTGGGGCTTTGATTTACCATAAGTTACATTGGTCTGAAGATTAAATTGATGTATGTAACCTTTCTTTATTTCGTTGTTCGAATCATGATTAACAGTCGAGAACCTAAACTGCACTAATTTTTTTTGGGGATTTAAACAATAAATTAAGGTTTTATCTTATGTAATTGTATTTCAACTGCAATAATCACATATCTATACTCTAAACCAGCATTATCATCTCAATCGACATTCCAAACTTGGGAAGCAAAGTTAGGAAAGATTGAACAAAATCGATACAAACAAGAAAACTTAGATAAATGTAGGAATACATGATATCATTCAAAATATAGGATTCATTCCATTAAATGCAGACTCATAAATTTAAAATCATTCAAGTATTGAAACCGATCCATAACATACCAACAAAAACAAACTCTACAGAATTATGCTCAGAACAAATTAATAATTACTTGATTTTATCCTTGTATATATCTAATATATTTCAAAGAAACATGGACATTTACAAAAATGCATAAACAATACTGCCTGGAAGTATAACTTCAATTCAATATTTCAAAATACACATTCTACTGCAACTAGAATCAACCATAAGAAAACAGAGTAGGAACCTAGCAGCAACGCTGGGAAAAAAAAAGTGGAGAAGATGTTCCTCCCAACCAACTCCCAGAGCAGCTAAATTACTTGCTCTAGAACCCCCAATCCTATTCGTTGAACCACAAGAGAAAAATATCTCAATGCGCCATCTCTTGCATTTTACAGATGTTAATCCCTATCCAATTCTAGCCTCCTGTTTCTCATGGACATGCTATTAAATAGTATTTTGCTTAGGACTTGGTCATTTATGAGCCTCCTGCTCTTTAGCACTCAACTAAGAGTGCATACTTGATTTTTGGGGATGATGCCTCATGCATCTTGAGTTCTCACTCAATGATCTTTGCCACTTGTAATTTCCCTCTTGTGGGTCAGCAAACACTCTTGAACAACTATATCAACTTTTGTTTCCCTTCAGCATATTTTATTAAATAGGGAATTTTTTATTACAAAATGTTTTATTCTTGAATTTCCTTCCAAAGAATAATAAGATAATAATCAAGGTATTTTCCAACATAATAACAAATTATTAATTCAGAGGGTATTGCATACACCTCCCCTTAAAAGATAACACTGTCCTCGGTGCTATAACTTTTGTTTTTATTCTTCCATGTCAGCCTCTTGGAATAAGTCTGGATGTGCCTCCTACATATTACTTTCCAGCTCTCAAGTAGCTTCTTTCGGACTAAGGTGCTTCCATTGCACCTTTACTAGTTCGATGGTACGGTTCTAGAGTAAAAATTCTCTCCTGTCGAGAATGTGCTACGGTCCCACTTGGAACTCTCCCTCTGGTTCCACCTATATTACATTCCAGTCAATCACATGAGAAACGTCATGAACATATATTTTCAATATATAAACGTGAAACACATTATGTACTTTAATATTGGGTGGTAGGGCTAACTGGTATGCAACCAACCCTACTTTGGCTAGGATTTCAAATGGCCTACAATACTTGGTTGCCAATTTCTTATACTTACCCAGTCTCAAGGTACTTTTCTTGGGCTCTACTTTTATGTATACATGATCACCCACCTGGAACTCTCTAGGAGTTCTTTTTAAGTCAGCATAACATTTTTGCCTATCTTGGGAAGCCTTCAATTTTTGTTGTGCCTGTTTCATGGTTAGTTCCATATCTTCTAATAAATTGCGTCCTAACATTAATCTATCAATAGGACTGCTCCATGAGATTGGAGTATTACTCTTACGCCCATATAAAATTTCAAATGGACTTATACTTGCAGAAACTTGGAAATTATTGTTATAAGCAAATTCAACTGAGTGTAGGCAATCTTCCCACTTACCTGGTTTGTCTATAACATACATTCTTAGCATGTCCTCTAGAACCTGGTTTACCCTTTCAGTCTTCCCATCCGTTTATGGATGATATGCAGTACTAAAATTTAACTAGGTACCCAAGCCTTTAAATAAGGCTTTCCAGAAGTTACCTGTAAACTTCACGTCTCTATCTGAGGCTATTACCTTCGGTACGCCATGTAACCTGAATATTTCTTTCATGAAGATGTCTGCAATATTAACAGCTTTGTAGGTATATTTGACAGGTATAAAATGAGTTGCTTTGCTTAATTTGTAAACCACAACCATGATGGAATCATGTTGTCTAAAATTCTTGGGCAATCCGGTGATGAAATCCATACTGATGGTCCCCCACTTCCATTCTGGTATGGGTAGTGGCTGCAACAATCCCGCAGGATGTTGATGCTCTGCTTTAACTTGCTGACATTCAAGGAAGCGAGCTATGTATTCAACCACTTCCTTTTTCATGTTTGGCCAAAAGAATTCTTTTCTGATCATGGTGATCATTTTCTAATATCCTGAGTGCCCCAAGTATGGTCTTTTATGTAGTTCATCCATGTCTGTCAATTTAATTTCTCTTATGTTAGGTATATACAACCTGTTTTTATACAACAATAGTCCTTGTGGTTTTAGGCTGAAGTCTGTTTTTACTTGTTCTTGTTCATTTTTAGAAGTTTTTTCTTTTAAATTATGATATTCCCCATCAAAATTTCTAGTACTTAAAATCTGACCTTCTAGATCGGATTCATAGATGTTGCTTGCACACAGTAAATTCACATGACGACTTAGAGTGTCTGCTACATTATTTTCTTTTCCCTTTATGTGCTTTATTTCGAAGTCATACTCTCTTAGAAAGGATAGCCATCTGGCTTGTCTTGCATTCAAATAATGTTGATCAAATAAATATTTAAGTCTTATGTTGTCTGACATAAGTAAAAAAATTCTCTCAATTAAGTAATTTGCCCACATTTTTAAGGCGTGAATTATAGCATCAAGTTCTAGATCATGTGTCGCATAAATCTTCTAATGATATTTTAGTTTTCTGGATTCATAAGCTACAACATAATTGTCTTGTAGTAAAACTCCACCTAACCCTTCATTGCAAGCATCGGTACAGATGACGAAATCCTTGAATGGATCAACAATTTTTAAGATCGAGGCAGTGGTTAATAAATGTTTTAATTTGTTAAAACTTTCCTCACACTTTTTAGTCCACTCAAATTTTCTTCCTTTATTTTGTAAGGAATTTATGGGGTAGGCAATCTTACAAAAGACTTCTATGAACTTCCTGTAGTATCAGTCATTCCCATAAATGATCTGATGTCAGATACATTTTTATGAACCGACCATTCCATGATGGATTTTACCTTATCTGGGTCGACTGGGATTCCATCCTTGGACATTACATGTCCGAGGTACTGAATCTTATCTTTGAAAAAGTCACACTTACTAAACTTTTCATAAAGTTGTTGTTCTCTTAATACTTGCACAACTATTTTCAGATGTTCTTTGTGTTCTTGTTCATTCTTAGAGTAGATTAATATGTCGTCAATGAAGACAACCAAAAATTTATCCAGATATTTACTTAAGATGTTGTTCATTAAACACATGAATGCATTAGGTGTGTTTTTCAACCCAAAGGGAATTATGACAAACTCATAGTGACCGTAACGGGTCCTAAATGTTGTTTTAAGATTATCTTCATCTTTTATTCGCACTTGATGATAACCTGACCTTAAATCTATGTTTGAAAAGAAATTTGCTCCATGGAACTCATGGAACAGATCATCTATCCATGGAAGTGGGTATCTGTTTTTAATAGTCATTTAATTTAGTTTCCTGTAATCTATACATAATCTTAGTGTATCGTCCTTCTTTTTCACAAACAAGACCGGTGCTCCCCAACGAGACACACTTGGTCGAATGTACTTTTTATCGATTAGTTCTTGTAATTGTGATTTTAGTTATGTAAGTTCGATTATGTTCATTCAGTATGGAGCTTTCGATGTTGGTATTGCTCCAGGTATCAGATCGATTGTGAAGTCTATATCCCTTTTTGGAGGAAGTCCAGGGACTTTTTCTAGAAAGATGTCTTCGAACTCCTTTAAAACATGTATGTATTCTAGTTTAGGCTTCAAATGATTTTCCTTATCATTCATTATATATATTGTGAATACTTTACATCCTTTTCTACTGATCTCTTCATTTGCAGAGCAGAGATTTCTTTGATGGTTACCTTCATGGGAATTCTTTTCACTTTTATATTATTTCCATTATTATCAATACATGTAAATGTTTTTATCAAAACAATTTAGCAAAACTTTATGCTCTTCAAGCGAGTTCTTTTTTATCAACAGGTCATAAGATCCTAAAGGCAATATACTTGCATTCACATGTGTAAGGAAATCATTCAACATTATCTTACAATTTCTAACAATATTAGTAACCTTTATTTTTGTACATGTGGCTAACTGTACTAGTCATGAATTATCAAACTTTTCAGGTACCAAATTGCATAATTCAACTACTCTAGGTGAAATATAACTCATGCTTGTGCCTGGATCAATTAAGATAGAGATAGGTTGATTGTTTTTCATACCTTCAATTTCGACCATGGAAGTCTTGTGGTCTGCTTGCCGATTTTCTAGTGCAACACAGATTCTGGGCATGCTCCTGACCATATTCCCAACTGTAATTGCTTCCTGGATAGAGTGAACATTAAACTTTTGTTTCCTTCCTGGACAGTGTTTAAAGTAGTGTTGCTCTCCACACTCCCAACATTTTAACAGTTATTTTTGTTTTGGGTTTTCTATTAGAAACATTTGAGGGTACCATAGAATCTTGAGGTTTAAAACCTCTGTAATTGTTACCCTGATACCTACCCTCTATAATTATTTCCCGTGTTTTTTTGGATTTTTTTTTCTGGGATCAAAATTATTTTCCCTTTGATTTTTTCAAGCTGGTAAAATTTCTCTTTTATTCTTGTTTTGGTCATAACAGAACTTGGCCTTCCTCATCACTTCCTCTAGTGTCTTTGGATTTTCATATTCAATCTGTTCTTTAAACATGAGGGGCAGGAAGCTAAAGAACCGATGTATGTTGGGATTCTCATCAATTATGTAGGAGACATAGCGAAGTAAGCATAAGTACTTACTACAGAGTTCTTTCATTTTCCTGGACCCTAACCTTAGTTCATAAAACTCCTTGGTTTTTTCTTCATAATACTGTTCAGATAAATATTTTCTTATAAAAAATTTCTTAAAATTTTTCTAGGTTACATACCTTTCTTTAATACCCTTAACTTTCTTTATGTCTTGCCACCATATATCTGCCTTTCCGGTCAAATTATAAATGGCCATTTTTTCTTTCAACTCATCTAAGTAATTATATATTTGGAAGTACTTTTTCATTCTGGACAGCCAGGCCTTTGCCTCCTCTCCCTTCTCGATTTCCCCATTAAACATGGGTGGTTTAATTTTCCTAAACTCCCCAGATATTTCCTCATAGGGTTAGTAATTTTTTTTCTTTTTATTTTCGTCACTCCTTTCGCTTGACTCTTGAGATTTGTTGTGATGTTTAACTGACTCTTCACTTGAAGTGTTAGGGTTATGGCTGGAAAATTCTAGCTTCCTACCCTTACGTTTATTGTACGGGGTAGTTTTAGGCAGTTCCTGTTCCAATTCTTTATTTTTATCTTTTTCTTCATTATGGATTTTTGCTAACAAGATAGTGTTCAATTCTTCTTTAGCCTTCATAATTTGCTCGTTATCTTCCTTTGCCTTTCTTAATTCAGATCTTAGTTCATCCACAATCCTTTTTAATTCAGATTTATTGTCCTTAATTTCATTTAGATCTACCCTCCATCCCTTAGATTACCCTCTTCATTATTTACAGGTTGTTCTGGGCAACGTTCCTCTTCTACAAACGTTCCTGCATCTGCCATATTTCCTGCAAAATATATTTATACTTCTCTTTGTTGTGTATAAGAGAATTTTCAAGACAAAATAAACATGAGTTAGTTTGTTGTTTTTCTAAAGCAGTAGTGTGTTCATCCTATTCAGGCATAGTGCTGAAACCTCGCTCTGATACCATATGTATCATACCTCAAATATCATAAATAAATAAAAAATCTATAACCATATGAGCCGAATAATTATTCGCTCACACAATTAATTCACCAAAAGACTTGGTAAATCAAATAATCCATAAGGCAAGTATATATTAATGATAAGATAAGAGATGATATGTTACAAATGGTGCCCCTGCCTTAAATATGGCTTGGGCATTTAATGTTGAGGAGAAAACCTCATTTCATAACCTAACTTAGTTAACCTAATTATTAATTATTTAATTATTATCTTACTTTATGTTCGTTACATTTCCACTCTCTTAGAAAGGCTTTGTCCTCAAAGCCTTATAATGTTGTCGCGTCGTTCTTTTTGATGTCGTGGCTGATGAAACACGTCGATACGAAGTGCTAAGTATAAAGCATAACTTTCAATATGTGAATGGGTCAATCCATCCTAAATTGATTTGTTGTTGGCTGTTGGGATTCCCTACTGATCTATCGTCAGGAGCTTTGATCATATTAGTATCATTACCTTTCAACATTTCCCACTCTTTAGAATTTCGGTTTTTATGGTGGGGGTCATTAGAGGAAATTTGGGGTCTAAAATGGGCCTTATAAGAAAACACACCAACAATAAATTTTGTGAGTTGGAATTCAGGAACCAATAGAATTTCAATAAA
>LPNX010196275.1:386182-410859 GCA_001517045.1 Pseudotsuga menziesii
ATGCAGTGTGGGTACTCATTGGATGCAAAATTAAATTATGCATCCAACGAGCTCTCCCACTCGCAATTTGAGTAAAACCACATGGAGATATGTCAAAAATACGAACAAAAAAAGTAGCTTTTTTCATTGTTCCTCCAAAATTAATAACTATTATTTTATTATTTTCCTTAGGAGGCCCATTTTAGACCTCAAATTTCCTCTAATGGTTGATAGGGAATTTTCACAATGTCATTTTCTTTTACGAGTGTCGTCTTTTGAGCATTGATGTGAGTTAGAAGTTGTATTTTTCGTTCCTTGAGGTTTTAAGGTTTCATTCTGTATCCTTTCCAACTGCACATAATCATTTTGAAACTTCTTAATCACTTCTACTTGTGTTTTTTTGTCATCTTCAGACTTCTTAAGTTGTTCCTTAAGATCTTTGTTATGACTTCTAATGCAACTATTTTCTTCTTGCTTGTCTAGAATATTCCCTTCAATGTCTTCTGTAGATTGTTCTATCTTCCGACTATTTTTCAACTTCTTAATTTTTGTGACTAGTGTTTTGTTATGATTCCTTAATCTGGAAATTTCTTTGGAATTGTCGGATAGTGTTTTATTACTTTTTGTGATCTCAAACTTGTGTTCCTTTTTAGAGTCGTCATTTTGTTGTTGAAGAACTTTAATCTGTTGCCAACATTGGTCGACCTCTGATTCTTGATTTTCTAATTTATGCCGTATTTGATTCAGTTCTTCATCCTTGTCGCTAATGATTTTGTTCAAGCGTATTATTTCCACTTCATAATCATTCATTTTTTTCTGTATATCTTGATTTTTCAATCTCTGATTGAAATCATTTTCGTTTTTTAATTCTTCAATTTGCACATATAATTTTTCGATATGATTTTTCTAGTTGGAAATGTTTTTTTCCTTGTACTTTTCTTCTATCTTATGTATTTCAATTATTATTTCCAAATTTTTATTCCTGTCACGTAAATCGTCGTTGTCTCTTTGATAGAGTTTTAACTTGGATTCTAATTTCTCTAGTTGTAGTCGCAAACCAATTTCCATGGTCTACGATTTCTTCGACACGGTCTTCGATTTTGTCCTCTTTGTATTAGGCTAAATAACCTCTTTTTTCTTTTTTTTAAATAATAATTATTTTTGTTTGACTCTATTTTTACTTTTATATATTTTTTATTGTTTTAATATAATAAAACAATTTTAAAATAAAATAAATATATTATGTTATAATATATTTGGGATAAATATTATATTATATTATAATATTATATTTAAAATGATAATTATATTATAAATTTTTTTTTGTTTTTTTTTGTGTGTGTAGGTGGTCATGGAGGTGGGAATCACAGCACGGTAGGGAGGAGGATGCAGTGGTGGCGGCCATGGTGGCAGTGCGGAGGAAGGTGAACGCACGAGGAGGAAGATGGGGATGATGGGGAGTGCGAGAGGAAGATGGTGGCGGATACGGTTGGCAGCGTGGGAGGAATATGGGGAGCGTGTGTTGGACGCAACACGTGGGATTGTGCAATGGAAGTGAGCATGGAATGGGAGAGCTTGAGTGAGGGTGGGCATGGTTTGGAATCACGCGTGGAGGGGACTGTGGTTGGAGGCTATTGGAGTGTGGAGGAAGGGCATGAAGTGTGTAGGAGGAAGGAGTAGTCCGTCGGTAGTGGACGAGGAGAATTGGGGTGGCTATGAGTAGGGCTACTCGTGGTATGCAGAGCTGTGTAGTGATAAGGGGGGCGCGTGGGGGGGGGAATGGGAGGCTACAGAGGGAAGTGGCAACGCGCGGGTGTGGAGAGTGGACGGAGGTTGGAGGGAGAGGGAAGATGCTGGAGGTGAAGAGTTGCAGGTGCATGGAAAGGGGCAGTGAAGGAGGGTTGGAGAATGGCAGTGGGGAGCTGAAAGGAGGTTGCTGCAGTGGCGTGGATGTGTGGACAGAGGAACGATGGAGGTGCTGGTGCAGCTGATTTCAATTTTTTTTCTTTTTTTTAATAAAGAATTTATTTTTTTATTATTTATTATTATTATTATTATTATTATTATTTTGGGGGGGAGGAAAAGGTCAAGGACCTGCAACAAGGAAACCGTGGTTTTCTCAGAAAAGGTCTGAATTTGTTGACCACTGGCTAGATCAACAACAAGCGCTCTGATACCAACTGAGCCGAATAATTATTCGCTCACACAATGAATTCACCAAAAGACTTGGTAAATGAGATAAGCCATAATGCAAGTATATATTAATGATAAGATAAGAGATGATATGTTACAAATGGTGGCCCTGGATTAAATATGGCTTGGGATGTAATGTTGAGGAGACGCCTCATTTCATAACCTAAATTAGTTAACCTAATTATTAATTATTTAATTATTATCTTATTTTATGTTTGTTACACCATATATCTTCAAACATATTAATAAAATACCTAACAGTTAAGAGGCATTGCAATAGAAAGAGAATTTAAAGCATAACTCTAGCCATATGAAAAGATCATCATCTCCTCAACGTTAAGAACCCATTCCAAATCAAAACTAGAATTCCAAACAAAAATATCAAAAAGCTAAGTTATTTTTCTTCTGCAAGAACCATCTCGCAGTTCTGATTCTGCATTCTGCAGTGAACCCTACCATTCCTCTTTTCACCTTTCCGCCTTTTGCCGTGGAACTCGAGAATCAGAAACTCAACATTTGACGAAATCCTTTAGCCACATTCCACCTTTTGCATTCCTCCTTTCTGCCTTTCGCTGCGAAACTCAGGAATCGAAAACTCAAAATTCGATGAAATCATTCAGCCACATTCTGCATTCCTCCTTTCATCCTTCCATTGCAAAACTCAGGAATCAAAAAACCAACAAATTGATACCTTGACTTGTTATCTTTCTGCCTTCTACCTTTCCCTGTAGAACTCGGAAATAAGAAACTCAACATTCGACAGAATCATTCAGTCACATTTCTCCTTCCGCATTCCACCTTTCCACCCTCTGCTGCAAAACTCGAGAATCATAAACATAAAAGTTCAACGGAGTGAATTGTCTATCTTATGCCGTCTGCACTTCCACTTTCTGCCTTCCGACCTTCCGCTTTCTGACTTTCGACTTCGGAATGTGAAAATCCATCTTTTGCCTTAACCTTTTTTTATTCTATCGATCTCTGCCTTCCAACTTTCGCCTTTCTGTTGTGGCTCGGGAAACGAAAATCCAATCTTTTTCCTTAGAAATTTGGGCTATTTTTCTGCCTCCTCCTTTCCGTCTTTAGCAACTTCTATGAACCGTCGATCTCATTGCAGATTATATCTGGACCGTTGATCTTCTAAGTTTGTGGATCAACATTTAACCTTGCGGATTCAAGGGTTTCCAGTTTTGATTTGGGGCTTTGATTTACTGTAAGTTACACTGATCTGAAGATTAACTTGATGTCTGTAACCTTTCTTTACTTCGTCGTCTAAATCATGATTAACAATCGGGAACCTAAATTGCACTAAGTTTTTTGGGGGATTTTAACAATAAATTAAGGTTTTCTCTTATGTAATTGTATTTCAACTGTAATAATCACAAATCTATACTCTAAACCAGCATTATCATCTCAATCGACATTCCAAACTCGGGAAGCAAAGTTAGGAAAGATTGAACGAAATCGATATAGACAAGAAAACTTAAATAAATGTTGGAATACATGATACTGTTAAAAACATATGATTCATTCCGTTAAATGTAAAATCATAAATTTTAAAATCATTCAAGTATTGAAACTGATACATAACATACCAACTACAACCAACTCTACATAATTATGCTCAGAAAAAAATTATGAATTACTATGATACTATCATTGTACATATCTAATATATTTCAGAGAAACATGGACATTTGTTCTACAAAAATGCATAAACAATATTGCTTGGAATTATAACTGCAATTCAATATTTCAAAATAAACATTCTACTGCAACTAGAATCAACCATAAGAAAACAGAGTAGGAACATGGCAGCAACGCTGGGAAAACAAAAGTGGAGAAGTTGTTCCTCCCAACCAACTCCTAGAGCAACCAAATTACTTGCTCCAGAACCCTCGAGCCTATTCGTTGAACCACAAGAGAAAAATATCTCAATGCGCCATCTCTTGCATTTTATATATGTTAATCCCCGTCCAATGCTAGCCTGTTGTTGCTCATGGGCATAATATTAAATAGTAATTTTCCTAGGACTTGGTCATTTATGAGCCTCCTGCTCTTTAGCACTCAACTAGGAGTGTGGACCTGATTTTTTGGAATGATGCCTCCTGCATCTTGAGTTCTCACTCAGTGGTCTTTGCCACTTGTCATTTCCCTCTTGTGGGCCAGCAAACACTCTTCAACAGCTATATCCACTTTTGTTCCCCTTCAGCACATTTTATTAAATAGGGAATGTTTTATTGCAAAAAGTTTTATTCTTGACTTTCCTGTCAAAGAATAATAAAATAAGAATCAAGGTATTTTCCAATAGAATAAAAAATTATTAATTCAGAGTTATTACAAAAACACTGAATATTTGTTTGCATTGGGTGTTATCATTTGCATCTTGATTTTTGGATAGAACGGAATTAAACACAGCTTCTGGCATTCAGTGTGTTTTTCTTGGGATTTCATACCTCCACCATGCTCAAGGAATAGCATAATCCAACACTAGAAAATTGTTGGCAGGTTCTCAGAGAAATTTTGAGGCATAACAAGTCTCAGTTATATAGGTGTCACGTAATTTATTTGGCTTTTGTTAGTTCTACTTCTGGTTCCAATGACTCTGTTTCGGGATGGTGCATGAAGGATCGGTTCTAGTGTCGATTTTGCAAAATATCTAAGATGTTTAGATAAGGACAATTTTCTTTCAGTTCCATTCTATGTATTGTTAGGGTTGGTTAATCTAAGATTTTAAATTTGTGTGTGTAATATTGCAGGTTTAACTATTGCTATAGTATCTATATGCACTTAAAGGCTATTAAAGCTGAGTGACCTCAAAGAAAAAATTGCAATAGAAAACTTTGTTGATATGGACTACTAATAATGGTGCATGATTTTAGAAGAAGTGAAAACAACATACCGTAAGAGAAAAAAACATCCATGTCAACTGCAAACTTCAAACACAGATGGTGAAAAAATCCCTAAGGAATAACACAAACCTTAAATACATTAAACATGTAACACAAAATCAAATACTCAACAACCTATGCATTGAGTTATCATGCATGTTTTAGGAACTGTTTTGGTATCCATCCACAAGATGGATGGGGAGCTATTTTTTCACAGGTGCTCTCTCTGCTCCACATGTTTACAAACTTTCTTGTTGGTGGTTTTCTACTGGCCTTACCAATAGAATCTTCACTACAACTATATATTTCCTTTGTTGGATATATTTTTGTCTTTGATGGCATTAGCAACAGCTTCTTCACAAAATAAATTACTGTGCCTTATTCCGATAGGCCTCCCCGTAAAATATTTTCTATAAGTTATTTTATTTGTCTTGTCGTCTTCCTTCCAACTCCACCTGATTCTTTCAGGGCTTTGACAATTGTTCCTAGGAAGCGTTACCCTTCCTGACCATTGTTTTTTTTCCCACCTGTCTAGATCTGGAACCACTTTTTTCCTCATGGAATGTTGTTGGTGACGCGGTGCCATGTGTGCCATTGGAATGGATTTTTTATCAGAAACTTTACAAATCAATTTGGGAGGGTGAAGAGGAGGCATGGTTATAATAATTAGAATCAAGAAAAGGATTCAGCTCCTTTGAGCAAGTTCGACCAGGTTGGATGATGCAATTTACTTATTGTTGTTGTTAGAGATGGGTTTATCAATCTGTCCCTGTCCATTGAGTTTAAATAAACAAGAAAAATGGAAAAGAAAAGGAAGCTTGTTAGTTTGATTGGAGGAACCATAATAAGGTTGCTTCTATTTTAAGTAAATTAGATATTGAAATTGGTATGCGGCCTCTAATGTGTTAAATTTAAAGTTTCATATTTAGATGCAATTATTGAGTAAATAGAGGAGAAGAGTTAATAGTTGAATATCTAACCCTCTATGACCTTGTATTTCTAGGGATAAATTTGTTGGATATCAGATTTTGAACATAGATAATAATAAAAAAATTATAAATTTCATGATAGTAATATAACATTATAACTAATATAACTAACTGTTGTTTTTATTTATGATAGAAATCCTAAGTAGCCCATATTACAAGTTTCAAAGGAATGAAGCCAAGCATGAGTGAAATTTAATAGAACTGAATTTCCAAAAAACCAACCATTTAGTGAGAAATAAGCTGAGGTACCACTGCATCCTTCTGCATAAACATGGTGTTGTGCTCTGGTTAAATATCCAGTTGCGAATAGAAAAAATTTTGGTTAGATCAGAAAGAATGTTTTTAAAGTGGTTTGTTTTATTGAACCAACATAAATTTATTTTAAATCCAAATTTATCAAGCACTATTTTGTTGTTTGATAAATATGGGTTAAAGATGGACCTATGTTGGTTTTATTTATTTTTTGTCATGCCTTTTCCTGGGCCTGATAAAGTTTCTTTGTGCCCTCTTTGTGAGGGGCCAGTGACTGTGTATGCCCTCTAGTCTTGGGCCCTGCCCTATGTGAGCCCTCCAAGGGCTAATACGTGGTTGTTGTGACCTTCTTTTGCTTGTCGTGGGCCAAGGTTGTGCCCTCCTCTAGATGCCCATACAGAGATGTTACCTCTTGCTTGTTTCCAGACTTGAAACGTGGCCTTCTTGGATTGTTTGTACTTGATGTTTTAACTTGTTGAGTTGGGTCATGCCACGCCCCATCCCTAGAGGGCATACACAACCCCTCTCCGATCTAGGGAGATCAGAACATTCATAAGTTGCGTGTCACTCCTTTCCACATTTCATGACCTTAGCTTGAACTGATAAAGGTTGGATGTAGTCTATTTGGGGGTTGCTTCCTATTTGGATAGGACAAACCTAGACTATGATTTCCATGTAAATACTCTGTGTACTTTGAAATTACTTTTATGAATTTGCATACTTAATAACAATTAGGTTATTATTATTTTTAAATAATTAAATTCGAGAAACAATTGATGCATGCACTAATAATAGCCATATCCTAACGAAGTTGGGCTTGGTTAGCCACTTGTAGAAAGACTTGTAACCTCTGTGATGCGCCATAGCCATTTCCATTAGCATTTTTTATTTTGGCAATCGAATTCGTTATATTTACATGACTAAAATAGATAGCTCCACCTCCAAGAAAAGAAATTTTTTATGTAGTGGAGTACATGAAATTGAGAGGAGATAAAATATGATTATTAGGAAATCACTTTTTCCTTATGTTTATAGGCTTCTTATACATGACTTTTCCTGGGCTACTAAACTTGATTTGTGGCCTCTTTTTTACTAGCCAGTGACTGTGTATGCCCTGTAGGGTTGGTCCCTAACCTATGTCATCCCCCCAAGGGCTTAGACATGGTTGTTATGAACTTCATTTTCTGGTCGAGGTATGAGGTTGTGGCCTCCTTTAGCTGCCCATATAGAGTTGTTACCTCTTGTTGGTTTCTAGACTTGAAACATGGACTTCTTTCCCTGTTTGAACTTGATGTTTTCACTTGTTGCCAGATTTGTCATGCCATGCCCCAACCCTAGAGGGCATACACAACCACTCTCCAGTCTAGGAAGGCCAGAACATTCATAAGAAATGCATCACTCCTTTCAACATTTCTTGACCTTTGCTTGAACTGATAAAGGTTGGATGTAGTCTGTTTGGGGGTTTCTTCCTATTTGGATATGACAAACCTATACTATGATTCCCATGTAATACTCTATGTACTTTGAAATTACTTTTTCTGAATTTGCATACTTAATAACATAGCTATAGCTATGAGCCTGTTCAATGTATACAAAACATTTGTTGACCAAATAGAGTTCCCAACTTCCAACATTATTGGACAATAATATTGTTCTCTATGGATTTTTCTATAATGACTTGAACATTCTCTACTCCCAAATTTCTACCATGACATAGAATCTAGATGCTAGATAATCTGATCAAGGAACTATTATGAGTATTGCAAATAGTTTTTCTTGTTTTTTGCTGAAACTTTCCCTGAATTTTACATAGATCGATATCCAAACACAATGTGGTTTAAGTATGCAACTACATGACATGAAATAGAAAAAATATGTTGTTTATTGTCCTTGTTACGCCTACATGTGTTTTCCCCTTGGAGTCTTTGTTGAGAAAAACGTAGCATTCGTTGTCCCTTCCACCAAACCACCTTCCGTGTGTATCCTCCTACACTTCTCCTTCTTTGTCAATGCATGTCCTTTGCATCTTTCTCCTGCTTCGATTAACTTCTAGAGGCCTTGGGCTGCTTTTAAGGTTTTTTTTCCCTCATGTTTGTAGGTTTCTTATACATGGCTTTGTCTAGGCCACCTTACCTTCTGTGTGGTCCCATTTTAAGGTTGGATTTGACTCCTCCTTGTAGGATTCTTATACATGCCTTTGTCTGCGTCTACTAAACTTTTTTTATTTCCTCTTTGTGACTGCCAAGTGACATACTTGAAACGTGCCCTTCTTGGCATGTTTGAACTTGATGCATGATTGTTTTTTATCTTTATCATGCCACACCATAGCCCTAGAGGGAATTCCCTTTCTCCTCGTATTCCACATACACAATACACACAAGTCTCTGCTAAAATGGCCAAGATGCCCCATTTTTTCCAAACATTCCTATTGTCACATAAAACAATGTGCATAAAACAATGTTCATCTCATGAGCCCGCTACTATGAATTCGTCACATCCACTCTAGTTCCCACTTGAATTAACCCAAAAAATATATATTCACAATAAAGGAAGCTTTATTAAAATATCTTGTGC
This sequence comes from Pseudotsuga menziesii, assembly GCA_001517045.1. Taxonomy (NCBI): domain Eukaryota; kingdom Viridiplantae; phylum Streptophyta; class Pinopsida; order Pinales; family Pinaceae; genus Pseudotsuga; species Pseudotsuga menziesii. The sequence goes on from LPNX010196275.1 coordinate 395,058, forward strand.
TTCACTGTCAAAATAGTGAGGGTTTTCTTTGCTACCCATCAGAACCACTTCGTCTTTGATATTGTAGTCTTGTCCACTCCAGTTCCCATTCGGTTCCTTCACTGTACCATTTGTTTCGCTTCCATAGTGAGGGTTTCCTACTCCACCCTTCAGAACCACTTCGTCTTTGGTCTTGTAGTCTTGTCCACTCTGGTTCCCACTCGATTCCTTCACTGTACCATTTTTTTTGCTGATTGTCTTCCTTGAATGAGATGCAGCAATCATAACCTTCACGTCACTCTCTTTAGCACTTTTGATAATCCATTGATCAACATTGCATGTGACCACCTCATGAGCATGCATCTTTGCTATGTTGAAATTGATAATTAATTGATACACATTGCATATGACCACCTCATCAACACTCTCTCTGCTTTCCAACCCTAGAAGATGGATTTTTTTATCATTAAGCAAAAAAAAATGCATAAATGAGGATGAAAAAATTGTTCTGTTCTCTGAAGCTATCAACCAGCCTTGTTAGTCTTTTACTCATGGAGTAAAAAAATTGCCATAACTTGTTCTTCATAAATAGGTTATAGTTTGTTTTTCCTGGTTTGAGAAAGAGGTAGTCCCTGTTTTCTACTTTTCTAAAGGAGACATCCAAACATAATAGTCAGTTTTTCTTTATTGGTTTGGCATGAACATTTTTACACATAAAATGTATTGCCTTAAATAGCTTTCTTTTGTTGGAAGAGGGGAATTTGAAGGTCTCTTAAACATTTATTTTCTATGCTCTTCTTATATTTTTTTAGCATACGTTTACTATAATATGTAGTACTGAAATTAATTTTAATGATTAATTATCCAATGCCCGTTTATTATTTCTAGATTGACTTAAAGTAATTAACCTTTTTATATAAAAAAAAATATTCTGCCAAGGTTTTGGTATTTGTTTTTCATGTAACTATACTATTAAAGTCATTTATTTATCTATTTTAGATATTTCAAGTAAAAAAATTAAAACATAAGTATGAAGTAGATCAATTAATGCATAAATATACACATGTTGGAAATAAATTTTACTTATGCAAGTACCAACGAATCACATCTTCAATTTGGATTTTCTTGTTATACAATGATGACACAAAAAATGCCTACATACCTTGAGAGAGAAAACAAAGTAAAGGACTTTACTGACCCGTAACTATTCTTCTATATTTCTTCTATTAGTCAATACCCTTAACTTGAAGTAAAACACACTAGTTGTAGTCTATTTGGGGGGTGTTTCCTCATGGATACTACATACCTAAACTAGCCTTTTTTTGTCTTCCTTTTGGCTTGAACATGCCTATGGTTATCTTCTCCTGACAGGATTTGCCTATTTGAATCCTTTTTCCTTTGGGTTGTCTTTCTTATGCCTTTTCCATGTCTATACATATATGTACGTCAAAAGTAGTGTTAGGCCTAACCATATGACATTTAGTACTCTATTCTAAATCAACCTAATCTTTATTTTATTTTATTAATAAATATCCTACAACTTAGGGATTACCTAAGGGACTTTTCTAGAAGTGTTTTAAATATTTTACATTTAGCTTTCACTCCTCCATTTGTATGTGGCACCTAGGAAAGAGAGAAAATCAGATCTATTTCTTTATCTACTATAGACTTGTTTGCTGCTCTTTTTCTTTATGAGATTTCTTCTGTTTAATTCCCAGGGTTACTTCTGCTTTGCCTTGATGCCTAGTTCTCTTTATGATCTTGGAGTGGCCCATGACAGGCATTTTTAACCCTGGGGTGTTTTTCGAGACCACTGTATAATTCATCCTCCCTTCCTCCAACCCGAATTCCACATGTGCTCGCATGCTTTGTTGAATTGTGTCATTTAGGCTCTTCAACTGCTAAGTTTGGAATTCTTAAAGACCGCGGTTCCTTTCACTGCTTCAACTGCTTTTTCCCCACACCCCTAGAGTTTATTCCACTTATTCGGTGGGCTCTTTTCACACCATGGTTTCTTCTACTCCTCAGGTAGTCTACCTTCGCTTCATATCGTTCTTCTCTTGATCCAATGGACTCTCCTTGTCCTACTTCCTATCATCCTATTCACAATATAGTTGAACCTATTAAACCCCGAACTATAGATGATATATAGCTTTCTTTGAGTCTTTCTGTTGACCGCACTAATGGGTTTTGTAAAAAATATTAATTCCTCAACCATATAATTACCCTTCAATACTTTCATTGGGTAGACGGACTCCATAGGCATATAAGATGGAATTGTCTTTTTTCACATAACCCATTCATGGGGGTCGCTTGACATTTTGTCAATCCATCACCCCTCCCTCGTGCATTCATTGTGTTTTGCATTGAAATTCATTTTGGTGATCTCAAACTGCCAATGATTTTTTAGGTAGAGAGGATTCACACGATTTGAATTACTTGGGTTCTCACAAACAAATTGCATTCAACCGATTTGCAGGAATAGGGTTTGGTGTTTGTACAGAGTAGGGTTTGCATTATTTTGGTTTCTATGTGGCTGCTAAACTTGGTTTGTGGCCTTTTAGTGACTGGTAAGTGAATTTGTATGCCTTTAGGACTGTGTTGTGTCCTGTGTTGGCCCTCTAAAGTATGAGATGTGGGTGATGTTCCTTTTCCTACTTGCCATGGGATGAGAATGTGAACTCCTTTACCTTCCCATACATAGCATTTCGCTTTTGTTGGTTGCCATTTTTGAAACGTGCCCTTGTTCACATGATTGAAATTGATAACTAGCCTTGTTGAACTAGGTCATGCCATTGCCAAACCCTTTAGGGCATACATATTCACTTCACAGACTAGGGAGGTCACATCATCCATAAGCTTTGCATCGCTCCTTTCAACATTTCCTACCCTTTTCTTGAACTGTTGGAGGATGGATGTAGTATGTTTGGGGGTTGCTTCCTATTTGTATAGTACAAGCCTAGATGCCTTTTGGCTTGCCCATTAATCTGCTTATCTTGTGCAACAGTTCTGGACTTTCAAATGATTTAGGGCCTTGTGTTTGGAATTTTTAAGAAACCATTGGGGGCCTTCCTATCCATGTACCTCTAAGATATCATCTTCCTTCAAAAGTTCCTCTAACTATAAAGGTTGTATTTATTCTCCTAACACAAAAAATACATCCCTTTGTAGGCTGCTTATACATGCCTTCCTATCCAGTTGTTAAAATTTGTTTGTGGCCTTTTAGTGACTGGGAAGTGACTGTGTATGCCTTTAAGCCGAGTCGTAACCTTTGTTATCCCTCCAAGGGCTGAGCCATTAGTGGTGTGCCTTCTTCTCCTGGCCATGGTCTGAGAACGTGACCTCCTTTAGCTGCCCATACATAGCCTTTCGCTTTTGATGGTTGTCAGTTTTGAAATGTGGACTTGTTTGCATGTTTTAAATTTATGCCTAGCCTTGTTGAGCTAGGTCATGCTACTGCCAAACCCTTTAGGACATACACATTCACTTCTCAACGTAGGGAGGTCACAACAATCATACGTTGTGCATCGCTCCCTTCAACATTTCCTGACCTTTCCTTGAACTGTTAGAAGATGGATGTATTCTATTTGGGGGCTTCTTCCTATTTGGATAATATAGGCCTGGACTCTTGTTTTTTTGGATGCCTTTTGGATTGCCCATTAATGTGCTTATCTTCTCCCAACAGGATGTGACTTTTTCTATCATTTTTCTACTAGGTTTTCTATATTCTTACTGGCCCATGGTTGTACATAATCTCTCTTATCTTGTCCATGCATTGTGATGCCATATCCCACCTTAGCTATGTCTGTGTTAAACCCTATATGGTAGGTCAATAATAGTTTTTTGTCTTTTAGAGGGAACTATTTCTATTAATGTGCCTACCTGTGATTTAGGCTGGCTATCCTTGTTTCCATCCTTATGAGAGCTTGCCACTTGGTCACTGGGTTTTGTTGATGTTTGTATCTAACCTAAACCCATACAACTTTAACCTTCTCTCTCTCAAAGTAAAGGATTATGACAACTTGTCCTATTAGTGACAATAGCTGACTCAACATGTCTGAGTATACATCATATCCAAACAAGATCTATTTAGCATTTTTTTTAAATTACTGTGTATTAGTTTCACTATACTTTTTCTATTTTTATGCTATGTATATTGGAAATGAAAATCCATCTCAAGGACCAACTTTAATGCAGTGACAAGCCGAGTGTTAAAGTTGAAAGGCATGCAAATTATTTTTACATTTATGACAGAGAAAATATTAAATTCCTTGTCTGACCCGTAACTATGTTGCTTTATGCCTCTTGCTGAGCCATGGCCTTATCTTGAACTGATAAAGGTTGGTTTTAGTCTTTTTGGGTTTTTTTTTCAGATTTTACACATAAAATTAATTTCCTTACTTACCTTTGTTTTCTTGGAAGTGGGGCATTTGAATGCCTCTTAAAAATTTACTTTAATCGTGCTTTAAGAAAGACTTACTGTTAAATCAAATATAATTACATGTTAACATTTAATTGTACATCTGAAAAATAGTTAAATTAAAGTAGTTATGTTTTTTGTATTTTTTCATTAAATTTTGTGCTTAAGTATCCATTTTAAAAAAATGCATTAACTTAAATCAAGTACAATTTGGAAAAATATTGTACTAAATATTCTACATGGCAAAATATTGGATCTAAAGATTTTAAACAATTGGGAAATATGTAGAAATACATGTATTATGTCTATTATGTCTTCATTGTCTATTGTTTTCTCGAACTGCTACTTCTATATAAGAAGAGGATGTGCATGGATCCTTTGACTTGTGTTTTTGAAATATGAAATCAAGTTAAGGAGGCTATTTTCAGCCTAAACAGTTTTAATTCTATCGTATTCCATGCATTATTTTTTAAGAACATTTGTTGTCATTGATGCCCTCAGCCACATAAGATATTTGAGTTGGTTTCGAAGTTAGATGTTCTTCAAGGTTGGAGGGATTGTTCACAACATTGATATATAGTAAAGAATGAAACCATGTTGATGAATATGATATATATCCTAATATAGAATGAACTGGTATTTGGGAGATATATATCAAGAGCCAACATCTTGAAATGATTTTATTCTCATTATAAATTGATCATTGATGTCTATAATCATTTCAAGAAGTCAAGTACCGATCATGACATTTCCCACTATATTCGCTGCCAAGGAATCTCGAAATGTTTCAAATCATGTTGTTATTACATCCTAGGTGAATTCCTAGCTCTATTGCATCCATTTTGAAATGATTTTCATCTCATTATAAATTCATCATTCATGTCTATAATTATCTCAAGAAATCAGGTACCGATTTAAGAGGTTGTAAATTCTATTAGTTATTTTCTAGGATCTTTGAGGTATTAGAATACTTCTGGAATCCCCATTTCACATTAGATATCTGCTGAGAGGAAATTGTCTTTGTTGAGAGGAAAGTGGTTGTGATGGAGAGGACCATTTGAATGATAAGTTTTTTTTGCTTAAAGGCAGGTTGATGAATTAGAAGTTGCTGCAATTCATCCAAGATTGCAACTAGCCCAATATGTTTGGAACACCATGTTTGAATACATGTGTTCTTATCAAACATGTTTTTCCTTCTTTATAGTTATAACAACACATTGGAGTATTTTCTTCATGAGCTAAATTTATCTCATGCCATCGCATGTCCATTGTATAATGTGATGTTAATTGTAAAGCCCAATTTGCTATTGTGTAAAATTGTTAAGTTCAATAAAATTGTTATCTATTCTGAGTTGGACTATTCTCTATCTTTTGATAAATTGAAGTGTTCCATTTTGTTGTGATATTAATTGCAGTCTTGCACTACCTCATTCTAATGTTACATTTTATGTCTTCTTTTACCCTCTAACAACCACCTTATTGACGTATTATTGGACCTCCTTGGGAAATTTCTAGTATAATCACTTCAAAAAAATCATATAGGCATTAATGAGTACAACAATAAAGTAGTTAATTTATAACAAATATAAAAAAAGAAAGCTAAAGCTTACATGAAATGATAAAAAATATCTTTTGAAAACTTGATAAATATCAAACAATTCATTAATAGCACCAATATATCCTAATTTTCAGGAATGGACTCCATAAGCAAATGCCTCTTTATTTATGATGTAAATATTTAGGTGCCTCCACAGCTTTTTACAACTTACCCTTCATTAAAATTGTGTATGATTTGTGATGTACTCAATGTACATGGTTGTGTGTACACCAAACTTTATTCCATAACTTTTTCTTTTTGTTTCTCCCCTAGAACATCAATTCAATTGTAATTCTCCTTTCCAACATTTTTCACTCTCTAACAACAAGCTATCGACATATTATTGAACATTCTTGGGAAATTGTTAGTTTTAGTATCATATGTTGATTATTCTTGCCGTGTTGATAGGCCACGATGGTAATGAATGGAGCCACTTTATAGGTCCGTCAACGGAAAATTAAAGAGGATCTCAATCCCATGTGAGATGGTTTTTGCATGTCGCATCATTCACTGGATGGTATTAAGTGGAGTGTACCTCTGCACAGCTCCCTCGATGGAAAATTAAAAAAATATATCAAATGTAGATTGGTAGTTGCATGTCAAATCATTCATTGCAGATAGGCCAAAACATATAACTCTGCATTTTTTCTTTCTTTGAAAACTATGCATTTTTTCTTTTTTTGAAGGTTTTGATTGAGTGAACTTTGTTAGAAGTTGAAACTTACTGGTTAAGTTTAAGGGTTTAGTTTGAAGAACTAAGTAAGAAATAGAATAAGAAACATGATTAGAGAAAAAAAAAGTTATTTATTTCTTTGAAAAAAAAGTATAGAGACAACATTTAATAATCAACGATAGCTTCCCAAACAACACAGTTGTAGGTTGAAAAATCCAAAGGAGATTGTACATTTTTTTGTCTCCCATATCTTCCATTTGTATGAAAGATGTGATAACATGTACAAGTGTTTAATTACAAAAAAACTAGGTTGCTAAAGAAGGTTACCATTAGCACCAACTAGGAAATTTTTTTAAGCAACGTGGCACGAGAAGCTAAAACATAGATATCCAAAAAACATTAAGTTACTATTTTGGAAGACCCAATAACAAAGATTTTAATCAAGATAATAAGTACACTAGATCATCTAGTTGTAGGGATTGGTCCAAAATCATGGAGATCATTGTTGTCCATGGCTCTCTTGCAGTGTTATCTTGCAGATGCCATAAATCTATTGAATTTTGTCAATAGGTTTATGAAAACCTTTATTTATTTTTAATTTGTTTTAAACCCACTTAGGATTTTGATCTAATGCCTTGTATGAAATTTCAAAATCAAATGGAAAGAATTTGCTAACAAAATTGGTTTCAAGGTAATATTGGATAAGAGCAAAAACTGACAAAAACCTATAGGTCCTTGCCTAAGCAAAGTGGACATATTTTACAAATGCTTTGATGTTTCATTCTTGATACATAAAAAGAATTTAGAGTAGGATATTCTCTAGTGTCTCAAACATTTCCCTAAGGAAAGGACACTGTGAAGATGGGACCAAGAAAATCATGCCCTTTTGGCCTCTAAATCTCGCTTTCATATGGATTTAAGTCAATAGAGCCATGGATTTTCTAGACTTGAGTTCTCTAGATTTTACTAAGCATGCCCTTAAGCTAGCTAACCCTATCAAAAAGTCAGTTATAGTCATTCGCCATATTATACATCAAGAACCCTTTTCTTTGAATCCATCTCCAATCTTTCCAACTCACCTATGACCTTGAAAGTTCAAGTTTAATCCACAGGCTATTCAAGATCATTCTCTAGCCTTTCTCTAAACTGGTCATGTTAGTGGAGTTGATCTTGGATTGTATTTTCAAGACCTCCCAATTTTTCCAATTTTTGGCACAGTTTCCATGGAGGACTCCTAACACTTAAATGCATTTCTCAAATATCCTTTTCTATTCAGTGCCATTGCATTTCAACAAATGGCTTCCCAACTTGAGGAAACACTAGAGACAAGCATAATTAGTGCTCATTGAAAATGAGCGTAACTATAAATTAGCTTCCCACCCCAACTTTTGTTTAATAGCCATATAGTATTTCCAAATACTTTTAGCGACAATGTTTTAGTTAACTTGAATAAGGGTTGAAGTGGTGAACAAGAGACTTTGCAATTTTACATTGGTCCATATCTTACAACCAAGTGAAACCTCTAATCTTGTTGATGTAATTGTAACTTCGGAATGTATTCACTTGTATTTCTTATCTATTGTAACCCGATGTTCATTCCGGGATGTATTGTAATGTATTTGAATCATGTCATGCCCCGATGTTCCGATCGGGAAGTTTCTATAATGAGAAATTCATGTCAAGTCATTGTGGGTAACCCTCCTATTGGTCAAGGGTTAAAGTCCCCACAGTTGTGGGGCCCTTGGGTTGTTAGACTATCCTAGTGAAGTCGGCCCTAGGTGAGTCATTGTAAGTCAGGGAAATAGTCCCCACCATTGTGTTACCCTCCTATTGGTCGGAGGAGGAAAAGTCCCCACAAGTGGTGGGGCACTAGGGTTATTAGACTCTCCTAGAGATGTCGGCTCTCGTAAGTAATTGTTAAGTGAGGCCGACATGTTGAAGTGCACTTCAAGTGAACGGAAGAATTTAAATAGAGAGTGAGAGCCTCTCTATTTATCACTTGCAACACACATCACTCACTCACTCAAGTGTGGCGCATTAGTGAGGAAAGAAATACACTGGGACTAGACAAGAAGAAGACTACTGCTGTCGGGAGTGCATCTTACTGTTTTGGGCTTTTATTGTTTTGGTGTTGATTCTATCTCTGAGGAAGTTGCAGGGTTTTCTCCTTTATGGTTTCCCTGAGGAAAACTCTTTGTGTCTCTTTTCTCTTATGATGTGCTTATGTTTTATTGTTGTGCTTGTTATTCTCTTAGTGAAAAGATCCTAAGATCACAATGCTAGCTTATATGATGAAAAACTAACATGGGATCAAAGCTAACCTAAGAAGAAGACATTATGCAGCTGCAGAAGCTACGGATTCTTACTTTTTGGGTCTCTCTCCACAATCCATAAGCAAAAGTATGCTAGGATAACTCTCCATTGAAGGGCACATCCTTTTGTCGAAGTGGAATTCGATTTTGAACATTTTCAGTTTTCGATGTGGAAATTAGGGATTTCTACAGAAAAGCAATTTTTGAGTGAGACCAGCATAGGATTGTTATCCTCATCAAAACCGAATTTTAGAGACCTGGATCAAGAAATTTGGTTGGGTGAAACTCTGGGAAATTCAAACCCTAGTTTGACCCCAAGCTAGAAAAACCCTAAATACTAAAACTGAAACGTTTTGGTACATTCGCTATATTTCGAGATTGGAGATGGCTCAGGAGCTAAAAATTGCAGGGGCTGAATATAAAATCTAGAAGAACACTGTGTCCAAAATTTAGCCTCATATTCGCTATATTCTTGGAGATATGATCCCTCTAAGTTAGGGCTCCATCCTCTTCCAGAATTCATCCCTAAACAGGACACCTGGGGAGAATTATAATATCTTGGGCTACAGAGGTCCAAATGGAATTCCTGAAGATGTTAAAAAAAGGACACGGAATTTAATTTCAGTGGTCCAAAGATCAGACTCCAAAGATGAACCAGTGACACGTGGCATGCCGTACAACTTCTCTGTTCTGAACAGTCCTATAACAGGTCACCTTGGGAAACGGATCATAAATCCCAAATGGTGAAACCTATGGTGTTAGATCAGGGACATGCAAGATTACCTCAGTACGAAATCTCAAACACAGAGGATCAGTAATTTCGGAGATATCATAGAAACAGTAACAGGAATTTCTGCAGAAGAAATTGGAAAATTAGGGCTTCCTGTTCCAAGAGCTTCCCTCCAATGTTTTCAGAAAAGGAGTACATTGGACAGCTCCATTTGAAGAGATCTATCTGTCTATCCAATCAGATCTAAAATATTCCAAGTTTTGAAAATTAGGGTTTCTGTGACAAACCCTAGATCAGCCAGCTCCAAAACTAGGACGGACACCTCAAATCGGTAAGATCTAATCCTTTGCTATTTTCATTTGAAGTTATCATTTCAAAGTGATCTATCATATCAAATTGGTGAAGCTCACAAATTCCAAGCATAGAAGTATATGATCTCTTTGAAGAAAATGAATTGGACACCTACATGAGTAGAGAGGTTCCAGTTTCAGAGGAAGATGAGACTAGAAGCCTTACACAAGAAGAACTTGGTCAAGGCCAAGAAGATCATGATTGATTCAGTCACGGATCAACTTGTACCACAAGTGTCTTCCTTAAAGACACCGAAGATGTTTGATTCCTTGACCAAGCTATTTGAAGGGAAGAACAGAAATCAGAACATGACCTTAAGAAACCAGTTGAAGAATGTGAAGATCCAGAATGCAAAGACCATGCAGTCATAAGAGTCTCTCAAATCAAAGAACAACTTGAAGTGGTAAAAGAAAAGGTGAAGAATGCAGAAGTGGTGATGGCCACCTTGAATGGCCTCCCAGGATTGTGGAATTCATTCATTCAAGGAATGTGTTCCAGAAGGAAGTGATTACTTTTAGCAGACTCTAGGAAGAAGAAGAAGCTCGACTCATAAGAAGAGAAGAGAAGATGGGAGCAATTGAAGATCAAGCTCTCACCATCCAAAGAAGATCCCTCAAGCAATGAGGAATATGAAGAACTCAACTCTTGAATAACTTCTTATCCACCTTAGCATTTGGATAAGAAACGATGATATCATGAATGAAGAAGACGATGAAGCTGAAGACTCAAGAAGGAGTATGCCCACGAAACAAATAAAGATAAGTATTAAATTGTCATTTCATTGTTTTGCATTTGTTTATATTCAGTTGATGTATTATGCATGATAGGATGTTTGCATTAGTATACTACTAATATGCATGTGATGGGTAAGTAGCTCATGGTGCTATACAACTCTCCATTGCTACTTATCTAGAATGAAACCTCTTTGCTGACATATTGGATTAGTGCACAATCTCAATGTTGTCCTGGTAGAGATGGAAGGCATCTAGAAAGTTTCAGTGAGATATGGATGAATGTTGTATTGGCTAAAGTAGTTGCATGATCATATATTTATGCATAAGTATTTTCCAGTATAAATATTCCTTATGAAATTTTTATAACCATACAAATGCATTTGACTTGTAGGAAAAACCGCATACATAATCGCCTACAAGAAAATAAGAATGAAGACTTGTTCTGAAGAGCAAGTATCGACATTTCAAAATGAAGAATAATATGACGAGTGCAGTGACATCATTAATACAGAACCTTCAAGCTATGAAGAAGTGACCAAGAAGAAAGGGAAGACCAATTCAAGAATAATGATGTCTAGGATGAAGTATCGATACATGAAGAGAATTTCATAGTTCCATCATGCAGTGGATGGAAACATCGTGGGATACAAGGAAAGATTCGTAGCATGAGGAATAGACTACGAAGAGACATTTGCAGCCACTAGAGATACACATGATAGGAAGAATCATGTGTGCAAATGAAAGAAGGCCTTGTACGAGATCAAAAGACGCCCATGAGATAACACATACATGAGGAGCTCGATGAAGATCTGAAGCTTTGCTACAAGGTCGATAGAGGATGACAAGCTCACAGATGGGTGCAAGATGAACTTTAGAAAAAGTTCAAGATAGAGGATCTTGGTATCCAGTGGTCCTACATGGATACATAGAAGATTAGTAGCATAGGAAGCTACTTGTCACTCCGGTACAGAATGTTTCAATGCATAGAGTACGGAAGACAAAGGGAGTATGATGCTCCACTTCAGAGGGAGTGACTGCAGAAGATCTTAAGGTTCGACATCGTATGACAAGATGGGAAGATTACTAATGACTCTAGGCTTCACTGAGAGTAAAGTGGATTCCAACCTTTGCTTCAAGATTGAAGGCAGAAGATCAGTGATGCTCTTGTCGATACACTATTTTCTAGGCATGGAGGTGTGGCAGAGTACAGATGGAATCTTCCTTGGACAAGGGAAGTATGCAGTAGAGATCTTGAAGAGGTTTGGGATGATGGAATGCAAAGTTATGGCCACACCTATGGCATCGAACCTGAATCCATTGAGTGATGCTTCATCAGAGTCAGTTGATGCTACGATGTATCGTCAGATGATTGGGTCATTGATGTACCTGACAAACATGAGACCAGGAATTTGCTTTGCTGTGAACACCTTGAGCATGGCTAAAACATATCCGAGAAGTGTTCACTTGACTGCTGCAAAGCATATTCCAAGGTACCTGAAGGGTACAGTTGATTATGGGCTCAAGTACGATGTGAATCAAAAGATTAACCTGGAAGGTTATGTTGATTCAGATTGGGCAGGCAGTGCCATCGACAAGAAGAGTACTTCAGGATGTTGCTTCAGTATGGGATCAGGTGTGATCTCTTGGTTTAGCAGGAAGCAATCCTGTGTGGCACTGAGTACAGCTGAAGCAGAGTATGTCGCAACTTGTTCAGCTAGTTGTGAGGCAGTATGGCTGCGGAAAGCTACTGTCTGATATATTTGATCTCCAGTTGGATGCTACTTGTATACATTGTGACAACTAGAGTTACGTGAAGTTGTCAGAGAATCCAGTGTTCCATGACAAGTTGAAGCATATCGAGATCAAGTATCACTATATCAGGGATATGGTGCAAAGAGGAGCAGTGAATCTCCAGTATGTTGCGATGGAGGAACATATAGCTGATGTATTGACGAAGCCATTGTCTAGGCTGAAGTTCAAGTACTTTAGGGAGAGACTTGGTGTTCTCCAGATCGAGGTTCCCTCCAAGAGAAAGTGATGAGACCCATAGCCATTCTGACATGGTGAGAGGATTGGTTCCTTCCATGGTCAGATGTAAGGGCTGAGCCATTCTGTCATGGTGATAGGGTTGCTCCCTTCCATGTCAGATATGAGTGCTATCCATTCTGTCGAGTAGGACAGATGTAAGGGCAATTTCCATTCGAGGAATGGAGGCACTTGGTCAGTTACCAGGATCACTCAGTGTAGGACTAAGTAGCCATTCTGATGTGATAGAGGGATGTCTTCCCACTTGATCAGATGTAAGGGCTGAACCATTCTGTCATGGCTAAAGGATTAAGTTCCTTCCATGTCAGATGTGAGTGTTGGCCATTCTGACGAGCAGGTTGGATGTAAGGGCAACTACCATTCTCTAGGAGAATGGAGGCGCCTGGTCAATTACCAGGTAGCTCAGTCGAGGACTGGGGGGCATTCTGATATGACTACTGGGATGTGTTCTCGTAGGATTAGATGTGAGTGCAATCCCTTCCATCACTGTGAGCAGGATGTGTTCCTGCCTGGATGGATGTAAGTGCAGAACCTTTCTGGAGCGACTGAGGAATGTGTTCCCATGTGCTCAGATGTAAGTGCTGAAATCTCTCATCACTGTGAGTAGGATGTGTTCCAGCCTGGATGGGAGTCTTTCATCATTGTGAGCAGGATGTGTTCCAGCCTGGATGAAAGTGGGAAAATCTTCCATCACTGTGAGTAGGATGTGTTCCAGCTTGGATGGGAATCTTCCATCACTGTGGTAGGATGTGTTCCCGCCTGGATGGATGTGCCTTTCTGACGAGTAGGTCAGATGTAAGTGCTGAGCCTTTTCACAGATGCTAGTGATGTGATGTCCTATCATGCTAGTGAATGTGAGTGCTGGGCCTTTCTGATGTGATTATAGGATTGGTTCCTATGTGATCAGATGTGAGTGTTGGGCGTGCCTTTCTGACGAGTAGGTCAGATGTAAGTGCTGGGCGTTCCTTTCTAACAAGTAGGTCAGATATAAGTGCTGGGCAAAGACCTACATGGAGGCTAGGCCTACAACCAGCATGAAAAAGGGTTGGCTCTATAGAACTTCCTGTGACGAGAAGGATCATGAGATAGCACCAAGGATGATCCAGATAGAGTGATAATTGAGATCCAGTGATGATAGCCAGCAATGATCTAGATCGAGTGATGATTGAGATCCATAGATGATGATCCAGATCCAGTCCAGTAATGTTGATCTAGATCGAGAGATGATCCAGATCCAGTGATGATGTTCCATGATGATCCAGATCCAGTGATGATGTTCCATGATGATCCAGATTGAGTGATGATGATCCAGATCGAGAGCTGATCCAGATCCAGTGAAGATGACTTGAAGATGACGAGATGATACAGTTGACACAGAGAAGAAGACCAGTGCTGCTGATAAATTGTGTCGAGCGAATACCTTCCTAGTTAAGAGGGAGTGTTGATGTAATTATAACTTTGGAATGTATTCACTTGTATTTTTTATCTATTGTAACCCGATGTTCATTCCGGGATGTATTGTAATGTATTTGAATCATGTCATGCCCCGATGTTTCGATCGAGAAGTTTCTATAATGAGAAATTCATGTCAAGTCATTGTCGGTAACCCTCCTATTGGTCAAGGGTTAAAGTCCCCACAGTTGTGGGGCCCTTGGGTTATTAGAATATCCTAGTGAAGTCGGCCCTAGGTGAGTCATTGTAAGTCGAGGAAATAGTCATTGGTCGGAGGAGGCAAAGTCCCCACAAGTGGTGGGGCACTAGGGTTATTAGACTCTCCTAGAGATGTCGGCTCTAGTAAGTAATTGTTAAGTGAGGCCGACATGTTGGAGTGCACTTCAAGTGAACGGAAGAATATAAATAGAGAGTGAGAGCCTCTCTATTTATCACTTGCAACACACATCACTCACTCACTCAAGTGTGGCGCATTAGTGAGGAAGGAAATACACTGGGACTAGACAAGAAGAAGACTACTGCTGTCGGGAGTGCATCTTATTGTTTTGGGCTTTTACTGTTTTGGTGCTGATTCTATCTCTGAGGAAGTTGCGGGGTTTTCTCCTTTATGGTTTCCCCGAGGAAAACTCTTTGTGTCTCTTGTCTCTTATGATGTGCTTATGTTTTATTGATGTGCTTGTTATTCTCTCAGTGAAAAGATCCTAATATCATAATCCTAACTTATATGATGAAAAACTAACAAATCTCATATGAATTATGAACACGTTATTCCAAGCTTCTTCATTTCTACTACTCTAATTATCCATTTGGCACAAAAGGCTTGGGCTTATGTCCAAATGAACCAATTAAGCATGCCTTTTTTCTTTCTTTCAAAGCATAACATAGGGGTGATTCCGTGAAGATGGGTAACACTTTTTGGCCAAATTTGGCGATGAAAACCTGATTTTTTACTCATGTGCTAGATAGAAGCCCTCAAAACGCATATATGCCATGTGAATTTTGACTTGCAGTAAGAAAACAAATTGTAGAATATTATGTTGGCTTCATAGTGATATTTTTTTAAAAATATTCCGATGTCATTTAATGTGTGAATTTTTGCATTTAATGAACTGTGTGACCTTAAAAATTTGAAGAAGCTAATAAGTGGCTCGTGTCCACGTAGAGTAATTTAATCTTGCATTAATAATTTTAAAAAAATAAATATATGAGCATGATCTACATAAAATGCAGTGTGATGTGCATATTTTTTTGTTAATTTTTTTTGCATTATAAAATTATTTATTATTTTTCGAAAGTGACCACATTCAATTTCAGCATCGTTTTAAACACATATTTGTCCACGTAAAGGAATTTTTTCTATTTTTTAAAAAATTGAAAAACCAAAGATATCCTTTTGAAGAGGACATGTCGATATGTGATGTGAGCATTTTTAAGAATTTTTTGGCTGTGTATTTTTAACTCTGCGGATTTTTCTTTGAGTTGCTTCGAAGTTGCAGTGTGGTTTTCTA
>LPNX010196292.1:0-34419 GCA_001517045.1 Pseudotsuga menziesii
GGCCGCTATAATCAAAGAATTCAAGAAGCCCAAATCAGAATCGCAGTGTATCACTGAACTGAAAGAGATTCAGCAGCGGCGCGGCGAATCAGTGTGGGACTTTGACCGACGATTCAAAGTTCTATTGGACCAAGTTAGCTTCACCATTAGTCCTATGTAGCACAAGGAATGGTTTATTGCAGCATTGTTACCACATATCCGAACCCCACTCATGCAACAGAAGGTTGCTGACCAGCAAGAGGCTCTGGAAATCGTAATGAAGCTGGAGACTGCCCCTGTCGAAGAAGATTCTGGTATTGCTCAAATCTAAGCGCAGTTAGCAGCGATGGCCCTGGAGCTTTGTGATATGAAGACAACTAAAACAAGTTGCGAGGAGGTTTGGTGTATGCAATGTCGAACCGAAGGGCACGACAGGGACCTTTGTCCTATGGTCAGAACTTACCTGAATATGGGTGCGCCAAACCAATTCAACCCCGATGTCCTATATTGTGAGATCTGTCGGACCACGGGCCAGCATCATCCTGAAAATTGCCATCTTCTCCAGAGATATGTACAAATTCCCAAGAACCCCTACTACAAGTTCTGTAAGTCAATAGGCCATAATGAAGAGGAGTGTCGTAGTTATGACCTCATATGCGAGCGCACTTATGACGCCTACCGAGTACAGAATGAAGGACAACATAATGATGGCTACGGTTACCGGGGTGACGCCTCTAGAAGGGGTTCTTTCGGAGGTCGCGGGCGTGGTGGTATGGCCGGTCGAGGTAGAGGCCAGATTGTGTGCTACAACTGTAACCAAGCTAGGAATCTAGCTCGGGACTGTAGGAACCCCACTACAACCTATGGGTATTTCCACGCAGTAGATCATGTGATTGAGCAGTGCCCCCAACTGATAGCTAAGATTCAGGAAAACAACAGTGGCCCTACACAGAATATTCAATTGATTTCCATTGAACAGAAACCTACCGCAGCCATTAATGTTGTCACACGGAGGGGAGCTACGACGCACCTACAAAATACGCAGAAACAGCCTGCCGAGGCGTGCATTCATACATCCTGCACCAAAGTCCCAGCACTTGATACTGCGAGAAGCCAAACACCAGTCAAGGAGGCTTAGCGCGATATTGTTGACCCTAGCACGACAGCAGTACCTGCACCGCAACCTCAGCAGGACTCGCCGCCGCAAGATGCCTCGACAGATAAAGTAAGTACACTCTCCTCCTTTTTACAGAGCTGTATGAAACTCTTGAGGAATCAGAATGCTTTAAAGGAGTTGTAAAAAGTTCTTGCTGTCACAGACCCTCAGAGAAGAGTTGATCAAGACAAAACTACTAGTCATGTCCGACGAACGGGTAGGGAAATGAGATTGAATGTTCAGATAGGGGAGTATGATATGACTGATGTCATTTTGGATCTTGGATCAGAAGTTAATGTTCTCACCAAGCAAAGCTGGGAACAAATGGCAAAACCTACCCTGGCCTGGTCCCCTATACAATTGAGGTTAGCTAATCAGTAAAGGATTGTGCCCTTAGGGAGACTCCTTAGTGTTCCAATAGATATTGATGGGGTCAGTACTCTGGCGGATTTTGAAGTTATTGAGATCATTGATGACAGTAATCCTTATCCAGCACTGTTGGGAATTGAGTGGGCCATGGAAAATGCTGCAATCATCAACCTTAAGAAGAGACAGATGACCTTCGAAGGAAATGGTCTCTGCATTATCATACCCCTAGACCTGTCCCAAGGAGAGAGATATATAGAACCAATCAGAGACGAAGATCAGGATGTTCTGGAGCAAATTTATAATATCACAGTGCAGGAAGAATATTATATTGAATCTACTACCGAAGGTATTATGGACTGGCAGTGTGACAGATCTTGCATGACAGATTCAGATGATGGTTTAGAGAACTGGCAGAACCGACTATATGAGCTACACAGCCATAGATGCGCCAGAATTACCAAGTCCCTCAGATGGCTTACTACGCATCCAGACACCCTAATTTATTCTGAGGGTCCGACAGACCCACCAGAGTCCATCATGCCATTACCCACAGAGCTCCTGGCACCCTAGAAAGTGGAGAATTTGGATTCAGCACTAGGAGTCACCATAGCTAGAAGATGGTCTGCTCCTACAAAGTACCTTTTCAGCTGGGAAGCTTGTGAGGCAACCCCCCACCTGCGACTTATGGTTCTGCTCCAGATGATGCACAGCAGGTTCAATAGGTAGAGTTGGCTGCTGGACCGCGTCGAGCATTATGCTACGCCATGGACATGTATGCCTCGAACAGACTGGGTCCCTAGGGGTCGTCATACCCAGGCACCTGCGGCAGAAACCCAATATGAGGAGATCGGGCCTCGGCGCACTACTTTGTCTCTGGCTAAAGAAGTAACCCAGGCCCGCCCGCACTGGCCGATAAAAACCGCTACAGGAACAAAGCTCACCATTTGGTTGTGGAAATTGTCTCGGTATGCTGAAGGTAATTACCCTGATGGAGGTCCTTATCATGACACAGTTGTGGTACTAGTTGCACCGCAGTATAAAACCCGACCATTGGCCCACCACCAATTTGACGGCACTGGTACTTTAATTGATTTAATTTCCTGTCCTTCGGGTATCCATCAAAATTTAGTGCCGTGGGATTGGAATCTCTGTCAGATTTGGCGCCTTCAATGCACATTTATGACCAAAATGATCGATGGATTGCATAAGAAGAACCCCCGGCATTGGCATTTCACATTAGGCAGTTTCACAATTGAACCTATGTCCACCGATCAATAACTTCCTGACTTACTGAGCAAGTTTGAACAAACAGGTCCGAGGAACATTGTCCAACCCCCACCTGCGCTTGCAGCATGCGAGGAAACCCTACCAGGACCGATTCCTCCAATGCAAACACGGTCTGCTAGGAAAAATTTTAAGCCTGAAGTTCGTTCTAAGTGGAATGAAGACTGACACAAGCACTCAAGGAAAACATCACAGGATTCCGGAATGGATCCACCTGGTTCAGTAGAAATTCCAAGTGGAGGGGAGGAGCCTATGGCACCACGATGGCCACCATATGTCCCGCCTATTCGACCAGGAGTTAAACCTCCTCGGCAGCGCAAGCAGTTCACAATGACAACTGATTGGGTCCATGACAGGGAAGATCGACCGGCTTAAGTATTCTGACCATGATATAAGTGACAGTAGCAAGTTTCCATAGTTCAGACCAGAAACATACTTGCAATATGTCAAGTACGACAAGGCAACGTTGGTAGAAGTCAAATGGTGGGATGCCGAGTTGGATCATGCTGGTCTGCTGAAGATGCTTGACATTCCCCACTTCGGTCGTGGCCCACAGGTGACCATAGTGGTCAAGTAGCTGTTGGCATTATTTCATAATGGAAACTTATGGATTGGTGACAAGAAAATCCCTATCAACAGTGAGCTCATTTAGAGGATCACTGGTTTACCCAGAGCAGGGCCTAACCTAGCAACTGAGTTCCCGTCGAAGCATGAGGATACAAAGCTCGCATAGACCATGAAGGAACATTTTGGCCTGACAAAGGGAAAACGTGGGTATCACACTTCTGTGATTCAGGAAAACCACATCCATTTTACAGTAGAACTCCTAGCCTGCAAAGTTATGCAGAAGTGCAGGCCAACTGAAGTACCTGCCCCACTTATCCGAATTGCTATGAACTGCGCTGAGGGTTACATCTACAACTGGGCAGACTACATTGCACATGAATTCCTGGAAAACGTTCAAGATGCACAAGAAAAAGGTAGGCCCTTCCATTACTCATGGTTACTTGTCCTTATTGCATTGGTAGGATGGCGAGAGCCCCTGGAAGCGCAGTTCCCTGATGTTTCGGAGAACACGACTGGTGTAGCCAGGTATGCCTCACTATGGGTTTCTCAAGACAAGAAACACCAGTAGATGACAAATTATGTGTTTGCTTTCTATATGATGGATATCCAGTTTCAGATGGCCAAAACCCCACGGCTCAGTCAGAAGTTATTCTCCCACTATCATGGCATAGCTACTTTCAGTGCCGACATACATCATACCTTCATCCAGGCTCGCACAGATGAACAACATCAATGGTTCAAGTTACCATATGTGGTCACCGAAGGTGATATCCGCGCAGTAGTTCCACACTAGCCAGTCGAATGGTTGAAAGATGTAGGCAAGACACCCCACATCCTTGTCCCCATAGTTACCAATGTGGGTGGAGGGCCTAGCAACGCACCACAGCAAGTTCCCCTAGAAGACAGTGAAGAACAGACTAAGTCGCAGCAGAATGACAACAACCACGGTGATGAGATCGACACCGATGAAGATGAAGGGAAAGACTCAGTTGAGACTACTCCAGAACCTAACAGGTAGGATAAGCGCAAGTCACCAGAAGTCGAGGAAGTAGACAAGCCGCGGTCTTGAAAGAAAGCGAAGGCGTCGAAGGAAAAGAACATTGATGATACGAGTGGCCTAACAAGTGAGGAACTTGAGGATGCTTTGTCAAATTCCACTGAAGTCCTTACCAAAAAATGGTCCGAGTTCGCGGCTGCACAGTTGCATGCCATCACTGGTGGCATAGCAGAGCTGAAGGATTTAGCAGCACAATAGGTGACCAACACTGTAGCCAACAGTACTCCGGTAAGTGCGCAGCTCAATATACAGCAAGGGCCAGCTCAAGAGCACAAGGGCCAAATATCCGCTGCTGCCCTTATCACAACTGATGTAGAATCTCACGCAGTAATGACCATGACAGTAGGAATTGACTACACCAAAATATACATGGTAGAACTGTATCTCTGCCAGTCCGCTATCGCAAAGGAAATTCAGTTCCACAACCGTTTTTCCCAACTTCAATTGGATGACACCAGGAAGCAAAAAGAGGACCTCGCAGCACAACTGGAAGCAGCAGAGCAGCGAAAGAGGGATGCAAAACGTAAGCGGATTACACTGGTTTGAGTATTGGATGAAGCATGTCGAAGCCTCCCTGACTTCGACGTGCAACTAGTGGAAGAACTAGAGCAAAGACTGGCTAGGTTGAAAGACTATGCGTAGCAGTCCCGCAGTGAAATTGAGAAGCTCAAAGCAGAGCATGAGACCCAGATCGCAGAGCTTCAACTCCACATCTGCCCGGAAAGTCCACCTGAGGTCAAGGAACAACGCCGCGCATACATTCAAGCATCCGCAGTAAAACTTTCAGATATTGTGGGCAGCACATCAAAGGTGTTAGAAGATAGTGTGGAGACTTGGACTACCCTGCAAGAACATCCAAAAATTGGGCAACTGCAAGAAACCATTCAACAGAAACATGCAGAATTGGATGCAGTAAAAGTAGCAATTAATATTTTACCACCCATGGAGAAAATGGTCAACATAAAGCGTAGCAATGAACTCCACCACGAAATTGAATTATGCAGAGCAAACACAGCAGATGTAGAAAATGCTATGCAACCACTTATTAGTGAAGCACTTGAGTTAAGCACTACCGGGGATGCCCAACTTAAGGTCTTGAAGGAATATGCCGCATTTGCACAACAAAGGGCTGCTGAAACGTCAGCCGAGGTACTGCAGGAGTTGGTGGAAAAGGAACAGGACGCTGACAGTATCATCCGTGACCTCAATAAGCAATATGCTACCCTTGCTGATAAATTTCATCTACCAGAAGAACTGCAGAGTGTCTTGGGACGGGCCACTGGTGAGTTTTAGGGGCCTGTTGGGGGCGCACCCTAACGGTCCTTAAGGAAAGTATCTTCGTGGGCCAAAGGAGTTTGTAAGCGGAGGTTGAATCAAAATAGTCTTAGGGGTGTCGGGGGTTGAGTCAAAGTCCTCTATTGTAATAAACCCACGGTTTAAGACCAGGGTTTAGGGTTTTGGGTGCCCATGGTTTGAAGCCATGGTTTTGTAATAGCGCGATGTATAAATAGGCATTTTTGTAAATAAGAAAAGTTAGGATTTTGATGTAAAGAAGATTAAGGTGAAGCTAAGGCTGTTTTGTAAGGAAAGGTTAAGTCCCAGCTGTGTGCGTGGATGACCTCTGTAGCTATGTGCACAGAGGGTTTTCTAAGAAGTTAAGGGAAATCTGCAGCTGTGTGGGTAGAGGCCTGCTGCTGTGTGCGCGGCTTAAGAGACTGAAGAGATCTGTAGCTGAGTGCGCAGATCAGAACTATGATTTTGAAGAAAGTTGAAATAAAACATAGTTCTGTGAACGTAGCCCCTACACTAGGGGTGAACCACGTTATATCTGGTGTTGTGGTTCTTGTGCTGTTTCTATTTCTATTTGTTTTTCACGCATTAATAACTGTATAAATCTGATAAGTAAGATCACTATTAATAAATAGATTCGCTGTGAATTCCCTGTAGTGGGTTAAGCAAGTCACTGTATGTTTATCTATCTGTGAGGTTATTTAAATATAATGTCGGAGCTCTGTGTTTATTGATTATAAGTTGTTAAAGGACAAGGTATAGTAATCTCCCTCTCTGCTTGCAGAAACTTGATTCTGCGGAACCCCATAGTTGTTTCGGGTGAGACTGCAACCTGTTCGCAGGTTGTTACCGAAAGGGCCAACACTGTGGGTCTTTTTTTGGTGGGATACAAAAGGATTAAACCCGGGTCTGCCCTATTTCCCAACAGTTACGGGACAGTTCTTATAAGATAAGTATGCTTGTCTATTTTACTTCTGCAGTTATGTTTACTATTAATGAATTATGAGGAACATGTATATGAATGAACGTTGTTTTTCTTTCGGTGAATATATGTATGATTATGCATCTTAGTATTTTTTATGTTGTTAAGCATTTACTTCAGATTTTATATGAATGTACATGTTCATGGGGCTAGTTGCCCATATTTTTGGTGTTTAGTAGCATACCTCTTCGTCGGTCGGAGGATCAGGGACGTTACAACAAATTTCCTTAGTCGCCTTCCACAATCAGCTGCAATAGATTGGGTACAGATGTGGGAATTTGAATATGCCAAAAGGGGATAAATTCCATTGTTTACTAGCAACTATCAACCACAATGATCTATAGGTCATAATATTGTTGTATTTCCACTTCCTTGGAAACAAATTATTGTTTTTTATTTAGCTGATAATTTAGCCATTTACAGTGTATCTACACTTTTGTATGTTGTTGGAACTTGTTTACTATGCCAGATAGGGAAAATTGTACATAGCTTTCAGGAATTAGTTTATCATAAATACTAGTTACTCGTAAGTTGTAATAATAATAATTATGTAGTTTGTAGATTGCTATCTATTGTAAATTTGTTTGAATATCATCATTTCCAAGCAATAAAAACTTCTTAAAGGGCTCTAGATCAATGGTAGAGTTCCTACCTAATTATAGGAAGGAGGTTGGTGGTTCGATTCCTATGTGCCCTATCATAAATTTGTGACTACAAAAATGACTAAATTCGCATATGTATGACTATTAGTAGCTAATTTATCGTATCTTAGTCATATTTGGATTAGTCATTAATATGTTATCATCTAATAGTTTATTTAGTAGTATATTTGGTCATTATTTGTTGCAATTAGTGACTAAATTAGTGACTAAATCAGTGACTTAATCCGTGACTGAATCCATGACTAAAGCAATGACTAAATCATTGACTATCAATGACTAAATCAATGACTAACAAGTCAAGCTATTAATGACTAAGTGAAATACGACTAGCTATAAGATAGTGGAAATTAGCTACTATTAGTCGCCGACTCAAAAGTAGTCGTTTATAGCCCGATTTTAGTCATTTTTTAGTCATTAATTTCTCATTCTGTACTAGTGAACCTTACCCACCAAGATGGACTTAGGATGGATTTGGAAGGATCACCTACGATGTTACAATCTTACAAGTCCCATCATATCTATGGGGTGACAATACCACCCAAGGCATAATACATGTGTAAATGAGGAGCCTTATGTCATCCTCCTTCCTCCGCTCCATGCAGTCTTTGCCCCCCATTACTCCTCCCTACCACTCCCTTCTCCTTAATCCCTCCTACCTTCCCCATGGAACTCCTCCTACCCCCTTATCGCTTCTCCTTCTACCTTTTACTCCCTTCACTGTTCTCCATCCTCCCTCCTTCATTCCCCATGGCCCTCCTTTCTTCTCCTCTTTCATCATCCTACCTTATCCTCCTTCTTTCACACCCATTCTCTATTTTTCCTCCTCCATCATCCCTTTCCAATTACCCTCCTTCCTCTCCTCCCCCTTCCTCCTAATCAATGTCCCTCCTGTGTCCCTTGTCCTTCTTTTCTTCCTCGTGACCCTCCTCCCCCCTCCTCCCTTCCTCCTCCACCCTCCTCTTCCTCCCCCTCCTTCTCTATCATTGAAGAGGGGGGAGGAGGGAGGAGGAGAGGTTACTAGGGATGAGGATGGGGGATGAGGCCCACAGGGAAGGGACGAGGGAGGAGGGTTGTGTGGTATGGAGGAGAGAGGAGGATGAGGGAGGGAGGAGAAGTGGGAGGAGGATCACATGGAGGGGATGAGGAAGGATAGTGGGGGAGGGAGGATAAGAGGGGGTAGGGAAAGGGAGTATTGAGTAAAAGGGGAGGGGGGGAGGAGGGGGAGGAGGGTCACAATTAAAGGAGGACGGAGGAGGAGGGGGAGGAGTGTCATGGGTAAAGGAGGACAGAGGAGGAGGGGGAGGAGTGTCATGGGAAAAGGAGGATGGAGGAGGAGGGGGGGTATAGTAGGAGGAGGAGGATTTTCATGGTAAGGCAAGGGTTGGAATAACAAAAAACACATTCCTATACTTAGGATAAAATACTGGATTTTTTTTTATTAATTTCATATGTCCTACACTAGGTAGTTGGCATCCAGGTGCACCATTTGGTCAAAACCTTCCAAAAGTGCCTATTGGATAGCCTTCATAAGTGTCTAGGTAATATTTTCATAGCTCTACATATTTATTAGTTTAGTAAGTGTGCATTCCTTCCTTATCTTGATTTTGACTACTTTTTAGCACCTTTTAAGGCAAAAGGTGAAAGCTAGTCACATGGCAACTGCCTTATTTTTTGAACATCTCATCCTCCATATTTTTCTTTCATAAAAGAACGGGTATATTAAATTTCCATCCTTTCTTAGATGATACATCTTATTCAGCCAATTCTAGACCTCCTTGAGTTGTTTGGAAAGTGTTTTATGCGCATTGAGGGGGATTTTTACTATTAGCAAGCCCACTTTTTTTATGATTCAAATTGCCTCCTTAGGCATTCAAATATATAATGTAATTATATATTTGTGCAAAATATTATTTTATAATTTTGTGTATGTTAAAATTATTCAATGCTAGTTTGTGTTATGCACCAATTTCATTCTCCAATTTGATTGGATCTATGCCTATGTTTCAAGCAATTTTGTGAGTTCAATTGATCTAATCTTGGGATTAATTTTCACATGGTATCAAAGCATATTTATATTGATTATATTCCTATATTATTTCTTTTGAATTATTCACATCACTCTCCTAGGGACTGAATTTAGTCTGTTTAGGGTGTAGTTGCTGAAGAAATTGATCATTCTCACCATACTCCATTCAACTAATTTGAATGGAAGGGAAAAATGGAGATTCTGATGAAGTTAAAAGGCCTATTTAGAGTGACCATGGATCCCATTTCAACAACATAGAATATTAAGTGCCACAACAGGAGTGATAAGGCCTATGGTCTCTTATGTCTCATCATTTACATATACCTTATTTACAAATCTAAATTGATTGACATCACCAAAATAAGTATGGGATAAGCTCCAAACCTTATTCAGAAAGATAGATGAAACAAGGGGACATTCAATAGAGAATGGGCTTGTCTCACCAATTCCAAGCAACTTTGAGTCCTTACAATTCTACTTATACAAGTTCAAAGCTCTTGGTATTCAATTAAAGGAATCTTGTATTGAAAATAAATATGAACAATTGGTCTTGGATATACTTTCCAAGCTTGAACCTGACTATTCAATGTTTCTATTGATGTTCCATGCCACAAAATTGACAATTCAAAACTAAAATTCCTTCACTTATAGAGTTCATGGATTACTCGACCTAGGAGAAACATATGTTGGTCATGATGGGGACTATTAAGCCTTGCAAAGATTGATATTTGGTTGTTGGAGATTCAAAGGTGGATTTTTAAGGAAAGAAGAAGTCAAATTCATAGAAGCCTCCTCGTAAAAGGAAAGACCTGTCCAAGTCTCGTGAGGAATCCTCAAGATCTAAGAAGAATTCCCATAAGAAGAAAGCTAAAGGTGAAATGAGAAAGTGTGCATACTATGGTAAGGGATATCATCCAAATATCTCTTGTATGAAGAAACAAATTGATATTTTAACTGAAATCCTTGAAAAACAAAACATCTCTCTTCCTAAAGGCACAAAGAAGAAGGAGAGTGCATCAAATTTTATAGACAAGGAGAGCGTTCATGCATTGGTAGAAATAATTTCAATATATTCGTTTTTTATCATTCATTTTGAAGCTTCGAGACACAGGGTTTCAACAAGGGAGGGATTCTCCTCTCTTGATGATTATAATGGTCCAAAAATTGTTTTGGTAGATGATTTTTAAACCAAAAGCAAAGGGAAGGGTAGAATAGATATTTCCCATGGTTCCTTAAATAATGTTTTGTATGTCCCGAGTCGTTTTTCCAATCTCTTGTCATTTTATCAAATGACCCACACTGGGTATCCTAAGAAGTTTTTCTTCACTCCTAGTGATGTTGAAATCACTGAAATTTCAAATGGTAGATTTACAAAGAAAGTTTTATTTTATCATATCTCTAAAGTGTACAAGTTCTCACACTTCATTCCCTTATCAAACCACTCTTCTCTCCTAACCCATGATAATGAAGGTAGAATTATATGACATGAAATATTTTGCCATCTAAACTACAAGTACCTATATTATTTGTGTCACAAATACATTGTTGTAGGGTTACCCAAAATCGTGTTTTCTAAATGTGTCTATAAAGGATGTGTTCTAGGAAAACACCCAGAGCAGAAGTATGAGAGAGTTAGTCATGAAAGAACCTCTACACCTGTTGAGCATATTGACAATGACAGATCTCATATTTTCCCTCATATCTTAATAAGTCAAGACATGATATATATCCTAACCTTCATTCACAACAAGATTTGAGCCCAAAATCTTACGACAACTGACGTAAAGTATGATTTTTTCAGATTGCAATGATGAAAAGTACTATACATTCCGATTTGTTTTTGTCATCTTGCAGAGTCATTGAATTTTATACTTTGCGACTCATAGGTTTTTCGATGAACATGTTCGTCTAAAATTCGACAACATTTTGTTAGTTTTTCATCAAATAAGCTAGCATTATGATCTTAGGATCTTTTCATTGAGAGAATAACAAGCACAGCAATAAAACATAAGTAAATCACAAGAGACAAGAGACACAAAGAGTTTTCCTTGGGGAAACCATAAAGGAGAAAACCCCACAACTTCCTTAGAGATAGAATAAGCACGAAAATAGTAAGAGATCTCCCAACAACAGTAGTCTTCTTCTTCTGTCTAGTCCCAGTATTTCCTTCCTCACTAATGCGCCACACTTGAGAGAGTGAATGATGTGTGTCATAAATAGAGAGTCTCACTCTCTATTTATATTCTTCCATTCACTTGAAGTGCACTCAATCATGTTGGCCCAACTTAACAATTACTTACTAGAGCCTACACCTTAATGAGTGTATAAAAACCCTAGTGCCCTGAAACTGAGGGGACTTTAACAATGACTTGACAAGACTTGTTTACATTATTAATCCTCCTGATCGAAACATTGGGGCATGAAAACATGACTCAAATACATAATAGAAAAATCCCGGAATAAACATCGGGTTACAATACATAAGATACATAGAAGAATACGTTATGAAGTTACATATACATCAACACTCCCTCTTAACTAGGAAGGTATTCTTTCGACACAATTTTCAGCACTGGTATTCTTCTCTATATAAGCTGGATCATCTTGTCTTCAAGTCATCTTCATCTTCAAGTCATCATCGTCTTCAAGTCATCATCGGATCTGGATCATCTCTCGATTTGGATCATCATGTAACATCATCACTGGATTTGGATCATCTCTCGATCTGGATCATCATCACTGGACTGGACCTGGATCATCACTCGATCTGGATCATCACTGCTAGATCATCATTACTGGATCTGGATCATCACTTGATCAGAACAACACTGGTGCTCTCTCATGATTCTTCTCGTCATAGGAAGTTCTACAGAGCCAGCCCTTTTTCATGTTGGTTGTAGGCCTAGCCTACATGTAGGTCTTTTCGAGCACTTATATTTGATCAACACATGATGTGAAGAATGGCTCATCATCTCTATCTGATCAACACATGATGTGAAGATAGATACTGCACTTATATCTGACCTACTTGTCAGAAAGGCACGCCCAGCACTTACATCTGACCTACTCATCAGAAAGGCCCAGCACTTACGTCTAATCAACACATGATGCGAATACTGGCTCAATCATATCTATCTGATCAACACATGATGCGAAGATAGATACTGCACTTACGTCTGATCAACACATGATGCGAAGATTGGAACAGCACTTACGTCCGATCAACACATGATGCAAAGACTGGCTCAATCATCTCTATCTGATCAACACATGATGCGAAGATAGATAGTGCAGTTACGTCTGATCAACACATGATGTGAAGACTGGCACAACACTTACGTTTGATCAACACATGATGCGAAAATTGGCTCAGCACTTACATTTGATCAACACATGATGCAAAGAATGGCTCTGCACTTACATCCATCCAGACAAGAGCACATCCTATCACAGTGATGGAATGGCTTGCACTCACATCTGATATTGTAGGAACCAATCCTATAGTCATATTAGAATGCCCCTCAGTCCTCCTCGACTGAGCTATCTGGTAACTTACCAGGTGCCTCCATTCTCCTAGAGAATGGTAGTTTCCCTTACATCCGACCTGCTCGTTGGAATGGCCAACACTCACATATAACATGGAAGGAACTAAATCCTTTATCCATGAACAAAATGGTTCATCCATTACAACTGATTAATTGGGAACACATCCCTCTATCACATCAGAATGGCTACTCAGTCCTACACTAAGTGTTCCTGGTAACTGACTAGGTGCCTCCATTTCTAGAATGGAAATTTCCCTTACATCTGTCCTACTTGACAGAATGGCCAGCACTCATATCTGACATGAAAGGGAGAAACCCTATCATCATGAAAGAATGGCTCAGCCCTTACATCTGACCATGGAAGGAACCAATCCTCTCACCATCTCAGAATGGCTATGGGTCTCATCACTTTCTCTAGGAGGAAGCCTCAACCTGGAGAACACCAAGTCTCTCTCTGAAGTACTCGAACTTCATCCTAGCCAATGGCTTCATCAATACATCATCTATATATTCCTCCACCGTGACATACAGGAGCTTCACTGCTCCTCTCTGCACCATATCCCTGATATAGTGATACTTGATCTCAATATTCTTTGACTTGTCATGGAACATTGGATTCTCTGACAACTTCACGCAACTCTGGTTGTCACAATTTATACAAGTAGCATCCAACTGGAGATCAAATATATCAGACAGTAGCTTCCACAGCCATACTGCCTCACAACTAGCTAAACAAGCCGTGACATACATAGCTTCAGCTGTACTCAGTTCCACACAGGATTGCTTCCTGCTAAACCAAGAGATCACACCTGATCCCATACTGAAGCAACATCCAGAAGTACTCTTCCTGTCGATGGCACTA
The DNA here is from genome assembly GCA_001517045.1 of Pseudotsuga menziesii. NCBI lineage: Eukaryota > Viridiplantae > Streptophyta > Pinopsida > Pinales > Pinaceae > Pseudotsuga > Pseudotsuga menziesii. The sequence goes on from LPNX010196292.1 coordinate 13,780, forward strand.
CCTGCCCAATCTAAATCAACATAACCCTCCAGGTTAATATTTTGATTCGCATCATACTTGAGCCCATAATCAATTGTACCCTTCAGGTACCTTAGAATATGCTTTGCAGCAATCAAGTGAACACTTCTCATATCTGTCAGGTACTGGCTCAATGTGTTCACAGCAAATCAAATGTCTGGTCTTGTGTTCGTCAGGTACATCAATGACCCAATCATCTGATGATACATCGTAGCATCAACCGTCTCTGATGAAGCATCACTTAATAGCTTCATGTTCGATGCCATAGGTGTGGTTATGCAGTCCATCATCCTGAACCTCTTCAGGATCTCTACTGCATACTTCCCTTGTCCAAGGAAGATTCCATCTACACTCTGCCACACCTCCATACCTAGAACAATAGTGCATCGACACATAACAAGAGTATTATTGGTCTTCCATCTTCAACCTTGAAGCAAAGGTTGGAATCCTCTTTACTATTAGTAAAGATTAGAGTCATCAGTAATCTATCCATCCTGTCATATCATGTCGAACCTCAGGATCTTCTGTAGTCACTCCCTCTGAAGCGAAGCATCGTACTCCCTCTGTCTTCTGTACTCTATGCACTGAAACATTCTGTACTGAAGTGACAAGTAGTATCCATCTAGGATCATTGGATACCAAGATCCTCTATTTTTAACTTTTTCAAAAGTTCTTCTCACATCCATCTGTGAGCTTGTCATCCTTTATCAACCTTGTAGCAAAGGTTAAGATATTCATCAAGCTCATCATGTATGTGTTTAAACTCTTATTGGCTGCAAATGTCTCTTCGTAGTCTAGGCGTTCTTTTTGTGAGAAGCCTCGTGTTACGAATCTTGCTTTGTATCCCACGATGTTTCCATCTACTGCATGATGGAACTATGAACTTCTCTTCAGGTCTCAATACTGCACCCAGACATCATTCTTCTTGAACTGGTCTTCCCTTTCTTCTTGGTGGCTGGAAGGTTCTGCATCAATGATGTCACTGCACTCATCATATTATTCTTTGTATTTTAACTATCATCACTTGTTCTTCAAAACAAGTCTTCATTCTTCTTTGCTTGTAGGCGATTATGTATATGATCTTTCCTACAAGTCAAATTCATTTGTATGGTTAGGAATATTCATACTGGCAAATTCTTATGCATAAATATATGATCATGCAACTACTTTAGCCAATACAACATTCATCCATATCTCACTGAAACTTTCTAGATGCCTTCCATCTCTACCAGGACAACATTGAGATTGTGCACTAATCCAATATGTCAGCAAAGAGGTTTCATTCTAGATAAGTAGCAATGGAGAGTTGTATAGCACCATGAGCTACTTACCCATCGCATGTATATTAGTAGTATACTGCCATTAATGCAAACATCCTATCATGCATGATACATCAATTGAATATAAACAAATGCATAACAAAACAATATCATGAAATGACAATTGAATACTTATCTTTATTTGTTTCATTGGTAGACTGCTTCTTGAGCCTTCAGCTTCATCATCTTCTTCATTCATGGTAGCATCGTTTCTTATCCAAATGATAAGGAGGATAAGAAGTTCTTCAAGAGTTGAGTTCTTCATATTCCTCATTGCTTGAGGGATCTTCTTTGGATGATGAGAGGTTGATCTTCAGTTTCTTCCATCTTCCCTTCTCTTCTTATGAATCGAGTTTCTTCTTATTTTTAGAGTCTGCTGAAAGTAATTACTTCCTTCTAGCATACATTCCTTGCATGAATGAATCCCATGATCCTGGGAGGATATTCAAGGTGGCCATCACAACTTCTACATTCTTCACTTCTTCTTTTACTGATTCAAGTTGTTCTTGATTTGAGAGACTCTTATGACTGCATGGTCTCTGCATTCTGGATCTTCACATTCTTCAACTGGTTTCTTAAGGTCATATTCTGATTTCTATTCTTCCCTTCAAATAGGTTGAAATTCTGGAAGACCTTCAACAGCTTTTCTTGCAATAGGTAGTGCTCTGTAATGCACATGTGAAAGCCTTCTATGCCAAAGCTCATTTGGCTTTACTATTTCATGGATCAAGGCTTGTTCTAGATGACCCTTCAATTTGTACAAGCCTCCTTCTTTTCTCTAATCACTACTGCATCATCAATAGTCTTTCCTTTTGGGCAAATGATGACTTGGCCATCTATGAATGACACCCGCATTCCTTTTGCATCCAATGCTGAAATGGATAGAAGGTTCTTCTTTAGTCCTGGAACAAACAATACTTCTTTCATTGTTAGAGACTTACCAGAGTCTAGCTTGTATGAAGATTCCCCACTACCTTTTATTGGATATTGGTAGTCATCTCCTAGTTTCACCTTGTGCGGTGATTCATGTTCTGACAGTCTTACAAAGGATTCCTTGAATCTCGTCAAATGTTTGGAAGCACCACTGTCTATAAGCAAATCATCACTTCCATGAGTAATGTTACCTGTGAGAGCTGATATCAGAACATATTCATCCTTGCTTGAAGAATATTCACTTTCATATATGGATCTCTTTCTGGATGGTTCATCATCCTCTGCAGCATGAGCATGATGTCTTCTTTGTCCTTGACCAAGTTCTTCTTGTGAAAGGCTTCTTAACCTCGTCTCCCTCTGAAACTGGAACCTCTATACTCATGTAGGTGTCCAATCCATTTTCTTTAGAGAGATCAAATACTTTTATGCTTGGAAGTTGTCAACTTCACCAAGCTTATCATCAAGCTATTGTGATACATCACTTTTAAATGAGAACCTCAAATTAAAATAGCAAAGGATTAGATCTTACCGATTTGAGGTGTCCGTCTTGGTTCCGGAGCTGGCTGATCTAGGGTTTGCCACAGAAACCCTAATTTTAAAAACTTGGAATATTTCAGATCTGATTGTATGGACAGATAGATATCTTCAAATGGAGCTATCCAATGTACTCCTTTTTTGAAAACAGTGGAGGGAAGCTCTCGGAACAGGAAGCCCTAGATTTCCAATTTCTTCTGCAGAAATTCCTGTTACTGTTTCTGTGATATATCCGAAATTACTAATCTTCTGTGTCTAAAATTTCGTATGGAGGTAGCCTCGCATGTCCCTGATCCAACACCGCAGGTTGCATCAGAATTGGTTTCATAAGTTTGGATTTATGATCCTTTTCCCAAGGTGACCTGTTACATGACTGTTCAGAATAGCAAAGTTGTATGGAATGCCACATGTCACAGGTTTATCTTCTGAGTCTAACATTCAGACTACTGATCGTAAAGTTCGTGCCCTTTTTGGAACATCTTTAGGAATTTCATTTGGACCTCTATAGCCCAAGATATTGCAGATATCCCCAGGTGTCATGTTTAAGGATGAATTTTGGAAGAGGCTGGAACCCTAACTTGGAGGGATCATATCTCCCAGAATATAGCGAATATGAGGCTGATTTTTGGATACAGTGTTCATCATAATTTTATATTTGGCCGCTACAAGTTTCAGCTTCTGAGACTTCGCCAAACTCAGAATATAGCAATTGTACCAAAACGTAGCAGTTTTAGTATTTAGGGTTTCTCTAGCTCAGAGTCAAACTAGGGTTTGAATTTCCTGGAGATTTACCCAACCAAATTTATTGATATAGGTCTCTAAACTTCGGTTTTGATGAGGAGAAAAATCCTATGTCGGTCTCATGCAAAAATTCCTCTTCTGTAGAAAGCCCTAATTTCCACATCAAAAACTGAAAATGCTCAAAATCGAATTCCGCTTCGACATAAAGATGTACCCTTCAATGGAGAGTCATCCTAGCATACTTGTACTGATAAATTGTGGAGAGATACCCAAAAAGTAAGAATCCCTAGCTTCTGCAGTTGCACAATATCTTCTTCTCAGGTTAGCTCTGATACCATGTTAGTTTTTCATCAAATAAGCTAGCATTATGATCTTAGGATCTTTTCATTAAGAGAATAACAAGCAAAGCAATAAAACATAAGCCCATCACAAGAGACAAGAGACACAAAGAGTTTTCCTTAGGGAAACCATAAAGGAGAAAACCTCGCAACTTCCTTAGAGATAGAATCAACACCAAAACAGTAAGAGATCTCCCAACAATAGTAGTCTTCTTTTTATGTCTAGTCCTAGTATTTCCTTCCTCACTAATGTGCCACACTTGAGAGAGTGAATGATGTGTGTCATAAACACAGATTCTCACTCTCTATTTATATTCTTCCGTTCACTTGAAGTGCACTCAATCATGTCGTCCCAACTTAACAATTACTTACTAGAGCCTACACCTTAATGAGTGTATAATAACCCTAGTGCCCCGAAACTGAGGGGAATTTAACAATGACTTGACAAGACTTGTTTACATTATTAATCCTCCCGATCAGAACATCGGGGCATGACAACATGACTCAAATACATAATAGAAACATCCTGAAATAAACATCAGGTTACAATACATAAAATACATAGAAGAATACATTCCGAAGTTACATATACATCAACACATTTTCTCTGAAATTCGACAACCCTCTTGTTTGAAATTTGACCATAGTTCATCTGAAATTTGACAAACTTTTGATCTAAAATTCAATAAGATGAAGTCAGAAATCCGACAACTATTCATTTGAAATTTGATAACTATTCATCTAAAATTCGACAACTATTGGTCATCATGATCATGATAATCATCATCATCACTGAATTCATCATCATCCTGATCTTCCTCATGATCATCATTGTTAACATCGTCATCATCATCATCATCATAATCATACTCATCATCATCTTCATCATCATCATCATCATGACCAGCATCACCATCATCAACATCATCATCATCATCATAATCATCATCATCAACATCATGATCCTCATCTTCATATTCATCACCAACATCATCGTCATCATCATCTTCATCATCAACATCATCAACATCATCAACATCATCATCTTCATCATCATCACCATCATCATCATCATCACCAAGAATGTCATCATCTTAATTGTCGTCATCGTCATCAACATCATAAACATCATCATAATCAAAATTTCCATCACCGTTATCGTCATCATCATCATCACCATCATCATCATTTTCATCATGATCGTCGTCATCATCATCATCGTCGTCGTCGTCGTCGTCCTTAGTGTCATCATCGTATTCATCATCTTCATAGTCACCGTCATCTTCATCATCATCATCATCATCATCATCATCATCATCATCATTAACATCATCATCATCTTCATATTCATCATCATCATCATCATCTTCATCATCGTCATCATCGTCAAATTCATCATCATCTCCATCTTCATCAAGATCACCATGATGATCGATGATCATTATCATCAACAACAACACCGTGATCATTATCATCTTCATCTTTGTCATCATCATCATCATCATTGTCATTATCTTCATAATCATTATCTTCATTGTCATCATCATCACCATCATCATCATCCAAATCATTTCCATCATCATTATCTTCATAATCATCTTCATCTTCATCATCATCTTCACTTTCATCATGATCATCATATTCATCTTCATCTTCATCTTCATAATCATCCTCATCGTCACCATCATCGACTTCATCATCTTATTTATCTTCATCATGATCATCATCATCGACATCATCATAATTGTGATCATCATCATCAACAACATCACCATGATCATCAATCATCATTGTCTCCATCATCATCATCATTGTCATTGTCATCATCAACGATAACATCATCATCATCATCATCATCACCATCGTCATCATCCTCATCCTCATCATCATCAACATCTTCATCTTCATCTTTATTATCATCATCATCGTCATCATCTGTATCTGTCGAGAACATCATCGTCATCATCGTCGTCATCATAATCATCATCATCATCATCATCATCATCATCATCACCATTGTCATCACCATTAGCATGATCGTCATCCTCCTCCTCATCATCATCAACGACTTCATCTTCACTTTCATCTTCATCATCATCATCATCATCATCATCACCATCATCTTCGTTGTTGTCATCATCATCATCATCATCATCATCATCATCAACAACAACAACATCATCAACATCATCATCATCTTCATCATCATTATGGTCGTCATCGCCAGCACCATCAATTTCATCCTATTCATTGTCATCAAGATCATCAACATCATCATCTTCATCACCATCGACATTGTCTTCATCATCATCATCATCATCCATCGTCATCGTCATCATCGTCATCGTCATCATCATCATCGTTATCATCATCATCATCTTGATCATCATCATCATCATCCCCAATATCCCCAATAGTAGGCCAAGGTGAATTTCATTGCCATGGTGGACAAAAAGATGTCATTAAGAGAGTTGAACACCACACATCCCAAAGAAGAAAGATAATACCACATGTTATTCCCTAGTGACAAAAACGAATAAACCACCCAATTAACACAAAAAAGAATCAAGAGATTCTGAGGTGCTTTAATACATTGACTCCATCCTAGTCCTTGCATGATTGAATTGACTCCATGCTTACCCTCATTTTGAGGATGGTAGCTAGGGTAAAACCTAAATCCTTTAAGGCATCACGTTCGGCCAACAACAAGACTTCCAATTGTTACAATAATATACTCATTGTGAGCTCAACATGTCACTTATGAGAGTAAATTATGGGTGATGAGGATGATACTCTATTCCACAACCACTCAAGCTAGACCCAATTGATCATGCCCTCTAATACATCTCAATTAATAGTTGTTATGGGAGGGGAATAGGAATTGTATTCTACCATTTCTTTTGAAAATAAATTCCCTTAGTCTGACTTCTTCATTTGCTTTTGTGTTTGTTAAATAATTGAATTTTTATTGACCCTGAAAGAATGCAATAGTTTCAAAGTCCTGAATTAGAGATTGAAATTTATTAATGAACCTTACTAGTAGAGTGTCCTTCAAGATGATCACAAGTACGTATGGTTAATGAAAATGGAGGAATTTTTTTATCATTGTGACTCAACTTTACTCATATAACATGGAGCACACACCTCTTCGATACAAAGCTCTTGCCTTTGCTTCATTTTTCGAAGCTATCCCTAAGTGAGTCCATAATCCCCAAGCAAATCTTGTTTCTGACTTTCCCTTGGAGTTTATCAAGACCCCCACAAAATAATATCCCAAAATAACCACAATGATAATTAAAAAGCAAAATCTAAACTTTGCACTTAAGATGTGAAAATAAAAAGCTAAACTATGCACTGAAGATGTGGATGTTTTAAAAACGTTATTATGTTATATCATCAATTTGCGATCTTAAAATTACATTGGTAAATATGGGGTTTTTTCATATAAATTTTTCACTTTTTCACAATGTGGTGGTTAAAAGTGGCATCCCCACATTAATATAATGTTAATTCAATGAAAAAAATTTGGCATATCCTTTATTGATACACTTAATATTCTTACTCATTAAATGAAATAATCATAATGATCAAAGGAGGGCAAACTCCATACTCTACCCAAGTCCAATGAAAGTATTTGGTTTTAAGTAGGGTTAGTGTGAGCCACGATAAAATAAGGAATTTATGACGGCTATTCTTTCATATTTCATATTTACTCAGTTTTTAGAAGCGGAGGAAACAAATAAGAGGAGGCGGAAGAGAGGCGAAGAAAGGTGGATAGGCAGTTGCAAGAGAAAAAACCAGTCAAGATAAGTACAATCCAAGTAAGTATAGACTCACTCCTCTATGAAATGGTAGTTGAAGTCATCAATGGGAATATTTAAATGCGGTTTTGTCATTATGTTTCTTTCTTCATAAATGTACATGATATTCTTTTGCAGTGTTATTATTTTTTCCGTGTTTTGCAATGTCGTTTGGTCATTTGCGTCGTTTTTGCGTGAACTTGATTTTGAGGGCTACAGGATTTGATTTAGGGGCCTTGAGGATGGATATATTTTTCATTTAACTACTCTTTCAAAATAAGACATTGGGTTGATTATATTAATTTGTCACAGTGGTCTAGGAACTGAAAACACAGTCTCACAAAGAATACAGACAAATATGCATAAAATGGGCAAAATGGTGTTGCAATGGAAGTAGTAGCTCTGTATAATCAAAAGAAATAATGATGATACAATACAATAATCATACAAGATGCATGAATGTCAAGAAAATTCAAATTCCCAAGGAGGTCATTCGAATTGAATGAGTGAGTCTAGCTTAACTAAATGTAAGCCACAGTAAACACTCAAGTTAACTACTGATCAAAACCCTAATTGACTCAACTGAGTCCTAACTGAAGTCGGAGTGCAATAAATGACCGAGTCTAACTGAAAGTAGCTAAGACACATGTCACTACAATCCAACCAACAAGTGGTAGCATATCAATGACTCTAATGGACCCCGATGAGGTTAACTGAAGTGTAACTGACCATTAGAAGTGGTTGGAGGCACCCTTGTTGACTCCAGTTCATTAAATAATCATTGAATAATAAATTTAATGAAGGGAGGTTCCTTCACTGCTTTGTTTAACTGATTGTAACCATCAGTTAGCAATAAAGTGCATTTACGACACTTAGATCACCCCCGGAGTGCTCTAGTTAGCCTCCTCAAATGAAGGAGAAGGCTTAGTTAGCCTCCTTGATTGAAGGTAGGTGTGGGTGTGCTCATGTTGATGTCATACGATGCTCCTCTGATGTCAATTAAATTAATAAAACTTGGGATAGTGGTTTAACTAGGCCAAATTTACGAAAATGAGTGTGTATGGTGGTAAATGTCTCCAACACCCCCCCTTAAGCTATACTAAGGAGAAGTAGAAAACATAAAGTGCATAATAATTCTACGACCCCAGCAACAAAGGCCAAAGGTCACCCTATACAATAAAGTAACTGCTTAATATAACCAAGGAAACGAGGAAAACCTCATGGGAAAAATACCCCCCTCAAACTAAGAAGTAAATTAAGAATTGGTTCTTCTATGCTGCAACATTCTGAGACTGTGCATGTGAACCTATGAATCCAAACTAAATGAATATGTCTGGAGGAATCTTCCTCTTTGGAAGAATAATAATGCACTCAACTGAATTAGAAGTATAAACAACTGCACGGTGAAAAATGGACCCATGTAGAGCAGCTGAAATCATCTGAAGATAGAGCAAAGGTTCTTGAGGATTCGAACCATGTGTGGAACACTCAAGAAAATGATATGTTTCAGCCTCGAACAGAAAAACATGAGTGGTAAAATCAGCCCCAATCCTTAGGAGCAAGTGTCCAAGTGGATGCAGAATGTCTTCCTCTTTACTAGTTCTGTGAGGAGATGAGCATGTGACCAAAGGTAGAGAAGCCGTGAGAATGTGGAGAGTGAATGATTGAGATCCATAATCTGATATAGCTAATGAATCACATAATAAAATATCAGCAACCTCATAAGAGGAAACTAACACCAAATCCCCATAAGGAGATTTGAAGAAGAATTGAGGTACTTGATTTTTCACACCGAAATTGGTGAGAGCAGCTTCAAGTAGTACTAAAAGCTCTTGGATTTTAAAATTTGAACCAAATAATATCAGATCATAAATTAAATCATATCCAAATAGGTTCACAATAGGTCCAAAACTGTGAAATGAAATCAAATCCTCAGCATCAGTTTCAAAGGAGACTTGCGGTACTTGTCTCTTCACAAAATTAATGAGAATAGCTACAATAAGTACTGAAATCTTATGAACCTGAAATATTGAACCAATAAATATCATATCAGATCCAAATAAGATCATATTAGATCCAATAAGGTTCATATCAGATCCAAAAGTATGGTCAACCGAGATGGCGGATGCACAGTTGTCTTTTTCTTCAAAATTCTGAAGTTTGGTGCATGCAATTCTACAAAATTTTGTTGGAAGATCTAGATCATGGGGAACGAATGTGTCACTCTTATAATATGATATTTATTCCAAAATATCCAAGGTTTTACATATTTGGACACCAGAAGAAACATTAGACGGAGAAAAATCAAATTTCTCTTCACTTTCAGAAGCAATTACTGGCAAATTTTGCACAGAATTCAAAGGAAAATCACTGGTGGATGTTTGCATGGAAGTGCAGTAGTATTTTTATTCAATATCAGATATTTTAATGTATTCTTATATTTCATCCATATAAGGATATGAGATATCAAATATCTCACAAACTTCCGGAGCATCAGGAGAAGGAGTCACTGCAAGGAGACTTTCTTCAATTCGAATTGACTGCGTAGAAGATTCTGCTTCTTGTTCATCTTGAACAACTTCACCAGAGATAGTAGAGGCCGATAATTTTGAGTAAAAAACTCTTGTGGTGCTGGATGTGATCTCCGAAGTGCTATTATGATCCTTATTGTGCTTTCCAAAGGTTCTATCCAATTTTGTCCAGAGATCCTTTGGGTATTCAGCAGAACCAATAAGGTAGAGCAAGCTAGGAGAAAGGGCCAGACATATTGCTCCAAAATATCTATCACTATTATTTAGCCAGTCATTATCATTCCCATAAGACTCTTTTCCAAGTCTAATAGACATTTCATAGAGACCTTGTCTCTTCAGATATGTAATCATCTTCAACTTCCATTCTGAATAGCTTGTGAATGGGATGAGAAGAGGGACTGATGAGTCCATTCAAAGTTGTACCTATTAAAACATGCAAATCATAACAAAAGGGGAACTCTAAGGTTAGACAGCTTGCAGATTTTAGGCTTTCATCACACCCAGCATAGTCAATCAAGCAAGCTTGATCAACAATTTTCTTACTTGGGGTATTAAGTGGTAATCCTTGGCTTCTGGTGCAGTGCTGGATTTTTGAGCTATTGCTCAATTTTTCATGCAAGATATGTCAAAAACCTTGTTTTTGAGAGATCTAAGCTTCTTCTTTCCATGATCTATGATATGATATTAATTTTTCACAGTGGTCTAGGAACTAAAAACACAGTCTCACAAAGAATACAGACAAATATGCATAAAATTGGCAAAATGGTGCTGCAATGGAAGCGACAACTCTGTATAATCAAATGAAAGAATGATGGTACAATATAATAATCATGCAAGATGAATGAATCTCAAGACAATTCAAATTCCTAGGGAGGTCATTCAAATTGAATGAGTGAGTCTAGATTAACTAAAGGTAAGCCATAGTAAACACTCAAGTTAACCACTGATCAAAACCCTAATTGACTCAACCGAGTCCTAACTAAAGTTGGAGTGTAATAACTAACTGATTCTAACTGAAAGTAGCTCAAGCACCTATCACTGCAAGCCAACCAACAAGTGGTAGTGCATCAATGACTCCAATGAACCCCGATGAGGTTAACTGAAGTGTAACTGACCATCAGAAGTGGTTGGAGGCGCCCTTGTTGACTCAAGTTCATTAAATAATCATTAAATAATAAATTTAATGAAGGGATGTTCCTTCACTAATCTGTTTAACTGATTGTAACCATCAGTTAGCAATAAAGTGCATTTATGACTCTTAGATCACCCTTGGAGTGTTCCAGTTAGCCTCCCCGAATGAAGGAGAAGGCTTAGTTAGCCTCATTGACTACAGGTAGGCATGGGTGTACTCATGCTGATGTCATACAATGCTCCTCTAAAGTCAATTAAGTCAATAAAACTTAGGATAGTGGTTTAACTAGGCCAAATTGACCAAAATGAGTGTGTATGGTGGTAAATGTCTCCAATAAATTAGGGTTGGTTACCCATTTTTATATTCTTATGCCTCTCTCAAAACTTTACTTCATTTGGGTTTATCTTGTTTCCATATTTGTGAGACATGGTTTGCCTCTTTGTAATTTTTTTTGGGTGGTCAGGGATTCAAGTCTAGTGTTGATCAAATCCAATATCTATCCCTAGAAAATGTATTTCTCTATAATTGAGATACTTACACCTTCATGATGGGTATCCCTAACGGGTTGATGTCATGGCAAGGATTGGTATATCCAATATCCCCTTTGGCTTAGGAATTCTAGCCTCTACCAACCGGTCTGATTTGACCCATATTAGATAACTAGAATCCCTAGAAATTGATCGCAGGACCTTTCTCTATCCTAGCCGGATTCTCTGTCTTTGAGTTGCATGTCATTTCATGATGGACGTGTTTTTAATAAGTCCAAATTCTCCATTGACATGTAAAATCCTTAAAATGAATTAGTTCATAGAGAAATGAAATTTGAAGTACTTGAGCATAATATATTGTATTTAATGATTTCTATCATACAAGGTGAGTATTCAAGTTGAGAATGTCTACACTACAATCTTTGTATGGTGAGCCGAGCTTTTCCTATCCATATATAATCCTTGTTTATAAATTTTCATTTAATTTATGAACTCAAATGGTATAATCATTTTATTATGTTCTAGATACGAGCTTTGTTCATATATATTTTTCTTAAATATAACTTTGATTCAAATTTACTAACTCTAATGGTTCAAACATTTTAGATTATTCTAGCTAGTTGGCTGGAAAATATATGTTTTCAAAACAATGTTCACTTTATTTTGCTATTGAAAACAATATATTGGCGTTCTAGGGTCAAACTTGAAAATCAATATAATAATGTTCAATGCCTTTATAAGTGTAGAGAGATAATCATAGATATATTCACTGTTCAACAATGAATGATGTCAAATATAAATCATTATCTATTAAAAATGATGTAATGTGCATGTGTAAATCTAATGGCATAGTGACATTAATGCTATAGTATGTTTGTCACTCAAACTTATGAATTTTGTAACCATTCGTAAGAAAGGAGGATTAAATTAAGGCCTTTCTAATTTTGGTTGATGATATTTAGTATGGAAAGAAAAAGAGTTTGTAGCTTTCAAATACCTTTTGTTGAAAAATGTTGTTATTATTGTTTAATTTTTTTTAATTTCCATGTGAAGCTTTAAATGTTTTTGGATGGTTGCATGTAAAAAGTATTGTTTGAGATGTTGTGAAAATGATATGAGTGTATAATTTCCAATATTTACATCATTATATGATTTTATTTAGTAATGATGATATGATGATATTTTGCAATGATGCTATGATTATATTTTGATAATTTCCAATATTTACATAATTATATTTACATCATTGTATGATGATATTTTGTAATTACTCACCCTGACTGTTGTTGTTTCTTACTAGAGCCTTTGTATACATGAAGTGTTGTTTGTACACCTTCCCAATATGGATCCTAATCACCCAATCCAGAGTCCTATCTGACCCTTTGGGCCTGATATACACCCTATCATCTCAAAACTTCCCCTAAAATCCCTTTTCGTCCAGGATGGAAATGGATATGAGGATCTTGGTCACCCCTAGAACATGCAATGCATCATCAAAATTGAGGGGTTTTCCACACTCCCTCTAAAATGAAACAGTAACAACTCCCTGTGACTAATATTTCACATCATCAACTAGCTCAATGTGGTGATTTAATCCACCCTCCTACAAATTATTAAAGAACCTTTTTTTTCTATCATATGACAAGATTATCCACTATTGATGTACCAAATACTGTGACCTATGGTTCTTTCCATGTAAGCTATCAAACAAAAATCCTCATCAAATATTTCATTGAACTCCTCCACCTATGAAAAACCTCTCATACGGCTAGTGTTCTTCTTCTTCCTATCTAGGAACTAGGATGAAAATTGTCTTTACTTGTGGCAGATAAAACATTTAACCTTGGACAGGTCAATGTTCTTCTTACCGCCATTCTTCTTTTCCTTACGATCAGAAGATGAGTCTTTTATACAACAACATGTAGAACTAATTTAGCGTTGAGGACAACACTTTTTGAAGGGGAGGATCATGTTAATCCATTAATGATGGCACATTACGCTATATAGTGTGGCATATTACTCCCTATATTGGTGTGCATTAAATATTATTTATGTTGTCTTGGGTCTATTAGTGGGTCTATTACTTGTTATTGTACACATTTTTCTCTTATATATAGGAAGCACATACTCTCATATTAGTCACCATAGTATCTTATCTTGTCTTGTGTAATCAATACATTGTGTAAGGAGGTTCATCCCTCAAAGATGATTGATTTTTATCTTTGCTATTCATTGTTAAGGCATGTAGTCATCTCTTATTGTCTATTTGTTCTCTTTTTATGCTATTTCTAGTACTTGGTTGCATAACATATTAATGTACTTTGTTGGGAGTGCGATGATCATGGATAATATGAAGTTTTAGTTTTGGGGGTTTAAGAAAAATAAATAATTAGTTGATTAATTGAGAAAAAGTATAAGTAGATTCAGTGTACATCCATGTCATAATCCATAGTTTTAAAAAGAGTGGAATAGCAAAGAAGCTCCAGTGCAAATCTATTAAAACCAAGTACACAACAAAGTCATAAATTGCAGTGGTGCCAAAAATGAAAAAAAATGGAAGATAGAAGCATAGTATGGTGAAATGTTGTTCAATAAAAATTGAGCAAAAAGTTAAGATCGCAAGTTGCACAAACAAGAAAAATTTGGGGAATTGCAAAACTTATCTCAACCAAAGAAAAATTGTAAGACACATGAAGAACTAAGTCCAGAGTTATTCAGGAAAATCCAAAGGACATAAGAGGAAGTGAATGATTCAAGCCTGGTGTGAGTCCATTCAATCAGAGAAAAGTGTGAAGCCACAAGAATGAAAAGAATAAATACCTAGAATATGTTGATAGAAAGAGAAGAAAGGGAATTTCTTAGTCGAAGTATAGTTAGACCAAAATAGAGTTGAACAAAAGAAACTACATACTTCTTGGGTTGACCTGAGAACAACTGACAAGTTAAATATTTTCCATAAGTTTTTTATTGCATAGAGGATTGGATTCCTCACAATAGGTTGTATTTTGTCTACAATATAGGTTTTTCAATGACGTTTAGATCCCTCACCTTTGAATTGGCGTTGAGAAACCTTAAAATTAGTGTCTTTTGTAACTGATGTAATAAAATATTTATCAAATATTTAAATCATTCTTAATGTCTCTAACTTGTGATATATATTTCTTATGTAGTATGATGTTTATTATACATAACAACTCAAAAATTCAAAATAAAAGAAACTTTAATTGAATATATGTTACATTGATTCAACTCCCTCTTAGTGTACTTGATGTGTTCAACAATTTGTATCAGAGGCAAGTTCCTTCATAAAAAAAATAATGACTCGAGGGAGATCCTTGAGAATGCAAATGGATGGTTAACCAATGTCGACTACAAATAGAGACTATTTATTTGAAAAGAGAAACTACTCTTCTTGGAGAGAAAGAATGAAAGGATATTTTAAAACAAAAGAACCAGTCATTTGGGAGACAACTGCACACAAACCTACCATTCCAAGAAATGAAGAAAAATTGGGATAATGCACATCTACTAAAGAATTATGGCTCAAGCTATAGAATCTCTATCATGTTAAATTGAAAAAAATGATAACCTAGATATTATTGAAAGTAAAATTATGTGCATTTTAAATGAAATGGAAAGAGATCAAAAGAAAAATGAGTTGTTACAATAGTTTCTTAAGGAGACCAAAAGAGTGAGATGAGAACAGGATGGAAAAGTTACCAAATCAATGATTGAATTAAATTTTCAAGGTTTAAATTCCTTAAAGGAAAAAGAAGATAAAATCATAAACCTAAAATAAGAAATTTCTATTCTAGAGGAAGAAGTAAGCATGCAGAAATTAAATGCAAGAAATTCAGAATCTTTGAAAGATTCTAGGAAATTGGTTAGTGGATTTAAAATAAAACATAACAAAGCCAAAGGAAAAAATGAAGTTATGTGAAGTTAGTTTACAAAGGAATAAAGCACATGTCAAAGTATCAAGTTGGAAGTAAAATAATTCAAAAGAAGAAATGAGGAATCAAAGGTCAAATTCAACCATAAGAGTAGTTCATCAATTCTAGAAAAAAAATTAAGAAACCAAAAGTTTCCAAATGAAAAAAACCACTCTTGGATATGATAAGAATGTTGAAAATCCTAGGGATGATAAATGCAACTTGAGATGGTCAAAAGGAACAGACTAATTTACACAACAATAACATGATTTGAACTCAAGAAACAAGGAAATCTATGAAGAAATAAGTGAAAAGGAATTAGAATATGCAAGCATGTCTTGTGAAGACAAACTTGAACATAGTATGTCATCAAAGAAGGTTCAATCTAGGTATGGGAATTTTTGTTGAGGATATTTTTTTTCTTGTTTTGAATATGGACATAGAGCATTGGAATGTATGAATTATTGTATGAAAATGTTCAAAACTACAATTAATCTCCTAAGGTGCAACCATTATGGATACAGGGAAAAATATTGTCATACCATAAGGTACTATGTATGTGATGGTTTTGTAGACAAAGCACAAAACTATTGAATCTTAGTAATACATTCAACGAATACCATGACATAAATTGCAAGAAACAAAACTGATCATTTATGAATGAAAAAGAGAAGTGAAAATGTGTAACATCAAAAGATACATTTAGATAAGTCTGTATAGTCTCAAATGTGAATACAAAAAACTGTAATTATATGTGTTGTAGAAGATGACAACCATTGTACGAAGGTAGCATAAGATTTCTACACTTAATGCTAATCTCCAAAATATTATATGAATATCCTTGATTTAAAATGAGGAGTATATACAATGTATGAATTCAAGGAAAAAGTTTACAAAATATTGAATATAAAAGAAAATCAAAGTTAGAAGATAATTGAAGACAATAATGGATCCATATACATTAGTACTAAGATATTCAAATTTGGTATTATATAGGAGTTGTTGTCTTCAATGTTGATGTATGTGTAACTTCGGAATGTATTCTTCTATGTATCTTATGTATTGTAACCTGATGTTTATTCCGGGATGTTTCTATTATGTATTTGAGTCATGTGATCATGCCCCGATGTTCCGATCGGGAGGATTAATAATGTAATCAAGTCATATCAAGTCATTAGGTAAGTCCCCACAGTTTCGGGGCACTTGAGTTATTATACACTAATTAAGGTGTAGGCTCGAGTAAGTAATTATTAGTTGGGCCGACATGATTGAGTGCACTTCAAGTCAACGGAAGAATATAAATAGAGAGTGAGAGACTCTCTATTTATCACTTATGAAATACATCACTTGCTCTCTCAAGTGTGGCACACTTTTGAAGAAGGAAATTTTGGGCCTAGACAGAAGATAGAAGACTACTGCTGTTTTGGGAGATCTCTTACTATTTTGGTGTTGATTCTATCTTAGAGGAAGTTGCGGGGTTTTGGGCCTTTATGATTTCCCCGAGGAAAACTCTTTGTGTCTCTTGTCTCTTATGATGTGCTTGTGTTTTATTGCTGTGCTTGTTATTCTCTCAGTGAAAAGATCCTAAGATCATAATGCTAGCTTAATGAGATGAAAAACTAACATTCAATTATCTTGTGATGCAAAGTGTTTATTATGTAGTACAATGTTTATTATACAAAGTTACATACGATTCAAATGGAAAATATTTCAATAATACAAACAAACTCTATCATAAGTGAAAAATGGGTACAACTAATGTCACAGAGGTCAAGAAGGTGCACACATTTGACATAGGCTATAAATGGAAATTTTATAAATTTCCCTATTCATGGACAATATTAACTAGAAGAGGACAAGTCAAAATTATAGTAGTGCTTGAAGAAACGACTAAAAGTGAAAATCTAGGAATCCGCAAAGATCGGTGCAGTTCAGTATCCAATAAAATTTGTTCCTCAAGTCCAGGAGTTTATAAAGAAAGGTGTAATTCACTTTCCAACAATTTTTTTTTGTCGAAAGTGGTTACCATCGAGTATCTTCAAAAATTGTTGCAAGAATACCAAAGTATGCTCCTATTATTTTTCCATTCACTCAAATCAATCCTTCAAAGCTGAAATGTGTTCTACATATCTCTCGTGAATATGCACTTGGGAGTACAATTCTTTAATATCTTCCTCTCATGCCTAAGATTCCCAATGCTCCATATTAGTCTTGAGATTTTAAAATTCTTGTTGTTATGAATGTATTGTGTCAGATATACTAGACATAATGAAATTAATCTGATGAAGAGGATTTGACATGCTGATGAAAATACTAAATGAACATGTGAATACTTGCTAGAATGACATTTAGAAATTTTCCACCAGGAGGAGTCACTCAAAATTGATGGATATGTATCTGCTAAATATGGTATAAATTATGATCATATATAGTTCATAAATAAGGATTCATTGTGATAATAAATCATTTGTGCTTACACTCTTTTTCATATATTCAAATGATGAAAAAAAATTGCATTCATAATTGGTAGAATGGATGTGTTTACAACTTTCTCTAAATTTATGTTGGAAGCTACACACAGTGGATAACTAAGGTGTATAGGATTATTATGACATATGTGTGCTTACATCATAAATGGCATGTCAATTCAATCCATATTTTTATAAGATTAAATCATGTGGATTATTTATTGCATAGCTCGAAGAAAAGGATGTCACTTGATGTGTGTGAATGCCCATAAGTTTTCAAGTCATTGAGTCATTTTTAATGTTGGAATCAAGATTAAAATGAAAAATAAATGAAGGATCATCTGAATTAAGAAAAGTAGAAGTATGTAATGATTCATAAAGCTATTTATTGTAACAATAAGAAAACCTATTAAAGATCACCAAGCTATCAATATATATGTAACGATAATATCAGGGGGATCCAAGAAATATCAAGATTAAGTTTATTAAATCCCTTGGCTAATGATGTCAAAGGGAGCATCCAGAAATGCACAATCAGAGGAGAATTTTTTTATTGATGCTTACATTTAGGGGGAGTAAACATGCAAGAGACACACAACCTAGATACGGATCCCCATGACATTGATGTCAAAGGGGGGGAAATGAAGACAATGGGAGGAATAAATGAGTAATTAGAAGTGCGCGGCAAGGGGGAGCATAAAAGTTGAAGAGTGTAATAGTAGAAAAGTCAAGCTTTTGTCGACAATGACAAAGGGAGAGATTGGTGGACTTAATTTTTTCATTGAGAGATATTGGTGGAATTAATGTTTTCATTGGGAGATATTGGTGGACTTAATGTTCTCATTGATGTAAAATAGAATGTTAAATGCCAGATAGATTGGATTTAATGATTTTCATGAGATAGGATGTTGGCCTTGACTTAATGTTGTAATATGATATTGTTGGGATTACTATTGGTCTTGAAGCTAGTTTGACAAGGTATATATAACAAGGTTGTACAACAAAATCATAGTGACAAGAAACTAGACACATTTTACAATAGAAGTGCGATAGATGTTAAAGCAAATGTAGATAATTGAAGTAAGCACATAGTGGATATGTCAAAGTAGATACAAATGGAAAACAAGTGGGTTGTCTAATTTTGTATTTCAAAGTACACATGTCAAAGTACATATCACAATCAACAAGCCAATAAAGTGTTGAAGAAATGTGGGGTACAAGCCACTCATTGTGTTACAAAATACTTCTTCAGATAATCTGAGAAAATTAGCAAACGAATTGAGGAGAAAAGAATCCTATTGTTATGGTTAATTAATTAAATTAAGAGAATAAAATAAACTTGTTGGACCTCATTTGGACATTAGGAGTGGAATAAATAAACAAGGATTAATGTACTTTGTTGGGTGTGTGGTAATCATGGATAACCTAAAGTTTTAAATTTTGGGGTTTAGGACGAATCAATGACTAATTGATTAAAATAATGAAAGAATAAGCAGAGTCAGTATCCAACCAATTCACAAGTTGTAAGACATGTTCCAATCTAAAAAAGAGTCGAATACAAAATCAGAGTCTTTTGTCAAGCTACCCGAACTAAGTACATAGCCAAATCATAAATTTTAGTGACAAAATGGTGGACGATAAAGGTAGATTTTGGTTTAAAGCTATTCAATCATAATCAAGAACAAATATAAGTTCACAAGTACATTTTGTTGAAGTGAAGCACTTATCTCAACCAAATAAAATTTGTAAGACGCAAGATAAATTAAGTGTGGAACTATTCAGGATAATTCATAAGAGATAGGAGGAAATGAATTATGGATACTTGGGTGAAGCAATTCAATAAAATAAAACTACAAGATCACAGGAATGACAAGAAGAAGTACCTAGAATAGGTTGATAGAAAGCAAAGAAAGGAATTACTCAATCAAAGTATAATGAAGGCAAAACAAAGTTGACAAGTTAAATCTTGTCTGCAAGATGGTTCTTTTAGTAAGTATTGGATTCCTCATGAGACATTGAATTATTTCTTCATGCTAGGTCTTGTGTTGAGTGCTGGATCCTTAAACGCTTAGTTGGTGCGGAGAAACCCAAAGATTGGTGTATTTTGAAACTTGTATACGAAAAGATCTATCAAATATTCAAAAGTATCCTTGGTGTCTCTAGCTTGTGATGTTACACTTATTCACCCCCCAGTGTACTCAATGTGTCCAAAAAATACATTAAAAGATATGAGAACGCAACAATATGTTGACAACCTATAATCCATCTGATGCTACAATCCATGTAATCCCATAAATTTATAGCGAAATTTTTTAGGAATCCATAATCATCATTACAATAACATCTAAGTGCATTTGGAAATTAAACAACTATAATGTATTATTAATCAATGTCTCTAGGCACTAA
>LPNX010196292.1:42667-97120 GCA_001517045.1 Pseudotsuga menziesii
GGATCCTTATCATCAACATCGTCACAGCTTAATGGTAAATGATTCAGTTTCTTGCATAGGATACAGGAAGCCTTTAAACATTTTATGTTTGGACAGTCCAAAACTTTTACACAGGTGTCTACTTGATATGGAATGCCACAAAACGGGCAGTAAACCAAACCTTCAATTTTCGCGTCTGCTACAGCTTGCTGGGCCTGCCGATTTTCATATCTTTCAAAAACATCATTCGGAAGAACTCTCCAAATATCTGACAAAGGAATTGACTCGTCGCAGTAATTCATAGCGCCCATGCATGATAGAGTGTCATGTCCTTTGAGACTTTCATAAATCATTTCCTCTACTCGCGTCTTTATACATGAAAAACAAAACTGATGGCCAATTGGACAGTGTATCATATCTTCTAATTTAAATTCAAAATAACAACAATTACATTCCATAGATTCTGCCCCTCCTCCATCGTTTTCAATTCCTTGTGTGTCACTCAGACTTTTGCTTTCAGCATTACTGATTCCCGCCATATCCAAGTGAGAGCTTTCTGCATTTAAAATCTTTGTAGTCACAACTTTTCCACCAATCGCTTCATCAAAGTCACCTGTTCCATTAATGATCACCACGCCTTTCTCTTTTTCGGAATCTCTGATGGCTTCTGAAGGTCCATCGTCTAACGAATCCAAACCAACCAAGATTTCATCTGTTGGATTAGAGGCATAGTCTAAAGAAGATGCTGAAAGTACGTCCATATTCTGGAGATTTCGGATGCCTGATATATCAGAGGTTTCTGCAGAGACAGAAGAAGATGATGAACGTTTTGTCATATTTCCGAAGTTCGCTAAGATTTATTTCTATAATTTGATCGAAATTCCCGTTCGCCCGGGAAGAATATTAAAATCAAATTGCGTCAGAAGGATGCTGAGCGTTGGTTACGAACGGCGATAAGCAAAGATGAAACCTGAATAAATACAAGTCTAACATTCGAGTGCAACTTCTTATATTAAATACAAGTCTCAAGTCTAAGATTAATCTTAGGAGCTTCAAGCCGACAACATTCGAGCGCAACCTCAATTGTGGAGTTGAGGTGTTTGGAGGGAATTTTGTTTGCGCTCTCTGTGGGGCTTAGTAAAGCTGTTCTTCGTTAGTGTCGCCCCGTACACGGGAAAAAGGTGAATTTTCACTCGTATGCATTGGGTTGACTCGTAGAATGTCATCCATTGTTGGATGTGCACCAACCCAAGTTACCATGGATCTAATTTTGCAATTGGAAGTTTGTATACATTAGTGGTACATCCTATCAATTAAATATATATTATGATTTGATGGTCCGTAGGTGTAAATTTTCAGGTCCATTATATCAGGTAAATATATAATAAGTGCATTTATAAAGTACTTCACATAAATTAGTGGTTCTCCCTACCAAGTAAATATATCATTATTGGCATTTAAAAGTATATTTATTGTGTTTTTTCCATTA
This sequence comes from Pseudotsuga menziesii, assembly GCA_001517045.1. NCBI lineage: Eukaryota > Viridiplantae > Streptophyta > Pinopsida > Pinales > Pinaceae > Pseudotsuga > Pseudotsuga menziesii. The sequence goes on from LPNX010196292.1 coordinate 44,136, forward strand.
TAAGAAGAACAAGTATTTTTTGTTGTATAAGAATTTATGGGTCATTAAAATTAACTACATGAATTTGAGACACATTACCATGTTGATTTCTCATAGGGCTAGAATCAAAATATGTGTCTAACAAAGTCATCTTTCTCCTAGAATTGGCATTTAGGTGAGTGATGATCAAGTACGCATTTTAAGGTTTACAAAAATATTTCTAAACCTAAAGTTAAATGAGCCATGAATGTTGGTTAGGTCCAATTCTCCATATACAATATATCAAATGAATGAAATCATGTCTTTTCTTGACAACCAAGTATTTAACATTATGTCATAGTTGTGTAGAGTTAATTATAGGGTTTTTGCATGCCCCAACTCCTCATTAGGGTTGGGGTTTGGTCCTTTTAGAATGTTCTTGAAGTTCCACATCTGCCTAGCTCCACATGTGCAAGAAACTAGAAATGATGTGGAACCCACTAGACACCATGGTCATCAACTTGATTCGATACCATAGTTGTCAATTGGATAGCTCAACTTGGAGGAGGCATCACTTCTTCATACGATCTTTGATTGAGGCGATTCTTGCACCATTTGAAAGGTATTGGTGTGTAGAATACAAAATGAACCTCCAATTATTTCTTAGCAAAAACTGACATTTAAACCCTTAAGATGACCCCTAAATTTTTTAGCTTGTTTGTTTACCTGAAATTTAAAAGGTAACATTTGCCCCTTAAATGATCCCTACCAGCCAATTCATCGAATCTTTAAAGCACGAAATCTCCAAATATGTGAAAAATTGTATTGATCCATTTCAAATCAACCAATAGCATTGATCCTTGGATAGTTGTAGTTCAGAAATTGAGTCTTCCTTAAAAGCTATGAATGTAATCCATGTTCTTCATTTACCCTAGAATGTAAATATACGTTTCTTAATGAAATGGATAGAAGTTGAATAGGAATGGTCCAACATGAACATATTATGTAATTATGGAAATTTTCACCTTTTAGCAACGACTACTACATACTAAAATATGAAGAAGAGATGGAGGACTATAATTCCACAGGAGGGTGAGTGGGTGAGTGAGAAGGTGGTTTAAAAGAAGATGAACCACAATAATTATGAGTTAAGTTGTTATCCTTAATATTCATTTTTATCCAAACTTTTAATTAATCCCTCTTTGTAAAAGTTCATAGCCATAATCTTGGGTTAATTATCCTAAGCTTGGGATTACAAGCTGGAAAGTGTCAAATCACATGTATGTCATTTATCTAGGCCTTATCTTCCTTGCATGCCACTAGGCTAGTTCTCAACATGCATATAATTATTATGAGCTATTCCATTTTGCTATAATTCTCCTATGGTTGATCCATCAATTGTTGTCGGATTTAAACAATTATCACCTATATTGTAGGATGGACCCATACCAAGAACAATGGAGTTCCCTAGAGCTCCAGCACAAAGTGTTCGTAGTGAACTTATGTTGGATCCCTTGGCATGGAATTCAGGTAAGAATCCTAAGGAGTTGTTAACTTTTAGAAGGGAGTCCAAGGGACTGTTAACTTGGAGAAGGGAGCCCCATTCCCTTGGTTTTGTAGGCTGATAGGAAATGAGTACTCGTATATTGGGATAGTTGTATGTAGAGAACTTGATACCCTCTTATGGTTTAATAGTGCTAACTCAAGGGTGTCATGCCAAAACAATATATGGCTTGATGGATCTTATGGGTGGGAGGAACAATCTTGCTTTGCAGTTAGTTGAATTATATTATAAGATAAGTGTTTTTTTGTGTGTATAAAATTCTTGTATTTGTATTTGTTATGTATTTTAATAATTAATGGTATCTTATGATTTAGATGATTCAAACTACTAGGATTGTGTGAGTGCATACTAAGGAAAATTTTAGAGGCGAAATTTATCACATGGGCTATTTTCCCATGTTTTTTTTTTCAATAAAAAGATTCACCAATTTGCATTTTTTGAAGCCTTATTTTGCCGATTTTGACACGCAAAAAAATTTTCACAATAAAAATCACCAAATTATTATATAAATTATATAAAATCTTTAGAAATTGAATTTTTTTTAGAAAAAACATATCCAAATATTTTATAGTTGACATTTTAGGAATTTGTAAGATTTGTCAATGTTTATACACTTTTAAATAAGTATGGATACTTAAAAATTTTCCTAGTGCATACATGTAGAAATAGCTAGAAAGAATTTTATAGTTTTTTTATTAAGTCTAAGTGAATGTGTGTGTGTGTGTATCCAATCTCACTATAAATGGTTAATTCAATGAATGAAAACTGAAATTAAGTGTTAAACATGAAACCATGCAATGCTTTGAGTATCTAGTCACTCCAATAGCAATGTGAGGTCACTAGCTATGTAACAGTTTGGTATTAGAGATTAGGTTGGAGCACTTGGACTGCATTGACCATATTTTATTTTTATAAGTAGAATTATAGGTTGTAGGTAAAGTTTTTAATGAATTGCACAAGGGAAAATATTGGCGAAAACCATGTTTAATACTTTTATGGTTTAATTAAGAAGGAATATAGGGTGAAAATTATGAATTTCAGTTGAATTTGGATAAAGTTCTGCATCAGTATCAAAATTTTGTTTGTGTTTTTAAATCATAGAAAAAACTAATATAAGGAAAGAACGAGGAATTCACAATTCAATTGGGTTACATAATGATATTTTAGTACTCGGAATGACCATCCATAAATTTGGGATGGACACATGTTTATGGGAAAATTACCAAGTATAATTATCTTGGAGCCTCTTATAAAAAACCATTTTTTCAATTATTATTTGGATCCCATAAGTTCCACATGGGTACTTTGATGTGGATGTTTCAAGTGGGTTCAAGGTGATTTGAAGTTACCACTCGGGTTAAGGAGGTAACTAGGAATAGTCGCATCAATAGAATATTAGCCCACGATCTATGCTTTGAAAACATTAACACTCGAGTTCTAGAATGATATATAAGGTCTCATTAGAGATTACCATCTGAGTGCCAGAATGATGAGTCATGTGGTCCACATAAAGAATCAAAGACTTGGTAGAAAGGAGGCTAAGAATCATCGGTAGACAATATCAAGCAGAGGGACCTATTTTTCAATGTTTGTGGCCCATAGCATATCAAAAAATTGCGCAAACATTAATGGATATTAGGTGATCCATTGGGAGGATACAGCATGCCCATGTGTCGCCTTTTAATTTGAAACAACTTTGAAAATACTTTTTTTAAACTGCTTTTCCATGAGTTGTTACCATTTATAGTAAAGGAATATAGTCAAAACACTTCATTCCAAGGGTATAGTGGGACATCCCCTAGTGGAGGATGAAATGGCCACATCCTAGGCTTACATGTGGGACCTTTTCGATAGCTTGAAAAACATGTGTGAGGCCACATAAACACCTTGGCACATCAGCATAAACTAGAGCCAATTTTTTTTTTGGCCATAATAGGAGTATATGTTAATATAGAAATTAATGAGACCATGCTATTGGTTCGTGCTATAGGATTTCTAGTGTAAGGCATGGACTGATTCCACTTTAATTTGATAGAAAATTCAATTTAATGAGTTTTGAAGGTCTATATCCAAAGAATGGGCAGGGGCCCCATTGAGGCCTAAACTTTGATGGAGTAGTTTTCATCCAAGCACACAAATAACTCTAGAGCGTTGAGCACAAATTCAAAAATACATGATGTTGGGAGATAAATGAAGGCTAAAATCCACTATTTCGGCACGTAGGTCAATTTTTGAAAACTTGGAGGAGGAAGAAGGCACCCAAGAACTCACAACTAGAATATTTTTTTCTAATTTCAACATTTTATTTACGCATTGAGCTAACCAAGTTTTATTAGAGGTGATTTATCAAAAAATGCTTAGTCTATGAGATAACATTTTTTAGTGAAGATTCAAAGTCTCAAAGAATTGCATAAATGGAAAGTTGGTGAAACCATAATTTTATAAAATTTGATGGAAATTTCACATTTGAACACTTAATGTGTATGGGTACTTACGATCATATGGGATATCAACAACCGATTTAAAAAAAAATTCCAATTCTTTACTGGATTTATTCTACAGGTCTCATAAGTTGGTCCTTCAAAATAGTTCTAGTTACAGAAGCAAGGTAAAATTTAACCAATAATGTCAATATTGTAAATAATGTAAGCACCTTATAATACTTCCCATAGGTGTTAGAGAAATCAGTAATGAGTAATTGTGATGAGATGTTGTAAATGGAAGGTCATGAGTTTAAGTCCCCCGTGGGTACTTACTTACAAAAAAAACACCTTATAATGCCAATAATTCCAATAATCGAAAAAAATGCCAATAATGTTAACGCCTTTCTATTTTGCTCAAATCGATTGTTGTCACATAAATAAAAAATATATGTTGGGGAATTAGAACACCTTGATGGTGAATTATTTTACCTTTTGTTGCAAAGTTATAGAACTTGTATGAGGAACACAAACCCATATTTACGATACATAATATGTTTTCCCTATAAGTTGTCTAAGGTTTTAATGTTTTCATGCACATAGTGGATTCTAGCACTAGTACATATAGCTTAAAATATTTACGAGAAATTGCGACAAATAAGTTAAAATGGTAATTTTCGTGGATAAATTGATAAATATTTGAAAAGAAATTGTTCTGGCCTCTGATCATCATTGGTATTACGATGTAAATGACTGTTTGTCTCTCTAGAGACAACTGTTGGTATCTATTGCAATGAAGACACATGTTCGCTGCTCTAGCAACAGAACTCTAAAAACTTGGAAATCAACAACCATCACAGTAATGGTCATTGACATTTTCTTATTGTTGAAATCTGACCAATGTGCATTTTCGTTATAACCCACACAATCGTTGATCTATAAATACATGTTCTTAAGACACATTTCATCAATATTTTTGCTATAGTTGTAACAATTTTTCTGTTGATTGTTTGATCTATGATTTCAAGAGTCTCGTACTGGTTTAACACATCATATTTTTTTATCTCCTTTGTTTTCCAGGTTAGTATTTTTAAATTCTTTGTTTTATTTAATGTGTAGGGTCATACATAAAGTGAGTCAACTATTCATTTTCTCCTCAATACTATTACATCCAATACCAACATGGCAAGAGATGGATGATTAGGTGGTATCCATTTGAATGTATCATGATAAATTTTATAATTTTGTTAGGAAAGGTACGTGAGAAATAATGGGTTCATCTTAGATTAATGGATGTTTAAGTTAATTTCAAAATATTTGTAAAATTTTATTTTTGCATTGACGTTTGGGGTTAGTGAACTAATATTTTTCCAATGAGTAAATATAATGCCATCATTGCTGGTCTCTTAATCATTGTATGATTAAAAAAAATGCATATGAACTAATTAGGGAAATGAGATCATTCCTTTTGAAATGTATTTTTTGTTTAGTTTCTTATTTATAGAGGGGTAAACTAGCATGTGGTAATATCCTATGTGAAAATTTGTTTTTAGCATTGTGATCCTATGTGCTTGTGAGAAATCATGTTTCCTAACTTGGGAGAACATAAAAAGTGGGGGACAAAGAAATTATCACTAAAGATAAAAAAATATAGCGTTTGGTGGTAAGAATAGACCCCCATACTAACTTATTCCTTAATAATTTGGAAAGGAGGGATACTATTTGTGATATGTAACATGTCAAAATAAATTCAACCTAGATTTACTAATTAGATTTGTCACTTTTCATGTCACGTCCTTTAATTTTTTGTGTCCTTTATGTCAGGTGGAATAACTCCCAAGTTCATATTATTTCTCCATAGAATGCCTTTATTTATACATTTACAATGAATCTTGGGATCACACATCCGAGAGTCTCTTCATATTCCTAATATTTACAATAATGTATAATCCTGACGGATTATATTCCAACAATCCCCCCCTTAATCCGAAGGGGTGTTAGTAAGTCTGAGCATGTTTCTGAATCTTTCAAACTTTTCTCGTCCAAGCGCTTTGGAGAAGATGTCTACAACTTGATCATTTGTGGAACAATGTCGAAGATGGACTGTCTTGGCCTCTACATGATGTCAAATCAAATGATACTTTGTGTTGATGTGTTTGGTTCGATCATGGAATCTAGGATTCTTAGCCAGCTTGATTGCAGAAGTATTGTCGATCAATAATGGAGTGGATTTATCTTGTTTTTCTTGCAAATCTTCAAGTATCTTCCTGAGCCATACTATTTCTTTCCTTGCTTTAGCTGCAACCACATATTCTGCTTCTGTTGTTGAATCTGCCGAAACTGACTGTTTGTGTGATCTCCATGAGACAGCTGCTGATCCAAGACTCATAGTGTATCCAGAAGTTGATACTCCTATCTCCTTATCACCATCAAAATCTGAATCTGAGTACCCAATAAGTTTGAAGTCATCCACCTTAGAGTACTTGAGTCCAACGTCTTGAGTCCCCTTCAAGTATCTTAGAACTCTTTTTGCAGTTGACCAGTGTCCTTCACAAGGTTTATGCATGAACCTTGAAAGTATGCCAACAACATAAGAAATATCTGGTCTAGTTGTTGTAAGGTAGATAAGTCTTCCTACAAGTTGTCGACACTTGGTCGCATCCTCAAATTCTTTTCCTTTGCTTGATGTGAGCTTCATTTTCTGTTCCATTGGAGTAGCGATAGGGTTGCATTCTGTCATGCAAAATTTGTCTAGTAGTTCTCCAACATATTTTTTTGAGATAGGAATATGTACTTAGGATGTTGAGTGACTTCAATTCGTAAGTAATAGTGGAGATGTCCCATATCTGTCATTTCAAATATCTTTTTCAAATATTTCTTTATGGATGCTATATAGCTCTCATTGCTCCCTGTGATCAAAAGATCATCTACGTACACCACAAGATACACAACAGATCTTCCAACTTTCTTTATAAATAGTGTTGCATCATCAAGATCAAAATGTTCAAAATTTAAATTCAAAAGATGCTCGGTTAATTTTTCATACCATGTGCGAGGCGCTTGTTTTAGGCCATACAAGGATTTGACAACCTTGCATACCTTTTGTTCTTTTCCTTTCACAACAAAGCCTTCTGGCTGAGACATGAAGACATTCTCTTTCAAGTCTCCATTCAAGAAAGCAGTCTTCACATCCATCTGATGAACTTTCCTCCCATTCTGAGCAGTTAAAGAGAGTAAGGTATGGATGGTAGCCCATTTTGCTGTAGGAGAAAATGTTTCTTCATAGTCAATTCCTTCCTTCTGTGCATGGCCTTTTTCTACAAGCCTCGCTTTGTGCTTGTCAAGTGAGCCATCTGATCTGTATTTGTTCTTGTACACCCACTTGCAGCCAATTGGTTTGGTTCCAATGGGAGGTTCAACTAGCTTCCAAGTTCCATTCTTCATGAGTGCATCATACTCATTATACATAGCTTCTTTCCACTCAACTCGAGTAGAAGCTTCTTCAAAGGAAGTTGGTTCAAAGTTAGCAGATGAATTAAATTCACAATCAAATGATACATCCATGTCATCACCTGAATTATCTGCTTCTCCTCAATCTTCATGTCTTTTTGAACTTCTCATTCCCGTCTTTCCAACTTCATCCGGATGGAGAGTTTCAAGTGTCTTTATGGCCCATTTAGGAATCTTCCGTGATGGTCCTGGTTGATCAGCTAGTGGTGCTTCATTTCCTTCAAGGTTGAGTCTTCCAAGTCTCTCAATCACATCATCCAGTTGAATCTCTTGTTTAGGTGAAGTAGCAGGAACTTATTCATGCGGGGGAGTTGATGCTTCATATGGAAATTCCAAAGGTTGATCCAGAATAGGAATCCCCCCTTCAAGGTTTGGAATTTCATATTCATTTTCAGAATATTTCTTTGGATGAGGATATTTTTCCAAATGATCAAGCTGTCTCTCAATGGACTGGTCATTTTTATTAGTATCAAGAAAGATGACATATCTGAAAATAACAAACTTCTTGTTTACCTCATCATACAAACGGTATGCCTTGGAGTTTTCTTCGTACTGCAGGAAAATGCATTTTCTACTTCGAGCACCAAGCTTGTTTCTTTGCTCCTTTGGAATCAAGGCATAACAGGTGGAACCAAAAACTTTGAGATGCCTGACTGAAGGGAGATGGCCAAACCACATTTCATGTGGAGTCTTGTTATCAAGAGCAGTTGAGGGACTTATGTTTCTCAAATAGGCTGCACATTTCACTGCATCACCCCAAAAAATTAGTTTTACATTCTTAAAAAACATCATTGAGCGTACCATAATCATTATGGTTCTGTTCATTCTTTCTGCTACACTGTTTTGTTGAGGATTGTAGGGAACTGTAGTCTAATGTGGAATTCCATGTTGGAGAAGATAATCTTCAAAAGCATTTGAAATGTATTCTTTCCCATTGTCAATATGAAGTGTACCAATTTTAGATTGTGCTTGTTTTTCTATCAATGCATGAAAGTTCTTGAATGTTTGAAATGCTTCTGATTTTGTCTTTAATGCATAAATCCAGCACATTCTTGAGTAGTCATCAACAAAAGTCATAAAATACTTATTTCCATTGGCAGAAGGAGTTGGCATTGGGCCACATAAATCAGAATGCACTAATTCTAATTTCCTACTTGCTCTGAAATTAGATTCATGGAATGGCAGCTTACTGTGTTTCCATAATATACATGCATCACATTTTCTCTTCTCTTTGGGAATGGTGGGAAAACCAAATACACCATTCTTTCTCAACAAACGAAGACGATTATAATTCAGATGACCAAATCTTGCATGCCACAATAAACTTGATGACAAATTACCTTCTCCATGCTAAGAGAGGTAGGCATAGTTCTGAACCCTTGCAGATGAACCCTTTAGCTTCAGCAGCTTCACATCTTCGTATCGAGTCATGATGACTTGGTTGTTAGAGGACTTTCTTATTTCTATGATTCCATCAAACATGTGGATGGAATGGCCTTGCTGTCGAATCTCCACCAAAAACAACAAGCTTCTCTGCAACTCTGGAAGATAAAGAACATTCTTTAACAAGAAATCAGGGAATCCAGGCATCTTCAGCCGAATGGTGCCCATTCCCTTTGGTTTAAGACTTGACTTATCTACAAAGGAAACTATGCCATTTATTGTTTCATTAAGTTCTTCAAAACAATATTTTCTAAAATTCATGTATGATGTTGCACTAGTATCAAGTAGCCAACAATCTTTGTAAGATGAAAATGACGTCAATTCATTAATACCAAGATTACAATATGCAACAATACAATGAGCAGAATTTGAAGATTTACTAGCATCTTGGTTCTTATTGTCATCTTTCTTCTGGTTATGTCTGTCTTTGATGGAGTCCCACGAAGCCCAACACTGATCTGTTGTGTGTCCAATATTTCCACAATGCTTGCACTTCAAATCTGATCTTTTGCTGGAGTTGTTTCTGCCTCCTCTACCTCTGAAGTTTCTTCTTCCTCTTCCTCTCTTGCTGCTTTCTCCTTTGGGATGATCATTAGATTAGTCTTTGGTGTGGTTCTTTGCTTTTTGAGTGAAGCAAAGTGATTCTCCAGATGCTATAGATTGCATCTTCTACAATTGCTAGTGTAATTTACAATAACGAACTTAATATGACAAAGAGAATGAGATAATAGAAAAACAATAACCTTGCAGGTCTACAGCCTCTGCCAAGGTGATTTACAATCTTAATATCTCAACTTCAAGTTTTAAAGTGATACAATGACAGTATCATTGACCAAGAACGCTTCTTTGTCAACAACACGGAGGCAGAGAAAATATGCTATCAATAAGTTCATAAGAAAATGTGCTGGTGGAAATCTCATACACGAATACAACTCTTTGCATACTTCTTGCAGCGGAATGAAAGAAAATTGAAACTCGTCAATTCAATTCTTTATGCAATCAACATGATGGGTAGTCTCAACAATCTTCAAAATACTTCTTACAGTCATACAAGTGACAGAAGGGTTGAGTCTCAGCAAGTCAATCTTCAGCTGTCAACAATGTTCTTAACCAGTGTGGTCACAACTTCAATCTCAAAATCCATCTTCAAATCAAAAAGAAGAAAACACAACACTTCTATGCATATACATTTTACAGTACTAAAACACCATGCATAGTATTCATGAGCATCTTCTTTTAATTCAAATAGCAATATATGCAGACTATTTCCAGAAAGACTCCATGCACAAGCTAGGGCATAAATTAGGGTTTTTATATTCCCATCGGTCGCAAGTAAATACAGCAGCAATATTTAAAATACTTCTTACATCCTTCTGAAATAATATCAACCACATAAGAATGTCGAACCTCAGCTTCAACAATAGAATGAACACCAACAATCTTTTCATGTAGTGTGTGGTCGTAGCTTCAATCAGCAGCAATTCACGAGGAAGAGAATCGCTTCAGAAAAGAGAAGCGCAACAACTCCAAACAGATATAATTCAAATCCACCTCTCCAACACATCATACATAGCATGCACGACTCATCAAATATACAACGATCATGGCTCATACATCAAAGGTGCAATTACATTATTCTCATTTCATTCACATCCACTCAATCTCCACGCACTTCATGCAAATAAGAAGGTGTGATCCTTCATCCTTCAATCATTGGTCTTCAACAAACTTGCAGCGACAGAAAAATAAGACTCATTACGGTGGCAGTCTTTAAAAAAATATCAGCCTTTTCAAATACTTCCTCAAATCCTCATCGTCTTCAAGAGACCAGTGTCTGGTTCATCTTTGCAATACGTTGCCATAATGGTTCCTCTCGAAATTACTCAGCCTTAGTATATTACAACTCCATGCAAATGTAAGAATGAATGGTTTACGAACCTCTAGGATAGTTTACAGACCACAACACAAAAGGAAATCGACCGCAGGTAGAGAAGGTCTCGACACTAGCATAAAGAGAGAATGCAGTCACACCAAACAACAAGATTTAAGATGTGACTATCAAAAGCAACCATTTGAGATTTCTATTTGGCATTGTGGATCGCAGGTAGAGGGAGTCTATACACGGACAAGATAAAGCATCCGAGTGGATGCACGATGGGTGGAAATGGAATGGTGAAAGGATAATCGCAGCAACAAAGTGGGAGTGGAAATGAGAACGCTATACTCACTTGCAGAGTGAGACCAAGCCCTGTGATAAATAAGACGGTGATGCAAAATCAGAGTTACACATATAGAAAATGTCTGGGAAATAATTCGAACGTTCTGGCAAAGTGCAATCACAACCAGGCATGAAATTGAGGGAGTAGATAATGCATATTGTATCGAAGGGACCGTTTCATACCTCAATCCATAGCACAGGAGTAACGCTAGTATTGAATGCACGTAGGCTAGCAAGATGAATAGACGGAGGGTAAGGTGGCGGCTGGTAGGTGGGTGTGCAGCAGAATAGACTGGCAAGCAGAATGCCAAGACTGAGACACAGTAGCCAGGAGCTATGACAGGAAGCACTGATAGGCATGCAGGCAGGAGTTATGGAGCTCTGATACCACTGTCAGGTGGAATAACTCCCGAATTCATATTATTTCTCCATAGAATGCCTTTATTTATACATTTACAATGACTCTTGGGATCACACATTCGAGAGTCTCTTCATATTCCTAATATTTACAATAACGTATAATCCTAACGGATTATATTCCAACACTTTAATATATATAGATACTCTATTTAATTTAATTATACATTGATTTAATTTTTTGTTGTTGTTATATTCTATTAAAATGTTAAAGAAATATACTTGGGAAGAAAATACTACGAGGTATGCTCAGTTTTGAAACAACATTGGAGGCAAATGGCGATGGAAAGTGTTATTTCCCTTGCAGTGATTGAGGGGGTTTGTGAATGAGAATAATTTTAAGAGCAAGTGCTGAGAAACATTTTAAGGATAAGGGGCATGTTGAAGGGGGGTTTAAATATCGTCCCTTTGGAAGATGTTATTCATTTGATAGTGTAATTCTTGTAATACTATTGATGATGTATTCATAATTTTTTTTATCATTTTAAATGTATGCGTTGTATTATACACTAATGTTATTACATTGTTTGTAATTATAAATACAATGCCCTTTAAATGCCATCCGCTAGAGAGCTATTTGCCACATAATTATAATACAAATACTACTTTACATAGTGAGTAACATGGATATTATAATATTGAAGATGAAGTTCTTAATGATCCTATGGATGAAGATGATGTTATTGATACAAATGATGAAGATGAGATAAATAGATTGATCCAAGACACATTTGCTCCATTGGATGAGGACAACCTCCATGATATTCATGATGTCCCTCTACTTGACAAGTCCCAAGAACATCTTTATGAAGGCTTATTAAAAATATTCTCTATCTTCTATGTTGTTGTTGGTGAACTTGAAAGTTTTGAATGGTTTATCAAACACTTGTTTCACACAAATCCTAAAGTGTGTAATGTATTAATGGAATATTCACATGGTATGAAAAGTTCACTATGTTAGATTTTTATCATTTAATCAACATGATCTAGGATCTTATCTAAGAGAATAACTTGCATAAAAATAATCATAAAGTACAAGAGACACAAATATTTTTCCTAGAGGAAACCATAAAGGAGAAAACCCACAGCTTCCTCAAAGATAGAATGAGCACAAATAGCAAAAGCAAAACCCAAAAACACAAAGATGATCTCCCACAACTATTCTCTCTCTCACTTGTGTGAGATTCTCCTCTCTCACTCATGCACTACAGTTGAGTGAGTGTGTGTTTCAAATAGAGAGTCTCACTCTCTATTTATACTAGTTTTCCACTTGACAATTACTCTACAAGTCTAACCTCACTAGGGGAGTCTAATAACCCTAATACCCTTGAACTATGGGGACTATTGTCCCGACTTACAATGGAGGGTTAACCTCAATGACTTTACATGAATTTATCATATTAATGACTCTCTCGATCAGAGGAACAAACATCTTCATCGGGGTACAATGAAATACAATATCAAATATACAAGTGAATACATTATGAAGTTACAAATACATCAACACTCCCTATTAACTAGGAAGGTATTCTCTTGACATAGTTCATCAACACAAGTCTTCATCACTGGATCACCATCAAATATGGATCATCCTCAAAGCTATATCATCATCAAAGTTTGATGATGATGATCATCAATGATCTTTCTATCTCGAGCCAATGTTGCTACCTCTAAATTATACTTGTCATTGGAAGTTCTACAGAGCCATCCATTTTTCATGTTGGATGTAGGTCTTAGCACTTATATCCGATCATGGGAGGCCTATCCTGCCACCATGTCGAAAAGGCCCAGTGCTTACATCTAACCATGAGAGGTCCAACCTACCACCATGTCAGAAAGGCCCAACACTTACATCCATCAGCATAGTAGGACACACCATTTACCATCCGAGGAAAGGCCTAACACTTACATCCACGGGCATGGTAGGACACACCATCTACAATTTGAGGAAAGGACTAGCGCTTACATACACCGGTATGGTAGGACACACCATCTACCATCCAGGGAAATTCCCTAGACATACATCCAATGGCATGGTAGGACACACCATCTACCATTCGGGGAAAGGCTCTGTGCTTACATCTAAACATGGGAGGCCCCGTCTACCACCTGTTGATGTATTTGTAACTTTGGAATGTATTCACTTGTATATCTTATGTATTGTACCCCGATGCTTATTCCATAAAGTATCTATAATGTAATTAAGTCATGTCATGCCCTGATGTTCCAATCAGGAGATTGAATAATGTAACAACTCATATAAAGTCATTGAGGTTAACCCTCCATTGTAAGTCAGGGAAATAGTCCCCAAAATTGTGTCAAGGTTAACCCTCCTTGTTGATCGGAGCGTAAAGTCCCCATAGTTGTGGGGCACTAGGGTTATTAGACTCTCCTAGAGATGTCGGCTCTAGTAAGTAATTGTTAAGTGGGGTTGACATGTTAAGGGGACATTAAGTGAATAGAAGAATATAAATAGAGAGTCAGCCTCACTATTTATAACACACACACTCACTCATTGGGGCACATGAGTGAGAGAGAAGTAGTTCTCTCAAGTGTGTGGGAGAGAGAAGATGTGGAGATCATCTTTTCTGTTTTCGGGTTTTCCTCTTTCCATTGGTGCTCATTCTATCTCTGAGGAATTTTCAGGGTTTTCTCCTTTATGTTTTCCCCAAGGAAAATTATTTGTGCCTCTTGTCTCTTGTTTTATTGCTGTGCATGTTATTCTCTTAGTTAAAGATCCTAAGATAATGCTAGCTTAAATGATAAAAAAATAACATGGTATTAGAGCTAACCTGAGAAGAAGACATTGTGCAGCTACAGAAGCTAGGGATTCTTACTTTTTGGGTCTCTCTCCACAATCCATCAGAAAAAGTATGCGAGGATGACTCTCCATTGAAGGGTGCATCTTTCTGTCGAAGCGGAATTGGCATCCAGACATTTTCAGTGTTTTGTGCGGGAAATTAGGGATTTTTACAGAAGAGGAATTTTTGAGTGATCTTGGTATAGGATTACTCTCCTCATCAAAATAGAAGTTTAGAAACCTCAGTCGAGATTTTTGGTTGGGTGTAACTCCTGGAAAGTCAAACCCTAGTTTGACCCTGAGTTCGAAAATCCCTAAAATACTAAAACTGATAAGTTTTGGTATATTCACTATATCTTGGGATTGGAGAAGTATCAGGGACTGCAACTTTCATAGGCCGATGATAAAATTCTGATTTCCACTATGTCCAAAACACAGCCTCAGGTTTGCTATATTCTAGGTGATGTGATCCCTCCAAGTTAGGGTTCCAACCTCTTCTAGGATTCATCCATAAATAGGAAGCCTGGGGATAATTGCTATATCTTGGGCTACAGAGGTCCAAATGAAATTTTTGAAGATGTTCCAGGAAGGGAAATGACTGTACTTTTTGTGGTCCTAGTTTTAGACCCAGAAGATGAAACATTGACACGTGGCGGTATGTACAATGTCTCTATTCTAAACAGTCCTGAAACAGGTCACCTTGGGAAAATGATCATCAGTCCCAATTGGTGAAACAAATTCTAATTAAACCTATGGTGTTTGAATAGGGACAAGTGAGAATACCTCAATCCAAATTTTTAGACACAAAGGAGCATTAATTTTAGAGATATCGTAGAAACAGTAGAAGCAATTTCTGTAGAAGAAATTGGTAAACTAGGGCTTCCTGTTTTGGGAGCTTCCCTCCACTGTTTTCAAAAAGGGAGTACATTGGCCAACTCAACTTGAATAGGTCTATATTTCTATCCAATAAGATATGAAAGATTCTAAGTTGTTAAAATTAGGGTTTCTCTAACAAACCCTAGATAAGCCAGCTCTGGAACCACGACGGACACCTCAAATCGGTAAGATCTAATCTTTTGCTATTTTCATTTGAGGTTCTCATTTCAAAGTGATCTATCACATCATCTTATTGATAAGCTTGGTGAATTCGACAACTTCCAAGCATGGAATTATATGATCTCTCTAAAGAAAACGAATTGGACACCTACATAAGTAGAGAGGTTCCCGTTCTAGAGGGAGATGAGGCTCAAAGCCTTACAGAAGAAGAACTTGGTCAAAGCCAAGAAGATCATTGCTGATTCAGTCACAGATCAACTTGTACCACAAGTGTCTTCCCTAAAGACATCGAAAGAGATGTTTGATTCCTTGATCAAGCTATTTGAAGGTAAGAACATAAATCAGAAGATGGATTTGAGAAAATAGTTGAAAAATGTGAAGATCCAGAATGCAGAACAACTTGAAGTGGTAGAAGAAGAAGTGGAGAGTGCAGAAGTAGTGATAGCCACCTCGATGGCCTCTCATGATCATGGGATTCATTCATTCAAGGAATGTGTGCCAGAAGGAAGTGATTACTTTCAATAGAATCTGGGAAGAAGAATAAGCTTGACTCATAGTAAGATAAGAGAAGATGGGAGAAACTAAAGATCAAGCTCTCACCATCGAAAGAAGATCCCTCAAGCGATGAAGAATATGAAGGAATCAATTCTTGAAGAACCTCTTATCCATGTTGATAATTTGCATAGTAAATGATGAATTCATGAATGAAGAAGATGTTGAAGTGGAAGTATCAATAAGGATTCTACCCACGAAACAAATAAAGATAAGTATTCAATTGTCATTTCATGATATTGTTTTTGTCATGCATTTGTTTATACTCAGTTGATGTATTATGCATGATAGAATGTTTGCATTAATGAAAGTATACTACTAATATGCATGTGATGGATAAGTATCTCATGGTGCTATACAAATATCCATTGCTACCTATCTAGAATGAAACCTCTTTGCTGACATATTGGATTAGTGCACAATCTCAATGTTTTCCTGGTAGAGATGGAAGGCATATAGAAAGTTTCCGTGAGATATGGATGGACGTTGTATTGGCTAAAGTAGTTGCATGATCATATATTTATGCATAAGAATTTTTACATTTTGAATATGCCATATGAAATGTTTCTAACCATACAAATGCATTTGACTTGTAGGAAATATCGCATACATAATCACCTACAAGAAAAGAAGGATGAGACTTGTTCCGAAGAACAAGTAACGACAGTTCACGATGAATAATAATATGACGAATGCAGTGACATCATTGATGCAGAACCTTCCAGCCATGAAGAAGTAACCAAGAAGAAAGGGAAGACCAGTTCAAGAAGAATGATGTCTAGGTTGCACTATCGATACCTAAAGAGAAATTCATAGTTTCATCATGCAGTAGATGGAAACATCATGGGATACAAGGCAAGATTCGTAGCACGAGGAATATGCTATGAAGGGACATTTGCATCCACTAGAAATACACATGATAGGAAGACTCATGTATGCAAATTAAAGAAGGCCTTGTACAAGCTCATAAGACACCCATGGGATAACACATACATCAGGTGCTTGATGAAGACCTAAAACTTTGCTACAAGATTGAAGATGAAATTCTATAGAGGATGACAAGCTCAAAGATGGGTGCGAGAAGAACTTTTGAAAAAGTTCAAGATAGAGGATTTTGGTATCCAATGATCCTAGATGGATACATATAATATTAGTAGTAGAGGAAGCTACTTGTCACTCCGATACAAAATGTTTCAATGCATGGAGTACGAAAGACAGAGGGAGAATGATGCTCTGCTCTAGAGGGAGTGACTGCAGAAGATCCTGAGGTTCGACATGGTACAATAGGATGGACATAATACTGATGACTCTAGTATTTACTGAGAGTAAAGAGGATTCCAACCTTTGCTTCAAGGTTGAAGGGGAAAGACCAGTGATGCTCTTGTTATATGTTGATGACTTGTTACTGACAGAAAAGAGGAACTCATTAAATTTTCAAGAAGAATACTTGTTGTCAAGTTCGAGATAAAGGAATTGGGGATGATGCACTACATTCTAGGCATGGAGGTTTGGAAAAGGGAAGTATGCAGTAGAGATCCTGAAGAGGTTCAGGATGATGGACTATAAGGCCATGACCACATCTATGGCATCGAACTTGAAGCTATTGAGTGTTGCTTCATCCAGGTCGGTTGATGCCACGATGTATTATTAGATGATTTACCTGAAAAATACGAGACCAGATATTTTCTTTGTTGTGAACACATTGAGACATGTTCACCTGATGGTTGCAAAGCATGCAGTGGGGTACCTGAAGGGTAAAATTGATTATGGGCTCAAGTATGAGGCGAATCAAAAGGTTATGTGGATTTGTATTGGGAAGGAAATGCCATTAATAGGATGAGCACTTTGAGGTGCTACTTCAGTATGGGATCAAGTGTGATCTCTTGGTTTCATAGGATGAAGTCTTGCATGGCGCTAGGTACAGCCGAGGCAAAAGATGTTGCCACTTTATATTTGGGAGGTAGTATGTTTCTCCTGAAAACTACTATTTGATTTGGTTGATCAAACTTGAATTTTTTTGTATGATGTAGAGAGGAGCAGTGATCCATATCAAGATCTCTCAAAAGAGCGATTTCTAGCATAACTGATGAGACAAGTTGTCTGAGCATAAATCCTAGCGAAGCTCGTAGGTTTATCAGACGTAAATAGTCTTGTGGGTTTTCCTCGGATGTAATCGGTCATGGTGAAGCTCGTAGGTTATCCTTGGACATAATTATCCTTGATGTGATTCTATGCTAGAAATGGCCAAAGTGATGTTTGATTACTTCAGGGAGAAGCTTGGTGTTCTCTAGATCGAGCTTCCCTCCAAGGGGAAATGATGAGACCTAGAGCCATTCTGACATGGTGATAGGATTAGGTTCCTTCCATGGTCAGATGTAAGGGCTGAACCATTATGTCATGGTGAGAGGATTTGGTTCCTTCCATGTTAGATATGAGTGCTGAGCCATTCTAATGTGACTGTAGGATTGGTTCCTAAATGATCATATATAAGTGATGAATTCCATTCTTGGAATGGAGGCACCTGGTCAGTTACCAGGAATACTTAGTCTGGGACTGAGGGCCACTCTAATATGACTTTGGGATGTAGTCTTACATGATTAGATGTGAGTGCATGGCCATTCTGATGTGATTGAGGGATGTGTTTCCAATTGATCAAATATAAGGGTTGATTCCATTCTCTGGGAGAATGGAGGCACCTGGTCAGTTACCAAGAATCCTCAGTCTGGAGCTGAGAGCCCTTTCGATGCGATGTGTTTACACATGGTCAAATGTAAGTGTGTAGCCTTTTTGACAAGATGAGGTCGGATGTAAGTGCTGAGCCATTCTGGCATGATGTGTTTACACATGGTCATATGTGAGTGTTGTACCTTTGTGACAAGATTAGGTCGGATGTAAGTGCAGAGCCTTTTCCACAAGATGAGGTTGGATGTAAGTGTTGAGCCATTCTGGCGCGATGTGTTTACACATGGTCATATGTGAGTGTTGGGCCTTTCTGACAAGATGAGGTCAGATGTGACTGTTGGGCATGCCTTTCTAACAAGATGAGGTTAGATGTAATATTTGTACAGGTCATTCTAACTTAGGGTCAGATATAAGTGATGAATACCTACATGAAGGGTAGGCCTACAACTAGCATGAAAAAGGGCTAGATCTATAGAACTTACTATGATGAGAAGAATGAAGAGATAGCACCATTTGATTGAGATAGTAGAAGTAATGATGATGATGATTTATTGATGATCCAGCTTTGATGATGATCTAGATCAATTGATGATCCAGACTTGATGATGATCCATATCAAGTGATGATCCAATAATGATGACCTAGATCAAGTGATGATCCATACTTGATGATGATCCAGCAGTGATGATCCAGATCAAGTGATCCAGACTTGATGATGATTCAGGAGTGATGATCTAGATCAAGTGATGATGTAGACTTGATGATGATCCAACAGTGACGATCCAGATTCAGTGATGATCCAGACTTAATGAAGATGACTTGAGTATGAAGATGACTTGAAGATGAAGATGACTTGAAGATAATCCAGATGATACCGAGAACAATACTTGTGCTGATAAATTGTGTTGAGAGAATACCTTCCTATTTAAGAGGGAGTGTTCATGTATTTGTAACTTCAGAGTGTATTCACATGTACATCTTATGTATTGTACCCCGATGTTTATTTTGAGAAGTATCTATAATGTAATTGAGTCATGTCATGCCCCGATGTTTCGATCGGTAGATTCAATAATGTAACAAGTCATGTAAATTCATTGAGGTTAACCCTCCATTTTGAGTTGGGGAAATAGTCCCCACACTTGTGTCAAGGTTAACCCTCCTTGTTGATTGGAGGGAAAAGTCCCCACAGTTATGGGGAACTAGGGTTATTAGACTCTCCTAGAGATGTAGTCTCTAGTAAGTAATTGTTAAGTGGGGCCGACATGTTAAGTGGACATCAAGTGAATAGAAGAATATAAATAGAGAGTGAGCCTCTCTATTTATAACACACACACTTTCTCATTGGGGTGCATGCATGAGAGAGAATTAGTTCTCTTAAGTGAGAGAGAGAGAGATAAGTTGTGGAGATCATCTTTTCTATTTTTAGGTTTTACTATTTCAATTAGTTCTCACTCTATCTCTGAGGAAGTTGTGGGGTTTTCTCCTTTATGGTTTCCCTGAGGAAAATTCTTTGTGTCTCTTGTCTCTTGTGTTTATTGTTGTACATTTTATTCTCTTAGTTAAAGATCCTAAGATAATGCTAGCTTGAATGATAAAAATATAACACCACCATGTCATAAAGGATCTGCACTTACATCTGACCATGGGAGGCCCCACCCACCACTATTTTAGAAAGGATCTGCACTTACATCTGACCATGGGAGACCCCACCTACCACCATGTCAAAAAGGCTCATGAACTCATCACTTCCCCTTGGAAGGAAACTCAATCTAGAGAGCACCAAGCTATATGCTCGTCCATCGCAACATACTGTAGCTTCACTGCTCCTCTCTGCACCATATCCCTGATATAGTGATATTTGATATCGATATGCTTTGACTTGTCATGGAACACTAGGTTCTCTGATAACTTCACACAACTCTAGTAGCCGCAATATATACAAGTAGCATCCAACTAGAGATCAAACAAATCATATAGTAGCTTCCTTAGCCACATTGCCTCACAACTAGTCGAACAAGCTGTGACATAGTTTGCTTCAGCTGTACTCAGTGCCATGAAGGACTGCTTCCTTCTAAGCCAAGAGATCACACTTGATCCCATACTGAAGAAACATCTCGAAGTTCTATTCTTGTCAATGGAACTTCCTTCTCAATTTGAATCCACATGTCCCTCCAGGTTAATCTTCTTATTTGCCTCATACTTGAGATCATAATTAACTATATTCTTCAAGTACCTCAGAATAATGTTTGAAGCAGTTAGGTGAACATGTCTTGAATCTGTCAGGAAGTGGCTCAATGTGTTCACAACAAATAAAATATCAGGCCTTGTGTTTGTTAGGTACATCAATGATCCAATCATATGATGATACATCGCAACATCAATTGAATCTGATGAAGCATCACTTAATAGCTTCAGGTTTGATGCCATAGGTGTGGTCATGGCCTTGAATTCCATCATCCCAAACCTCTTTAGGATATTCACTGCATACTTCCCTTGTCCCAAGGAGATTCCATCCTCATTCTGCCACACCTCCATGCCTAAAAATTAGTGCATCATACCTAAGTCTTTCATCTCGAACTTGGAAGCAGGATTCCTCTTCGTGTCAACAATCAACCCATCCTCACCTATCACAAATAGGTCATCCACATACAATAGGATTATCATTGAGTTTCCTTCCTCAAGCTTACAGTAAAGATTGGAATCGACTTTACTCTTGGTAAAGCCCAATCTAGTGAGGAAGTTGTCAATCCTATCGTACCACGTCCTGGGTGTCTATTTCAAACTGTACAAATATTTCTTCAATTTGTACACATGTGTATCCCTATCATGTGTCTTGAATCCAAGTGGCTGCTCCACATACACTTCCTCTTCCACTACACCATTCAAGAACGTGGTCTTGACATCCATCTGGTGTATCTTCCATTTCATCACTACATCCATAGAAATTACTGATCTAATGGAAGTTTATCAGGATACAAGTGACAAAGTTTGTTCATAATCTATCTCTTCCTTCTGGGATAATCCACGTGCCACAAATATTGCTTAATATTTCTTTATGTTTCCATTTTTAGAATGATTGATCTTGTAGATCCATTTGGAAGTCACAATAGAATTCCCTTCTGGTCTGGGGACCACATCCTAGACATCATTCTTCATTATCAACTGGTACTCCTCTATCATAGAATCCTTCCATTCTTTCTTTTCTATCTTTCCTTCATAGTTGGGAAGTTCTTTATCATTGAAGTCACACAATAAGGCTACATAATTGGAATAGGACCTAGTTCTCTTCCTTTCTGTGTGCACTTCTTCTTGAGTCCCATATCTCTCTCCACATTGGATAGCCTCTCGTATCCATGCTAGTTTCCTCTTGTAAGTATTATACTCTTGGGGTGGATCTACAGGTTCCTCGGGTTCTTCCATTTTTCAATCTTCTTTTGGATTTGCTTCATTCATAGTTGTATCTTGGATCCTGGGTACTTCTATTTCTTCAAGTTCTGCAATAGGTCTTTTTCTGGATTTATTTTAAGTTGAGTCTTCATCAAATATTATGTCCCTGCTGATGTCGATATTCTTGAATATTGGGAAATACATTCCGTAAGCCTTCAAGATTTCACTATATCCCACAAATACACTCTTCTTTCCTGAAGGATCTAACTTCATCCCTTTTCTTTTAGAATGTGTATGTACACTGGACAGCCAAATATTCTGAGATGACTAACTTCTAGTTTCTTGTCAGAGAAGACTTCTTTTGGTGTCTTTTTCTCAGGTACTCTATGCAGATTATGGTTCTATACATACATAGTTGTCCTAGCAGCTTTTTCCCATAGATGCATAGGGAGATCTTGATCATGAAGCATTTCCCTTGCTCCTTCCATAATCATTCTATTCTTCCTTTCTGCAACCCCATTCTATTTTGGATTATATGGAGTGGTCAACTCCCTCTTAATCCCTAACTTTTTGCATAATTCCATGAATTCATATGATGTGAATTTTTTGCCATTGTCTGATTGAAAGGTCTTTATTTTATTCTCTGTGTTGTTCTCGATCAAGGATTTGAATTCCTTGAACTCTTGAAAACTTGATACTTTATTTTCAAAAAATATATCCATGTCTTGCTATAAAAATCATCAATGAAAGAAACATAATATACATACCCACTCAATGAACTCGATGATTTCCAGGATTCCTTTTTCCTTTCTCTTGCTACTTGGAATTGTCCTCTTTGTGTTCTTTCTTTTTGCACATCCTTTGCAAACATCTTCATTATTTTCCTATATTTCTCAATGACCTTCAATATCTTTTCTTGCAAGTGGTAGTTCCCTATAGTGCACATGTAAAATCCTTCTATTCCAAAGTTCACTTGGCTCTACTAAGTCATGAACCAAAGCTTGTTCTGGCTAGCCCTTTAATTTATATAAGCCTCCCTCTTGCTCTGCAATCACTACTACATCATCTATAGTCTTTCCCTTTGACCACATAAGTACTTGTCCATCTACAAATGCAACCCTCATTCCTTTTGCATCCAATGCATATATGGAGAGGAGATTCTTCTTTAGTCTTGGTACAAACATGACATCCTTCATATTCATAGAATTTCCAGAGTCTAGCTTAGAGTGGGATTCACCACTACCTTTTATGGGATACTGGTAGTCATCCCCAAGTTTTAATTTTTGGGGTGACTCATGTTCAGATAGTTTCACAAAGGATTCTTTAAATCTCATCATATGCTTGAAAGCCCCACTATCGATGACCCAATCATGGCTTCCATGTGTAATAGTTCCCATGAGGGCATAAATCAAAACAAACTCTTCATCACTTAAATAATCTTCACTTTCTTCTTTGAATCGCTATCTAAGAAATTAATATCCTCTGCAGTGTAAGCATGATGTCTTCTTTTGTTGTCCTTCTTCTTGTGAGAGCCCACCTTATTTCTAGGACAATATCTAGCAAAGTGTCCTTTCTCATCACATGTATAGCATCTGAGTTTAGATAGATCTATCCTAGATCTTCTAGGGTTATCTTTCTGGTAAGAATGCTTTCGTTTAGGATGATGGTAGTCCCTTCTGATTTTCTTGGAGCATTCTGTGAGAGCTTGATCTTAATTTCCCATATTCTCCTCTCGAGCTACTATTTGGGTTTCTTCTTGTGAGCATTCCTCCCACATCCTACTGAAAGTTATTATCTTTCTTCTAGCAAAAATCCCTTGAATGAAGGAGTCCCATGACCTAAAGAGACCATTCAAGGTGGTCATCACAATTTCTCCATTCTCTACTTATTCTTCCACTAATTCAAGTTGTTCTTTGATTTGAGAGGCCCTTGTAAAATATGACTAAATGGTGTCTTCATTCTAGGCCTTCACATTCTTCAAATTATTTCTCAAAGTTATCTTCCAACTTATATTCTTCCTTTCAAATAGCTTGGTGAAGGAATCAAAAATATCTTTACATGTCTTTAAGGAAGACACTTGTGGTATAAGGTGATCCTTGATAGAATCAACAATAATCCTCGTGGCCTTGACCAAGTTCTTCTTGTGTAAGGCTTTAGCCTCATATCCCTCTTGTACTGGAACCTCTCCACTTATGTAGGTGTCCAATTCATTCTCTTCAAGAACCACTAAGATCCTACACTTCCATGCTCGAAATCTTTTATCTCCTTCAATATTTCATCAAGCATGGTGTAATGAGACATATTTAATGAGAGCCTCAAATGGAAATACAAAATATTTAGATGTTACCAATTTGAGATGTTAGAACTGGGACAGGAGCTAATCTTTTGCAGTGCTGATTTTCTGGTCCAAGGTCAAATTAGGGTTTGACTTTCCCAGAGTTCTACCCAACCAAAAAATTATATATCAGTCTCTAAATTTCTATTTTGAGGAGGAGAGCAATCCTATGCTGGGCTCACTCAAAAATTCCTCTTCTATCAAAATCCCTAATTTCCCACAAAGTAATAGGTCAAAAACTGAAAATTCTTGGAATTAGATTCTGCTTCAACAAAAGGATGCACCCTTTAATGGAGAGTTAACCTAGCCTCCTTTTGCTGATGATCTCTAGATAGAGACACAAAAAGTAGGAATCCCTAGATTCTATAGCTGCAAAGTGTCTTCT
The DNA here is from genome assembly GCA_001517045.1 of Pseudotsuga menziesii. Taxonomy (NCBI): domain Eukaryota; kingdom Viridiplantae; phylum Streptophyta; class Pinopsida; order Pinales; family Pinaceae; genus Pseudotsuga; species Pseudotsuga menziesii. Next base: position 68,863 of record LPNX010196292.1, read on the forward strand.
TCTCAGGTTAGCTCTGATGCCATGTTATATTTTTATCATTTATTCAATATGATCTAGGATCTTATATGAGAGAATAACATGCAAAACAATAATCATAAGAGAAACAAAGAGTTTTCCTCATGGAAACCAAAAAGGAGAAAAACCTGCAACTTCCCTAGAGATAGAATGAGAACCAATAGAAAAAGTAAAAACCAAAAACACAAAGATGATCTACGACAACTATTCTCTTTCTCTCACTTGTGTGAGATCCTCCTCTCTGACTCAAGTGCTATAGTTGAGTAAGTGTGTGTTTCAAATAGATAGTCCCACTCTCTATTTATACTAGTTTTTCACTTGAAAATTACTGTAGAGGGTTGACCTCACTAGGAGAGTCTAATAACCCTAATACCCCTCAATTGTGGGGACTATTTCCATGACTTACAACGAATCGTTAAACTCAATGAATTTACATGAATTTATTATATTAATGACTCTCCCGATCGGAGGAACAAACATCTATGTCCAGGTACAATGAAATACAATTTAAAATATACAAGTGAATACATTCTGAAGTTACAAATACATCAACACACTAGTTTCCTCTATTTTTTTGTTTAATTAATTCATAAATTAGCAATAAGCAATATTTATGATTTATATTGTTTACAATTCATTTTTTTCAATGTTGCAGACTGTTGGGTGAATTTATATTACCACCATCAAGTAATTTACCACACACATGTCGACAAGTATTATTGATAATGAAATAAATTGGAATGGACTATCAAGTTGTTGATGCATGCCCTAATCATCATATTATATATTATGGACAATATGCATCAGAAACAAATGCCCACAATGTGAAATTAGTAGATAACAAATTGATCAAGTAACAAAAAAGGTTCCTCGCAAAGTTTTAATTTTTGGGGTGACTCATGTTCGGATAGTTTCACAAAGGATTATTTGAATCTCATCATATGCTTGGAAGCCCCACTATCGATGAGCCAATCATGGCTTCCATGTGTAACAGTTCCCATGAGGGCATAAATCAAAACAAACTCTTCATCACTTGAATAATCTTCACTTTCTTCTTTGAATCTCTATCTGAGAAGTTCATATCCTCTATAGTGTGAGCATGATGTCTTCTTTTGTTGTCCTTATTCTTGTGAGAGCCCCAATTATTTCTATGACAATATCTGGAAAGTTTCCTTTCTCATCACATGTATAGCATCTAATTTTAGATAGATCTATCCTAGATCTTCTAGGGTTATTTTTCTGGTGAGAATGCTTACCTTTGGGATGATGGTAGTCCCTTCTGATTTTCTTGGAGTTTCCTGTGAGAGCTTGATATTCATTTCCCATATTCTCTTCTCGAGCTACTATTTGGGCTGCTTCTTGTGAGAATTCCTCCCACATCCTATTGAAAGTCATTATCTTTCTTCTAGAAAAAATCTCTTGAATGAAGGAGTCCCATGACCTAGGGAGACCGTTCAAGGTGGTCATCACAATTTCTCCATTCTCTACTTCTTCTTCCACTGATTCAAGTTGTTCTTTGTTTTGAGAGACCCTTGTAAACTATGACTAAATGGTTTTTGCATTCTAGACCTTCACATTCTTCAATTGATTTCTCAAAGTCATCTTCCGACTTATATTCTTCCTTTCAAATAGCTTGGTGAAGGATTTGAACATATATTTACGTGTCTTTAAGGAAGACACTTGTGTTATAAGGTGATCTTTAATAGAATCAACAATAATCGTCTTGGCCTTGACCAATTTCTTCTTGTGTAAGGATTTAGCCTCATATCCGTCTTGAACTGGAACCTCTCCACTTATGTAGTTGTCTAATTTATTCTCTTCAAGAACTAGTGAGATCCTACACTTCCATGCTCGAAAGTTTTCATCTCCTTCAATATATTCATCAAGCATGGTGTAATGAGACATATTTAATGAGAACCTTAAATGGAAATACAAAATATTTAGATCTTACCAATTTGAGATGTCAGAACTGGATCAGGAGCTAATCTTTTGCAGTGTTGATTTTCTAGTCGAAGGTCAAATTAGGGTTTGACTTTCTCGGAGTTATACCCAACAAAAAAATTCTATATTGGTCTCTAAATTTTCATTTTGAGGAGGAGAGCAAACCTATGCTGGGCTCACTCAAAAATTCCTCTTCTATCAAAATCCCTAATCTCCCACAAAGTAACAGGTCAAAAACTGAAAATTCTCGGAATTCGATTTTGCTTCGACAAAAATATGTGCCCTTTAATGGAGAGCTAACCTAGCCTCCTTTTACTTATGATCTCTTAACAGAGACACAAAAAGTAGGAATCCCTAGATTCTACAGCTACAAAGTGTCTTCTTCTCAGGTTAGCTCTGATGCCATGTTATATTTTTATCATTTAATCAATATGATCTAGGATCTTATTTGGGAGAATAACATGCACAACAATAATCACAGGAGACACAAAGAGTTTTCCTTGGGGAAACCATGAAGGCAAAAACCCCACAACTTCCCTAGAGATATAATGAGCACCAATAGAAAATGTAAAAACCAAAAACACAAAGATGATCTCCTATAGCTTTTCTCTCTCTCACTTGTGCGAGCTCCTCCTCTCTCACTCAAGCGCTATAGTTGAATGAGTGTGTGTTTCAAATAGATAGTCTCATTCTCTATTTATACTAGTTTTCCACTTGAAAATTACTATAGAGGGCCGACCTCACTAGTAGAGTCTAATAACCCTAATACCCCTCAACTGTGGGGACTATTTCGCCAACTTACAATGAAGGGTTAAAATCAATGAATTTACATGACTTTATTATATTAATGACTCTCCTGATCGGAGGAACAAACATCTATGTCTAGGTACAATGAAATACAATATAAAATATACAAGTGAATACATTCCAAAGTTACAAATACATCAACACATTAGTTTCCTCTATTTTTAGTGTTAATTAGTTCATAAATTAGTGATTAGCAATATTTATGATTTATATTGTTTACAATTCATTTTTTTCAATGTTGGAGACTGATGGGTGAATTTATATTACCACCATCAAGTAATTTACCACACACATGTCGACATGTATTATTGGCAATGAAATAAATTGGAATGGACTATCAAGTTATTGATGCATGTCCTAATTATCATATTATATATTATGAACAATATGCATCAGAAACAAATGCCCACAATGTGAAATTAGTAGATATCGAACTGATCAAGTAACAAAAAAAGTTCCTAGGAAGTTTCTTCGTTATATTCCCATAATTCTATGTTCCCAATGACTATTCAGGTGCCAAAGTATAGCACAGTTTATGGATTACCACACAAACAACAGAAGTGAATATGGTGTTCTGCGCATGGCTCCAGATGGTTCTGCATTGAAGAACATTGAAGAAAAATGGCCATTTTTTAAAGATGAACCTCATAATGTGAATTTCAATGGAATCTTATGGTTTCAATCCATGTGGAGAGCTTCGTTCTACTTACACTGTGTGTCCTATTTTCGTCATAAACTATAACCTTCCTCCTTAGATATCGATAAAGAGAGACAATGCAATGTTGGCAATGATTATTCTAGGTATTTTTTTGAAAGTAATTATATTATTTCATTTCTTTGTTTCATTGTTGCATGAGAACACCTTTTATATATTGGGAAACATAACTAAATAGCATCGTATATTGTTGAAAAAATTAGGTAAGCAACAGGTTAAAGATATGAATGTATATATTGAGCCTCTTATCGATAAGTTATTGAATTTATGGGCTGGAATCACTATATATGACAGCTCTAGACTAATAGGGCATAAAAAATTTTAGTCCAATTGAATACTTGCATGGAAAATTCATAACGCTGCTGGGTTAACACATTTTTCTGGTATGTAAATTTCTGTTGCACTTTAAATTAATATGTTTTTAAGGTAAATATCATGCATTTTTATTTAAATTAATAATCTTTCAATGTTTGTATAACATTAATACGTATATATTGCTGGTATTCAAACAAAGGGAAAATTTTCATGTTTAGTCGGTGGTCCTAGGATAAAATATCGTCATTCAAGAAGTTTAGGAAAGCAGGTGTTTGATGAGTACGAAAAATTCCTCTCGAAGAACCATAATTATTGAACTATTGAGAAAACAAAATTCAATGGTAAAGAAGAGAAGGGCAAGAAACCACAAAGAATGACACCTAACCTATGGAAGTTGGAATGTAATAGACATCGCCATGGTATGCAAATTGTATATGTAGCATACAAATATGTAATATTATGAATTTTATATTTTTATTGAATTTTCTCCACCATGGCTATCATGCATTATTGTTAATGTGCTTTCATTTATGTTTAATATTGAATGTCGATAAGGCATGAATGGGATTCTATGAGGAATGAATATTTATCCTATACAGTTCAATAGGTTTCCTTTCTATGAGCATCTACAAATCGCTCATTTGTTCAATACAATGCATAACATGAACAATGTAACATAAATGATATGGATAATTGTAGATGGAAGAACTGACAAAGATAATATTGGAAAAATTGCAGTGACATTCCAGAATCCAATCACACATTGAAAAGTATAATAAATTCCAATGTCAAAGAGGGGTACTGAAATATTAGTCTTCAGTGGCTATTGACATAGCAACAAAAAAATGATATAAAACTGGTCATTTGGAAAATAAGTTTTTCAACTGGGTTTTCGTCGAACATACAAAATATCTTAATGAAAAATGTGATTTTGGTGGTGTTAAAACTCATGAATGGCATACAGTCATTAAGGTAATTATTGACGTATATAATTTCCATTTAGTACATATTTTAGTGATTTATTTCTCTTATTTGGAAATTAAATAAATAATGATCATTTGCTTTTTTTTACAGTATGTTCTACCTTTATCTCTCCTAGATAGCTTTTATGACAGCATAAAACAAGTTATATATGATATTGGTAAATAAAGGAGGTAAGTAACAGTTTATATGCATGAAAATTTCTGTTCACTTTTTTGAATATCTTATTGACATATTGGGTTTTATAGATTAGAACTTTATTATATATGCCTCTATCTTGTTGATTGCTATTATCTTCTTGCAACATTTGTTGGTGGCATTTATCTAAGGAAATACATAAATAAGATAACAGGTATTGGAAGAGAGAAATTACTCATCTAAGGTGTGAAATGTAGAAGTATTTACCTCTAGGATTTTTCAATGCACAAGAACGCTATCTCATACACCAATTTGATGAGATTGAATTATGTGGACCTGTACACACAAGATCAATGTGGATGGTGGAAAGGAATTTGAAGTCATTGAATTATTTTGTTAGAAAAAGATAGTGTCTCGAGGTTTCTATAATGCAAGGCTATATGGTATATCAATACATGGTGTACATTAGTCATTATCTTCCCAATTTAGCAAAAAATATCAATCTTTCTCACATTTGGCATGTCAAATCCATCAACAAATTTGAAGGGAAGGTACTGTTGGGGAAAGGTAGAACAAGGAAAGTGAAAGGTAATTAGATGTTGTAGATGTAATTTTCTATAGAATTATTTTTTCAATTTCATATATATCTTACTCATGTACTTTTTATTATTCCATCAATATTGTAATGTAAACTAAATTTCCTTTAATGATATCTAATTTACAATTCTTAATTGTTATTTTTCTGTATTGTTGGTCGCGTGTGGGATGCAATACATTTATACAATACAAACAATATTTATTGGATTGAGGAATGGATAGAACGATGTATAGAATTATATGGTACCTTATCATGGGAAGGGGTGAGGAAATTGATCAACACAGTGCATCGTCATTGAGAACAATATCCCTGTGAACTTACAAAAAGGGAAATTGATTTAGCATGTGGTTTAAAATATTAAAAGGAAAGTACATTTTATACCTTGATCAATTTTTTTGTTCTTTCCCATTATATAGATGTATTTCTTTTTTTTATCTCTTCTTATATATTTATTTACTTATTCAGGCATGATGCAACTGATACACAACAAAGCTATCTGGTCCAATGGTCGTAAGTTTGACATCAACAATTTGGATGACAAGAATAAAATATTTGACTATAGGATAATTGAAAATTTTCAAGTCACTAATGTTTCCTTTCGAAATGACAAGCATCCAAAAGTATCTGAAAATAGGTACTATGGTTATTTGGAAGATATAATTGAGTGTGACTTTAATTCCTATAAAAGAGTTCTATTTGAGTTCAAATGGTACATGATACAAATGAGTGAAAGTGATCCTAAGAGAATTGTTGTTGAGAATTCTAATGTATTTATGATGGTTAATACAAGGGAAGTTGAACTGGGTAGATAACCTTATGTTCTTCCAAGTCAATGTGAGTAGGTCTTTTACTCAGAGGTTCCAGGTAAGTAAGGTTGGTCATACATTGTTAGATATGATCCAAGAGGAATACCAATCAATTATAATCTAGAGGAAGAAGACAATGTCGAAGAAGATGATGATACAAATCATGAGTAGTTGGTTGTCGTAGATGTGTCTTATGCAGAATATGATCAAGAAGTTGATCATCCAAATGACATAGCAGATGATTTTGTACTGAGTGATGATATTGATGGTGAATATATAAGCGAAAATTACATTGATTATGATGTTGGTATGACTGATCCTTTCAGAAATAGCAATTTTGGATATGATGACACATATAAAGAATTTGATGATGATTATATTGATTATTAATAATAGAAATCATCATCAATATTTCATCCTCATTATAATAATCGCAACCACCATCATCTTCATATTTATGGTCATCAATGTTATCATCATCAACATCATCATCATCGTCTTCATCTTTATGATCATCAATGGTATCATCATTATCATCATCACCACCATATTAATCATCACCATCATCAACATATTCATCATCGTGATCATTGACATCATAATCAACCTCATCCTCATCGTCATCCTCATCATAGTCAATTTTATAATCATCATCATCATCAACGTTATCTCCATCATCATCATCATGTTCATACTCATTATAATAATAGGACTCATCTTCAGCATGTCATCCTCATTAGAATAATCACAACCATCATCATCTTCATCTCTATTATCATCAATAGTATCATCAACATCATCATCATCATCATCTTCATATTTATGATCATTAACGGTATCATAATCATCATCATAATCATCATCATATTCATATTTATGATCATCAATGGTATCATCATGATCATGATCATCATCACGGTCATCATCATCATCATCATCATCATCATCAAAATCATCACCATCTTAATCATCGCCATCATCAATATCATAATCAACCTCATCCTCATCCTCAAACTCATTATCGCCAATGTTATAATCATCATCGTCACCATTGTTATCATCATCATCATCATCATCATGTTCATCTTCATCTTCATCATCATCATCATCATGTTCATACTCATTAGAATAATAGTAATCATCATCATCATGTCATCGTCATCAGAATAATTGCAACCATCATCATCTTCATCTTTATGATCATCAATGGTATCGTAATCATCATCATCATCATCCTCATCCTCATCGTCACCATCTTCATTATCATCATCATCGACATCATAATTAAACTCATCCTCAACCTCATCCTCATCATCGTCAATTTTATAATCATCATCATCACCAATGTTATCATCATCATCATCATGTTCATACTCATTAGAATAATCAGAATCATGATCATCAACATGTTCATCCTAGCGACGATTTGTTGTGGGAAAAATGTTCACATGTATTAGTGATAGATGAGAACCATGAGATAATTGATATGGATATATATCCTAGGAACTATGTTCATGGTGTACCGTCTTCATCTATGTGTGCATTAATGTGGTGGTGGAACTAAAGGGTTATAAAAGGAAACAAGTTAGTAGTTATCGTAATTACATAATACTAATTACTAGGTTTATAACTCCTAATCATTGATAAGACAAAACCTTACAACCACTATAATTTTAACTGTGATAATCCCTTATGATCCCATTACTTCCATTGTTTTTCAACTCAACAATTGATAACTTGTCACTCCTAATAATTATTAAGTTGTAAGTTATAGATCTTATCACCTAATATGCTTAATACTTGAGAAATGCTTATAAATCCTAATTCTTACTCTCATAAATACTATAATATCTAAACCCTATACCTTATAAACATTATTTCCTAACCATTAACACATGTAATCCATAATTTGTAACTACCCACTCTATGATCTATTGAATAAGCCTAATTATTTAAAAAAATGGTTTCTATTTTAGAAGAAATTTTAAAAGTGATAATAAGACAAGAACAATTTCCTCTTCAATTTTCTATTTATAAAGGTTGTAAATAAATGAATTTTACACATTCTTCAGGATTTAAAGATTTGTAAGAAATAAATTGTAGTATACAATGAATTCCATCTAACATTATTACTTACTTATGCTAGTTGTCACAAGTCTTCTTGATAGTGGACTTTATTAAGCATCCTCTGTGTGTCAAACTTCGAAATGGTAACCATATTAGACTGATGTGACAATTTTTTTCAAGAAAGCGTCTATTGAGGATGATGTTATCTATGATGACGATGATGGCCATAAATACAATGATCAGGATAATCTTGCTGACTACGTTGACAATGATAATTCCAATATCAACATCATCATCGTCATCATCACTAACGATGATGATGATGTCGATGGTTTTGTTTATGACAATGGTGATGATCATTGATGATGACAATGACACTGTCAATGCTTATGATGATGATGATGATGTTCTTGATGGCAATGGTGATGATGATGATAATGATGACAATGATTTTCATGATGATGATGATGATAAAGATGGTGGTGACGGTAATGATGATGATGATCATAAGTATGGATGTCATCAATTTCATCATCATTTACATTGTCATTAAATTTTTAATATAGTACCTTGTATCCCAAACAAAAATCTCTCATCTTAATTTTAACTTGGTTGTTTTGCTACCTTTCCTCCGTGTTCCTGAAATAAGCCCCTAGCTTTATCCTTCCCGGAAGGGGTGTAGTGGACTTATTGGATTTAATGAAAGGTCATAAATCAAATAAAAAAAGATTAAAATAATAATAAACATTAAAATAATAATACACATTAAAATAATAATAAACATTAAAAATAATAAACATTAAACAAAGAACACACAATTAAAACTATCCATCTTACCTTCCCCTGTCTCAACAAACAAAATTTACATCTTTCACTTACCTCACCCATGAACTAGACTCGAGGTCGCAGAGGAGGTTTTTCAGTTACCTCACCCATGAACTAGGCCCGACATCACAGAGGAGGTTCCAAGGTTCCATAGGAGTTTTTTCACTTACCTCAACCACAAATTAGGCCCTAGATTGTAGAGGACGTTCCAAGGTTGTAAAGGAGGTCCCAAGGTTGCAGAGGAGGCAGCTATTGTTTGTTCAGCAAACACCTTCCTTGACACAACTAAAAATATAGCTTATGAGGGTGGCAAAAGCTTGAAGCTGAAAAAAATAAATTTCTTGTTTGAAACAATTTTTATAGTAGGAGTTCTTCCTACAGGAATATTTTTATTAGGTGGGAGTCTAGCTGCAGCTCAATTTTAATGGCATCCCAACTTTGGGGGTTTTCTACCCTCAAGGTTTTCCACCTGCTTCATCTCCAAAATCTACACAAAGGTACTTGGAAGATTGAGGTCGAGACCCATAAGAAAAGGTGAAGGTCACTAAGGCATCGAGAAAAGAATAGGCTAAGGTAGCTTTAGGACCAGGATCTAATATAAGTGTATTTTTTTTCCGCAGATATGTCTTCGGTAAGAAAATTGCTTTCATTTAATCCATTGAGTCATTGGATGGTGAGGTATTTATTGATATATATAGTCAATAATTTACTGTCAGGGTTTTATTGATAGGTACAATCACGATTGTCTCCTATCTTCCCTCCACCGATTGATTAGGATGGGTGTTTTTATACAAAAATACTTCACCTAATTCCTATAAACAGTGCTGCTACATACCTTGACAATCAACCCCACTTATGGATAAATGATAGATATATAATGTGGATAGATATAGTTAGGGTTTTGTTGATATATAAAATCAAGTTTTTCTCCTATCTTCCCTCCATCGATTGATTTGGATGGATGGTTTTATACAAAAAATACTTCAGCTACTTCCTATAAAACTTGACAATCAACCCCACTTATGGATAATGGACATATATACAATCTTGTCTTGTCTTGTAAGGGATTTCACTCGTATTGTATGGCTTGATACCGGTTCAGTTAGGTATGGGCTATTACGGTGCGATTCAGTGAGTAGGATAAATCATGACCAAGAACTTATCCATTGAGGTATGGACTTCTATCAGGATTTAGAGTAAATCATATGACGCATATTTCAGAAGAAAAAAAACTCATCAACTCATAGTTTTTTACACAACACATAAGTTATAAAATAGTCTGCACATTGTTGTTACGACTGATTCAGGGGGATAATTGATGTCTTATTTCTATATGATATAACTATCATTTGGGAAGTATTTCATTTTTACAAATGGATTAATGAACCCTATGAATAAAGAGAATCCTTTTTATTCCTATGTTTGTTAAAAATGAAGTTCAAATATTAATTTAAAACTAGGATAAGGATCCACACTAGCCATTCTTCTAGGTGTAAGTTGTTGAGAAAGTAGGAATACCAATTTGTAAGAAACGTCCTATGTTTGTCTTGTCTCTTTGAAATTTTTATAAGTTTTTTCATTAAGTTTAATTTTCAAGAGGTTTTCAACTTTAATTAATTCCCACATCCCTTCTTTGAAATGAAGGGTAGTACTTATTCTTGGTAGAAATTTCTAATTTAGTCATGAATCCTTGCTACATGTCTGCTGATATGACAGAGGCTAACTACTAGAACATGCCTCAAGGTATTCGTTAGGTGTTTCCCTTCCATGTTGTTATGAATTTACTATTTAGGGTTATTTTTATTTCACCAACAATGGGATTGTTTCTTATATTTCAGTCTTGTTGTAGGATGCCATATGAGGGTGATTTTTTCAAAGAATTGCCTTAGAGGGCATCTCCCCATGCCACAAATGTGATGAAAACAAAGCCTAAACAATTCTACTCTCTCATCACTTGCATCAGTGCACTTATAAATACCATAGTTAGCGAGTTTGTCCCCTATTTCCTAAACTATCACCAAGGAACATTAGGGAAATGTCTCATGGTGGAGGTAGACTTCCGGTTAGGGATCTTGTAACTACTGTTATAATTTGGAAATCCAATTTCACCCATCCTTAGCTCAACATTTGATATTGTTTTGGAATTAATTATCAAAACAAGATGGTCGGAACATAGAGTCAATGCTGCCACCCATAATAGTGATATTCATAAAGAAATGAATTTTCAACCTATTACATGCTGCCATTCAAGGTTATAAGTATTCCATTAAAGGCTATAAGTATGGAATGAATGTACCTTTAGGAATGCACATAAAAGAATAGATATGAACATCCTAAGAATTCCTTGAATCTTAAGATAGATACCTTAATTTCATTGTGTAAGCAAGTTTGGACTTAAATTACTCAGAATACCTAGAATTCCATGAGAGATGACCTTGAAATATTCTCCTATCATACCTACACCTTCCAGACCTTAGATTATAACCTAAATATTTGAAACAAACTTTTTATCCTTCCTTTCTACCCACCCTATGAATCAAATCTACAACTCGGGAACCTACCAAAACTATGCCTTTGGACCCTATGGCCTCATACCTACTCCTTGGGACTAGACTTGGGAAATCACACTTTTGTCAGACTATCCTAGCATATGCATTAGACCTAAATATCATACTTACTAAATTTAATCAGCCCTATTACGAACCCTACTATATGTGTGATAGAGTGTAAGAAAATTTGGAGCACTATAGGTTATTTGAATAGTACCATAAGTAACTATAAGAAGCTAATAGAAGCCAAACTATATCTAAGATAATAACAAGACTGTACTTAAGGAATGGGGTTCTTGCATGTAAAGAGTTGGTACAAGGGGATGGGGTTCATAGCATGCAATCCATCCATAATAATTTTCTTCTACATCTCTTCCAGGTCTAATGACTATTCTCTATCCACTCATTGACTCAATGCTCCTAGGTTTTAGCCAAAAGCTCTCAAAATGTAAGATATCATATTATCAATATAGTCCAACTAGTCCAAATCTTGTAGGTAATGGAAAAGATAACGATTATTCCAAGATAACAAGTTAAAATAAGTATCCTTAAAGTTTGAGAATAAAACATGAATTCATACCAAGTTTTATATATATGACAATATTCGAATATCCATGCAATATATACAATACAAACATTTTAAAGTTTTAAACAGCGATTTCACTTAATTATGTAAAATGACTCTTTCATAGCTTGACAAAGATTAAATTCCTTGGTCTTGTTGGTCCTATGGGTGAAAGCAATTGGTTATCCACTTTTATGGTACACCTTCATATTATGGGTATTAGGGTTTCCTTATCTACTTATTTTGACCCTCTTGTGGGGATATCCCAAGCCTCTTGAAGGCATTATTGAAACCCTTTGCGAATGTTATTGTAAACATTGTGCTAGCATATTGTAAATACGTGTGCACATATTGTAAACACTGTGCGGGCATATTGTAAACATTGTGATATTTCAAGATGATATGATGCTTACTGTATTGTGGCAGGGGGGTACTCAGAACATGCCGATAGCTTCTTGTCATGTAAACCTGATTTCCATATTAACACTAAATGTTTTCTTCATTAATAAGGTTTATTAGACATGGTTCAATTTTTATTTTCAATATATAACTGTGTTTCTTCTTGTATTGTGGCAGGATGACCATGGGAAATTCCCAATGGTGTCCCATCAGGTAAATATTAGCCTAATAGTACCTAATCATTATTAAAGTAATTTTTTTATTAAATGCGTATTAATTTTTTTGTGTGAATTTTTGTAATGATAAAAATAAGTTAACTACTTTGATTGATTTATTTTTTTAGAGTGCACCACCTCACAATGATGAGGTGGTCATTGAGGAAGATACCTTTTATTCAACTAAACCAAGGGGAACTGTGAAGAAGGATTTGAAAAAGTCCAATCAAGAACTTCTTACACTCATAAAAATCAGACCCATGACTAAAGAAATCAAAGCAAGAATTGATGACTTGAGGGAAACAATAGTGCAGTAAGGGTTAAGTGGAATCTCTGAAATATTTTATGAACTATGACATATATTCATTTATGTTATTTTAGTTCTTTGTTTTTTATATGATATAATCAATTAAATTTTTGTTTTTGTAGGAATTTTTGGAGACAACACAAGTGGATCAAGTACAATATGTAGATGTCAATATTGGTAGTAGTGATGGTTTAACACAACGTCAACCTACCATAACACTAAGGCTATTTGAATCTCCTGACAAACAATACCCTTTAGAAGCTACAACCTCACTGGATTTTGGAGATCAGTAAGTCCACCTTCACCCAATACTACTTCATAGAATGCTAGAGAGGAGAATAGCATTGAATGTGAAAGTTTCTATCCTGGAGAAGTACATGTGGTTAGCAAGGAATAATTTCTTGCTACATTCTTGGAGGAAAAGGACTGTGCTCCAATCAAGATACCAAATATTATAGGTATTATTTAATTAATTCATTTTTTTCATGTAATTCAAAGCCACACACCTCAAATTATTTTTAATTAATGATCATATTGTTTTTGGAGGAAATAATGTTTTTTATAAGAACCTGCATGAGAATGAGTTAGAGATTTTTGGGCCCACCATTTGTACATAGTGGAATGCCCAAAATGATTAATTGAAATATGATTTGATGAACCACATGGTTAAATTGTTTGGTGACACCTTCAACAAAAAAGGTGTCATCAAAACAACTCTCTTAAATTTGAAATATGTCAGGAAAGGTTATAGGGACAATTTGCAAATTAACACTAAGTATGAGCATCATGCGATGTTTCCCGAGAAGGAGTGGAAGGTGCTCATTGATGATGAAAAGGAGAAGGAATTGAGAAAAAAGGAAAGACTCGGCCAATTGGTTCAAGAAGGTATGTCACATATCATATTTTCGATGAAAAATGTTCAATATTTTGTTTACTTTTAAATATATTTAAGTTGTGGTATCTAACATATTTGAAAACTTTCATAGGATCCCTAACACCTCAAAGAGACACAAGCAATGGAAGAAAAACATGGTAAACACAAACTAGGATAGGGTAGATAAAAAAACTAAGAGCATGAATTTTAACGATTGAACGATCATTATTTGTAACGAATTTTTTTGTAACTGTAGAGAACAAATAGTTTATTTATCACTGTAGTGAAGAAATAATTTTTATGGTTTTATGCATTGTAGGAAAATGCTTTTCAAGAAGAATCCAGTAAACAAGACTTGAGGCTCAGCTCCAAGTATGGTTTTCAACATGTGATGGAACATTGAAAAAGCTTGGGGAAAACCCCAATTTCCCCATTGATGCACAATAGGGTAAATAAAACCATTTTTGCATGTTCAATTTTCTCACATTACTTTGGACTTGAATTCTATGTTATGTCAAATATCTATATGTGATAACTTGAAACTTCGTAAGCATTGGAAAGATCTTAATATGATAAATTGTTTTAATAAATCAATGGTTTAAACCATCCCCATACCAACTCTAATTAATCTCCTTTTATATGTTACAAATACTGAGTTTATAATCAAATATTTTAGAAGATCTAATATGAGCGTAATTCCTAAGATGTTTTGATTGAGTTGTTTCCATTTTGAACCTGAATTTGCTTTTAGGGTTTGTAATGGACTTAGTGGATTTATGAATCTTTTCTAGATTAATTTACTCATCATCAACTATATTCTATACCACTTTATCTAGACATTCAACTAGCCTCATTAACTAATTAATCAATTGTGTTGAAAATCTTAAGAATGTAATTCTCCATTCATATATTAATAAAAATATGATTTTTCTGTTGGAAAAAAATCTAGAAAATCTACAACATACTCCCACATCTCATTATTATGAGATTATTGGATCAATTGCACAAATACATCACATTTAATACAAGGCCTAATAATTTTGAATGCATAATCAACAAGACACTATGAATCCAAGATTGACAATTATCACTTCCAAGATCAAGTCTTCATATTGACTACACCAATTGAACTCCATTGAAAATTTCAAATCCATATGGTTGGTTCTCCATGTTGATCAATGAAAAATGATAAAATCACTCTTTCAAAGTCAATAAGGGATGATTCAAGTGTTCAAGACCCTAACAACACTATTAGGTTCTCTTATTTAAACCATCTCACTCCCATTTATAAATTCTTACAATAGTTAACTCAATATCGGTTTTCCATCTTAACTAAGTTTTATCTCTTGTTCTATGAGCTCACCACAATGCCTCCATGACTATAAGTTTACCATATTATGTTTGAATTGAAGAAACATGTTAGTGAGAATGATGGACAAGGTAGTGTGACTTGAGTGACCTTGGTGTGATTCGCCTTATGTTTTTATAGTCTTAGTTGTGTCAAACATCTTACAAAAACTAATGAGTTTCATCATAATAGTACCATAATTATAATGTACTTGTGTAATTTATTCATGAATCCTTACATTGAAAAGTAAATGTCTTTTCTTGGTTTTTAGGGTGAGAGAAACAAAATAAACGATTGTAGCGGTACTAAATAGGTACCACATGATGGTGGGGAGCTACCTCATGTTGGTGGTGAGAAGCCTATCCATGATTCAGGTATGTATGCTATAAAATATAATTATTTATTATTATTTCAAATATATAATTGATTATGTGTAGTAATAAATTTTATTTTGTGTTCAAGGAAGAGAATGTACCTTCTTGTGATCAAATGGAAGAGGAACAAGTGGAAGAAGCAATGAACACTCCACTTGTCTCAGCTAGTCAGCCAACAGGTAAAGAGCATTGTAATAATATTGGAAATAATGAAATACGTATCTCAATAATAACTAAACATTTATAGCTATATAACTTTATTGGTTTTTGTAGATGATTCTCCTCTCCAACGGCCTCCACGCCCCACTATTCGGTGCACCATAAGTATGGTATGGGATAGCATCCCCACACAATCAACATAAAGAGAGGGCACACCAATTTCAACGTGAAATGACAACGAATTAGATGTACCCATATTACACTTTATGAAACAAAACATAAACACAAAACATGTAGTTTTATACATTTTAGATTTGTATTTGTATTAATCGATGCATAGCTTATTTTTGATAATGTGTGACATCTTCCGAGGACTATGGTTATCCTCAAGGGGTTGACTACCCCTTCCTAAGCTAACCTTATGAAGATGATATGACCACATGAGCTTCCTTATCCAGTGATGATAATTATGAGCTTCCACTCTTTGGCTGAGACACATGAGACGTATGACCACATATAATTGATAAGGTTGGGTAACCTACCTTCATGTTGAATTGATGTACATGAGCATAGTATGATGTCATTTTTCCTTGTTATGTTACGTTGACTTGCATGTGATGTTTATCCTTGTGGTGACTCATGATTGATCCACTCATGGTAACGTTGAGCTATACAACCCTTAAATGTTGACATCCATCTTGTTAATGACTAGCGAGACCACTTAGGGGGTCTATCCACCTTTGCGTTAACCTTAAGAACCCTCCTTATGTTTCATCCACCATAGTGCTACCATATGTGACTTTTTTGGAGTAATTTGCTATCATTTTTTATTGTGAATTGGTCGTATTACTGTGGTGCTACTATTTTTTATTTGTGAGGATTGGATGATCTATTTTAGGATCATTTATGGTTCCAAGTTCACCCCTTTCACAAGTATTTTTTTCTAGTTGAGTCTCATGCAAGTAATCTAATGCTAATAAGGTGAAGTTTGTATAGAAGCATTTTTTCTTAGGATAAGGGATCTCTTCCATAACATCTTATCTTGAGTTATCTTATGTTGAGTTTATAATTGGTTCAAATATGATATATCATGCCACTATTATATATTGTTGTCTTTCATTAACAACTTATATCTGATATAGATCACTACTATTATTACTGTTATTGTTTTAAGTACTTTAATGGTTATTGTAACTCATTGTTTCTGGGACATGCCCGACATGAAGGATACTAAGGGTATGAATGTATTGAGGGAACATTGGGTAACCATCCAAAACTTCATATGTTCATTATTTTACATGGTAGATGTTGTGTGTTTTATTTCCTTGTATCAAATATCAAGAGAAAGTATGTGTCACGTCCCCAACCCTCTACTCGGCGGAGATGACAGGACTAACATCTATCAACCCAGGCAATCTAAGACCCATGAACATAATATAAAAATGCATGAACTTAAATACACATAGATGCATAAATTATTAACATATAGTGGAAGCATAACCATTCATACAAACATTCATCATGTTCATAGTAATTCATAAAACAAATACAGTTGCGAAAATAAAATACAGAACAATACTTATCTTGAAAGAATACTATCCCGCAACTAGCTATGTCACGGCAGCATTCCACCCATCCATATCCCATTGTGATCTTTAATCTCTCATCAACACTGCCACCCCCAAGATGGGCATGATTTTACCCAATGAATAAGGAACACTAGAAGATTTCACCCATATCCAAGGATACAATAAAATTCAGTCAATCCAACACAGTTGGGTTTATCATACGTACATAGGAAGTGGTTTACACTTAAACAAATTCACATGAGACAGTGCCAAGCCAACAAATGGGTTTATCAGGCTACCATCCAAGCCATCCTTCTAGTTCTATTTATTAGGCTTCCAAGGAGGTAGAAAGGCTGACTTCTAAGCTAGTGAGCTCAATCCAGAGCTATGAACACCCACACTGCATCTAGCCTAACTTCTAAATAGTTACACACCCAACACAAGGAATCATTCCCTTCTCTGCTACAGAGTCCCTCAGGCCATGCCTTCCTTTCCAGTGCTATTCAGGATATGCAAAGAACAAAACCAACATTCTAGATCGGTCTGTGAGGTGCCTTCACACACTAGGTTTGTAAACCAAGTCCAGACTCCATTTCCATTCCCCAAACCAATTAAGATGCCAAACGAGGATGCACACACAATGATCTCAGTTCTGGGATTATCCAACGTAAGCAAAATCCAAGTAATTACACATGCACATGGTAATTTATGAATTTATGACCATTGCCAGTGCCAGACTAACTGCTGCAAAAATACCAAAATGAAAACATTTGTTGGTTATTCGAATCAAAGACCCACTTGAGATTCAGGGCAATCGGGTTCAGGAAAATGACTATCAAACAGGAGGAAACATGAAAGGAAACAAATCCACATAGGAAAACTAAAAACATGAAGGATCTAGATCGTCAAAGAAGAGAAAAATCATGGACGGTTCATACTTAGAATCATTTTTTCTTGTTCGCTTCTGCATGAATGTGGATTTGGGTTTCCAAAAATGTTTTTCCATTCTAAATCATGAGCGAAGGTGAAATGTTGCCACATGAGGGAAAAGTGGACGTTTCTTCAAGAAAATTTTAATTTTGTTTTCCAGAAATGGTGTTCTACCCATTTCAAATTTATCTCCACTCTTCCAATCCCACACTCACTTATTCTTAGGAAAAATCATGCCCCCATCTCATTTAGTTGCGTTGACATACATGGTTGTAGGTTTTTAATTAAAATTGCAAATTTAACATGATGTTCAGCTAGCATAAAAAACATACCATCGACCCAACCTTAATTGCCGAAACATAAATATTAAATTAATGGTGGGGATTTTTTCCTAGCTCCAAACCATAATTATTTACATCATTTATTTAAATGCAAATGGGTTAAAAAATGGGGCGTTATAGTATGTTTTGTTGGAAGGTGTAGCAGCGTGTGCAAGTTCATTCAGGTGGAGCAATGATCTCATTTCCAGTTTTCTACATCTATCATCTTCAACCCAAGCATCATTAGCACCTACATCAATGTTTTTTCAAGTTTGTTCCTTCCTTTTCCCTCTATTTCACCTTTAAAAAATAGGTGAATCAACTCAGAAAGGAAAACTGGTAAATTAACCCTAGTTAGTTTACTTTCCTTCATCAATTTGTTGTTATTTCCTATTTTTTTAACCCTAATTGAATTACCTTAATTAATCTACAACCCTAAATAGCCTAATCAACTCTAAAATATTAATTAATCTATTGGAATTCTATTCTTAACTTTTATTCCTATCCTCCCTTCCCAGGGTTTATCAGTTTTTCCCCAAAATGGAGTGGTGACTGCACTCCTTCCTATTCTGGTAGCGACATGGTTCCTCACTCTTACTGTAACACTACAAAAGTTATGTAATGTTAAATTGTATCTAGATTAAATGAGTGCAAATTGGTGAAGGCTCCATTGTGTTATTTTATTTCATTATGTAATTCTTGCGATATAAGTTGTAATAAAGGGAAAGATGCCCATGGATTTTATTAAATAAAGAAAGTGCATGATTTCTTACAAGGGATAATGCGGGGCATATTTCACAAGTGGAAAAAAGAAAAAAAGGAAAAAAGGTAAGTGAAGCGAATGTGCTTATGGGTAGGAAGGGATTCCTATCAATTTATTGAGTTGTGAATGCTTTGTGCTTGTGTAGGATCTAGCACGGTTCATTGAATTGTTAGTTGTTACTTGTTCTTTCTCAGTTTGTGAGGGTTTAAAGGTCTTGATAAATGTTTTTTTTGCTAAGCAATTGTTTGGGGTTTGCGATGAGTGAGAGATCCTCCCTTGTCACATTCATGCCCTAAAATTAGGGTTGGCTTTGTAAAGTGCGATCCTATGTCTGGATGGTGTTGGCCCGATTTCTTGACCTAGGCCAACTAAGGAGATTAATCCCACACAAGTTTCTTAAAACAGCTCTTGGTGTGTTTGAGATAGCAAAATCTCGCAAGTTTTGGTCCTGCTACCAACTGAATTTTTCTCTTAATGAGAAAATAAAATTCAGTACAAATTTATCCTAATATTATTTCTATTTAAATAAAACCCTAGAATTAGTTTTCTAAAACTTAAATTATCGTAAATTTGCTTTCTTACTGAAAGTCTTCGATTTTGTATCTAATATTCTAAATTTTAAAAGACTATTATAATTATTCTAAAATTACCCTAATTCTATTTAACAACGGTTAAATATAAACTATACTAAAATAACACTAATTAAACTATTCTATCCCAGTTGAGAACAATTTGAATATTATATTAATTATCAATTAATATTTCAATTGAATAGAAAGATAATTGAGTAAGCTTTAAATGAAAATGTTTAAACCCTTCACGCTAAATCATTCTGCTATATGTTACCATGACAAAAAAATTGAAATAAGCAATTACTTTAAATTTTTCTGGAATGTTTAATTAATTAACAACTAATAAACAACATTAAATATTTGAATAGAAAATAATGTTCATAATGAAAACGTTGCAAAAATACAAATGAGATCAAAACAAACATAAATATGTATATTATTATATCTCAAATTTTCAATAAAAATACTTATTAGTTCAATTATAATAACATACTATTTCAAATAGCAATATTGTGTTGACAAAGTGTAATATCAGATAATGAATACAAATATAACCAAGTATACCGCATCAATATTATAAGTAGAAGATGATATATTGAAATATATTATAAAAGTATCCAAAATAATACTGATCAACGATACCAGTCTAAGAATTTCCAGTCACATTCCACCTCCGAAGATAAAACCTCAGTAAGGAATAAAACTAGTATTGAAATAATATTTCAATGATGTTTTTCTTCAACCACTCCATCCCCCAAAACAAAGATAATAAAACCATAGACAACTCAAGCTTCATACAGTATTTTGGTTAGAATAATCAACCCATAGTTAGCTACCTTAGACATTAATTAATCCAATTTTTGACTTATTTTCCTAGTTTCCATATTCCACCTTATGCAAGTTGTCCTACACACATCCATAGTGGTCAAACTTGTTAATTTTGAGTCATGGAGCGCTTTGGAAACCTCTTGGAATCAAATCTGCTTTATTCTTGGCCTCCCTAGCGCATGTCTACTTTTTCTGCTTTATTGCCTGCTTTTTCAGAGTTTTAAGGCAATTGGGAAAGTTTGACTAGGTGAAGTTAACTTGTTTTTTGTCCTCATCATCCTCCACTCTTTTCTCCTATGAAAAGCATGTATGAGTTGTCCTTCCACCATCTATTAGCTTGCCTAATTTTTTTTTCCAATTCATGAGCTCCTAGACAGATTTGGAATGTGCTTTATGCACCTATGGGGGATTTGCTTAGATTTAGTAAGCCTGCTTTTGAATAGATTCGAATGGAATATTCATGCATTCAAATCCCTCATGTAATTATTTATTGAAACAGCCTAGGACTTCACAGGGTTGGCTATTGTACACTTATTCAATACAGATTAGTGTTCAGCTCCATATTCAGTCTCTTTTGTGAGTAATTTGCATGTGTAATTGGCAATTGTTGTGAGTGTAATTGTTCCAACATATGGGTTCAATTTCCACATGGTATTAGAGTCTTTTTAGATCAATTTCTCTCCTTCCAATTTGTTTTGCAGGTTCGACATCATTGAATGGGAGCATTCTGCTGACGGACGGGACAATTTCTGAGCTATGGATCAATCTCAGAAGATCATCTTGACTCCATTTAACTTCTTTGAATGGAAAGTAGAGATGGAGATACTATTGAGATCAAAATGGCTCTACAGAGTGACTATGGCAACAGAAGTAGAGTCCAATGCAGCCGCAGAGAAGATAAAATGGCACAACAGGAGGGATGAGGCCTATGGTCTCCTGTGTCTGAGCATATCCAGAGACCTCCTCTTCCATCTTGATGGATTGAAATAACCGAATTATGTATGGGAGAAGCTTGTTGATATTTTTGGAAAGACAGATGAGATGAGGGGACATCAAATTGAAAATGAATTGATCTCCTTGAGTCCCAATAGCTTTGAATCCCTGCAACTCTATTTTCCAAGTTCAAAGCACTTGTTTTGCAGCTAAAACAATGTGGGATCGAAAAAAAGGATGATAAGATGGTATTTTCCATACTCTCAAAGCTTGGCCCTGATTATTCAGTGTTTTTTTCAACCTTCTATGCCACAAAGTTGACAGCTCGAGCCTGGAAAATGCATAGCCTTGCAGATTTCATGGAATCTCTCATACAAGAACAAGATAAATTGGTGATGATGGGCACCATCAAACCATCCAAATACCAAGATCTGGTTGCTAGAGATTCAAGGGTGGATTCAAAAAGCAATAAGAAAGCTAAAAATCCACCTGAGCAAAAGAGAGACAAGAACAAGTCTCTAAAGAAGCCTCAAGGTTCCAAGAAGAACCCCCAGAAGAAGAAGAACAAAGGAGAAATGAGCAAGTGCGCATACTGCAGTAAGGGAAATCATTCTAAAAGCTCTTGCATGAAGAAGCAAATAGACATACTGACCCAACTCCTAGAGAAGAATGGCATATCCCTTCCAGACAACTCAAAAAAGAGGGAAGGAGGATCAAATTCAGATGATAGAGAGAGAGTTCATGCATTGGTTGCTGGCACATCAAGCTCACCTAGTTTCATCATTGATTCTGGAGCTTTAAGACATATGGTTTTGACCAAGGAGGAATTCACCTCAGTTGACATGTTGAAAGGTCCACCTATAGTACTGGGAGATGACTCTCTTACTGAAATTTTGGGAAAAGGGAGGATTGATCTTGACCATGGTAAGTTCAGCAATGTGTTGTATGTTCCAGGTCTTGCCTCTAACCTTTTATCAGTGTATTAGATGACCCACACAGGGTCTCCAAATAAGATCATATTCTCCCTTGACGAAGTTGATATCACAGAGATATCAAGCGATAAAGTCATTGCAAAAGGAGTTGCAAATCATACTTCGAAGGTATACATGTTCTCACACTTCCTACCCTACTCAAAGCCCTATGCTCTTTTGATTCATGGTAATGAGGAAAGCAGGCTTTGGCATGAAATATTTGGAAACCTAAATTACAAGTTTCTTTCTGATCTTAGTGAAAAAGAAATGGTCATAGGGTTACCAAAGATTAAGTTTTCCAAAGGAGTCTGTCAAGGTTGCATTTTAGGAAAACACCCAGAGAATAAATTTGAGAGAGCTAGTCATGAGAGAACCTCTGCACCTCTTGAGTTGATCCACAGTGATATTGCTGGTCCATTTCCTCATGTGTAAATGAGTCATACCAAATATGCATTGAATTTCATCGATGAATTTTCCAGGTATTGTTGGGTTTACTTCTTGAAACACAAGTCTGAAGTTTTTGGCCTCTTCAAAGTCTTTAAGGATTTGGTTGAAAACCAGTCTGGGAGGAAACTCAGGGTCCTCAGATCTGACAATGGTGGTGAGTATGTAAAGTCTAAGTTTATTCAATATTGTGTAGATGCAGGTATTCAGATGCAGCATTCTATCCCTTACACACTACAACAGAATGGTGTTGCTGAGAGGAAGAACAGATCACTAAAAGAGATGGCAACTTGCATGATGGAGGCTAAGACTTTGCCACCAAATTACCGGGCCGAAGCTATAAAATGTGTAGCCGATATCTAGAATAGGGTGCCTCATAAAAATCTTGATGGTATGACTCCTTTCGAAGCATGGAGTGGGCACAAGCCAGATGTGACCCATTTCAGGATTTTTAGCTCAAGGACTTGGGCTAGAATTTTAACAGAAAAGAGGAAGGCTTTGCAGCCCCAAAGCCAATAGTGTCTATATGTTGGGTACTATGAAGATTCAAAATGGCACAATATGATCAATTTGAGCACAAACAAAGCCTTCATGGAAAGGTGTGTTCAGTTTCAAGAAGAGCCCTTAGCAGCAGTGGAAGTTGGAGAATCCTCTTCACCACCAGAACCTTTGAATGTAAGTAAAGAGATAGTTGAACATGTTTATTCTGATATGTCCGATAATGATGATTTTATTTCATATCCTAATAGTCCTACAAGACCAAAATTGGAAGCCAAGACCATTCATGCAGCTGGAGAACTAGCTGGAAATCCTAATGATCCTAGGAGGACTAGATCTCAGTTTGAGAGTGCTCTGTGCATGAAAGATCCTATGTTTGCAGAGAAATGATATCGGATGGTTGATTCAGATCCACAAACATATGAAGATGCAACAAATGATCCAAGATGGCAAGCATCCATGAAGGAAGAGTTCATCTCACTCCAGAAGAGCAACACTTGGGAGCTGGTTGATCTTCCCCCAGGGAGGAAGCTAGTTCAGTGTAAGTGGGTGTACAAAACCAAATTTGCTGCTGATGGTTCAAATTTGAAGTACAAGGCCAGATTGGTATCGAAGGGATACTCACAGTTTCATGGCATAGACCACAATGAGACCTTTGCACCAGTGGCAAAGATGGACTCCATCAGGCTAGCCTTAACCTTTGCGGCTTCAAAGCAATGGGAAGTACATCACATGGATGTGAAGTGTGATTTCCTGAATGGAGATCTCATTGAAGAGATATACATACAGTAGTTTCAAGTATTTGCTACTAACCCATATCTTGTGTGCAGGCTAAAGAAGTCATTGTATGGGCTTAAGCAAGCCCCCAGGGCTTGGTATTCCAAGATTGATAACTTTTTGCTATCACTGAATTTTGTTCAATACAAGTCAGATCCAAATGTCTATTTGAAGCTGATTCATGGTTCAATAATGATAATTTTTTTGTATGTTGATGACCTCCTCATTACAGGAAGCTCAAAAGATTAAATTGCCTCCTTGAAGGATGCAATGAACCATGCCTTCTCCATGACAGATTTGGGGCTATTGAGCCAATTCTTGGGACTCGAGATTGCTCAAACCAAATATGGAATCAAAGTGCATCAGTCCAAGTATTCCTTGGATTTGCTGAAAAAATTAAAAATGAAGGATGGTAAGCCAAGCAAGACTCCTTTCCTTTCAGGAGTGAAGCTTGAAGAAGCTGAGTCTTCACCTATGGTAAACAATACACTGTATAGGAAATTGATTGGATGTTTGTTGTATCTTACACATACTAGAACTGATATTTATTATGCAGTAAGTGTGTCTTTAAGATACATGGATCAGCCTCATGAGATCCATTAGAGAGCAGCCAAAAGGATCCTTAACTTTGTTCAGGGAACAAGGACACATGGGATCTTCTATAAAGCTAAATCTGATCTTGATTTGATTGGGTTTACTGACAATGATTGGGTAGGTGACAGAAAAGATCTAAAGTCAACATTAGGATATGTGTTCATGCTTGCAGAAGGGCCAATCAGCTGGTCAAGCAAGAAATAGAGTGCCATTGCACTCTCATCTACATAAGCAGAGTACATAGGAGTTGTAAATGGAGCAACTCAATGTTTATGGTTGCAGGGGTTACTTGGAGAGTGTTGCTTTGAATCAGAATACTCAACTACTATCTATTGTGATAATCAAAGTACCATTCAAATTTACAATGATCCAGTTCAGAAGTAGAGAACCAAACACATTGAGATCCATATGCACTACATCAGACAGCTAGTGCATGATGGCACCATTCACCTACTCTTCTATTCATCTTCAGAACAAGTAGCAGCTATCTTCACCAAAGTTTTTTGTGAGAAGACATTCAGCAATCTCAAATCACCGTTGGGGATTTTTGATCATGCTGTGAAGCATGAGTGATGACAAGATTTCCAAATTTTGTTTTACTGTCCATGTTTAAGGGAGGATTTTTCCCACTGGGTTTTCGCCTCTTTCCTTGGTTAAATGGACATGCAGTATGTAAAGTGTGACTAAGCCTTGTTGCTAGGCCCTATAATTTTCTGATATATTACTCATAAGTCAGACTTAAGGGGGGGTGTTAGAATAATCAACCCATAGTTAGCTACCTTACACATTAATTAATCCAATTTTTTTCTTATTTACCTAGTTTCCATATTCCACCTTATGCAAGTTGTCCTCCACACATCCATAGTGGTCAAACTTGCTAATTTTGAGTCATGGAGCACTTGGGAAACCTCCTGGAATCAAATCTACTTTATTCCTAGCCTCCCTAGTGCATGTCTGCTTTTTCTGCTTTATTGCCTGCTTTTTCAGTGTTTTAAGGCAATTGGGAAAGTTTGACTAGGTGAAGTTAAATTTTTTCTTGTCCTCATCATCTTCCACTCTTTTCTCCTATGAAAATCATGTATGATTTGTCCTTCCACCATCTATTAGCTTTCCTAATTGCTTTTGCCAATTCATGAGCTCCTAAACAGATTTGGAATGTGCTTTATGCACCTATGGGGGATTTGCTTAGATTTAGTAAGCCTGCTTTTGACTAGATTCGAATGGCATCTCCATGCATTTGAATCCCTCATGTAATTATTTATTGTGGCATCCTATGACTTCACAAGGTTGGCTATTGTACACTTATTCAATACAGATTAGTGTTCAGCTCCATATTCAGTCTCTTTTGTGAGTAATTTGCGTGTGTAATTGGCAATTGTTCTGAGTATAATTGTTCTAACACCTGGGTTCAATTTCCACAATTTTTCTAGCAGCAACACCTCCACTCTACCTGCAAACATCAAAATTTACAAAATAGAAATAGAATAGAAGGATCAAACTTGCTCTATATTCTTCAGACCTTTCTACGGTGAAGTACTGCCATTGTTTAAATAGGCAAAAATACAAACAGAAACTTCACTCAGTTTCTTTGCTAGTCGCCACCAAGAAAAACGTGTCCAATTCACCTCAAATATATCTCAGATGGTTCACTGTTTTGAGGAATTTGCTCACGTCTCAGCTAAATGAGTCTGATCTGCAAAAAACCCATGTCTCGGAATTGGTTATTTCGCCCTCATTTGCTCCCAGTTTGCTGCTGAAATTTTCCTCCTTCTACTGATGTGATATGATTTTACATCACCTATACAATTACATAATCAATCAAATAGTAAGATAATAAAAATATAAAACTATGATTATAAAATAATCTTTCTTTTATTCAATCAACACAATAGTTCACATATTGATAATCAAATGACTGTGATTTGATCATGTATGCAAGATTATCAAGTAGTGGACCAAATGACAACTAAGAGAGAAATATTACGATAACAATTATCAAAGCTTCACATTATAGCAGGTGTTTGTTTGCATAACTCATTAGTCGATTATAAATCTCAAAATAAATAAATAAACACTCAACCATGAAGTTAAGAGTGCACCATCCTGGTAAAAGAGATCATTCCACGCGCTGTTAGTTACTCAATTACAGCTACTACATTTGAGTGTCTTTACCTGTCTGTAGTTAAATTCATAATAACAAACATGCGTTTTTGGTGGCTCCTTCAATGATCTTTGGGATAGATCTATAACTTCTTGTTATCTGATTGCATGCACTAATATCCAACCTTTAAGCAATGACCGCCAAATCAGATTCTAGTGATGGCAGTGCATTACAATTTATGGCAGAGATTTATTCATTTCGCTGACAGATTATCTTGCTTAACAAACTGGCATTAAGGCTTATCTCTATGATTATCACCACGTGTGGTATCTTTTGTTGCTGCAAACCTAATTTCTGTTTTGAATTGATTTTAAAGACCAAAATCCCACAAGTATTGTTATCATCACAATTAAAGTTTTTCAACCGGTGGCATCTTATTCAATTAATAAACTATTTTTTAAATCAATATGATAACTTGGTATCTTTCTGGTATCCTTGAATTAAGCACTAAATTTTAACAATCCCCGTTGTTTTAGTGACACGAGTGCAATTTGTTGAATTGTCTATATGGTCTTTATGGGTGCCAAAATTGGCTGTAACTTCAAAATAGTTTGAAGTTTACCGACATCCAAAGATTCTCTTAATAAATTTATGGCAACAAATGGCAAAAAACTTATCTGTCAGTTGGGTAAGAATGAGTATACTTAAATCTTCGTGTAACGATTTAACCATTTAATTAAATCTTCATGAAACAATGAGTTTACTTATTCCTTTTTATGTAGTAGTTTGGCGGTAACTAGATGTAGATTTCGTGAATTGGTATTATGGAGCATCAATGTGACGGAACGATAGCACTTCTACCTTTACGTTGCAATCTATATAAACATAAATCCAATACTGAGTAGAGGAAATAATTATATCCTTTCAAAATACAACCTCTAATTTGGACTTTGGTTTATTT
>LPNX010196292.1:101853-230037 GCA_001517045.1 Pseudotsuga menziesii
GACCTATGAAATTTTTTACTAGGGACCTAGCTTTTTCATGCACTTTATTTTACTTCTCCTAGGTATAGCTTAAGGGAGGGTGTTGGAGATATTTACCCAACATGTACACTTAATTTGCTCAATTTGGCCTTGTTAAACCACTATCCTAAGTTTTATTGACTTAATCGGCATTAGATGAGCACACTATGACATCAACACGAGCACACCCACTCCTACCTTCAGTCAAGGAGGAAAACTAATCCTTTTGCTTCATTCGGGGAGGCTAACTGGGCTTCCTCCTTCAAACAAGGAGAACTTTTGGGGTGATCAGAGTGTCATAAATGAACCTAATTGCTAACTGATTGTTACAATCATTTCAGATAAGTGGTGAAGGCACCTCCACTCATTATATTGACTATTTTTATTAATATTTATTAACTGGAGTCAACTAGGGCACCTCCAACCACCTATGATGACCAATTTGACTTCGCTTAACGTCATCGGGGCTCATTGGATTTAATGATGTGATAGCACTTGTTGGTTTCCATGCAGTGACATGTGTCTGAGCTAATTTCAGTTAGACTTGGTCATCCATTACACTTTGACTTCAGTTAGGACTCAGTTGAGTCAATCAAGACTTGATCACTTAGTTAACTAGGTGTGTTTACTGTGGCTTACATTTAGTTAAGCTACACCCATTCATTAATTCGAATAACTTCCTTGGGAATTCAAATTGTCTTGGTATTCATCCACCTTACATGATCATCGTATTGTATTATTCATTCTTTATTGATTATACAAATATGCTACATCCATTGCAACACCATTATGCCAATTTTATGCTTAATTGTCTAAAATCTTCTGTGATACTGTGTTTTAGTCCCTAGATTACTGTGAGAGATTAATACCCAACGTGTATGAAATGGCAGCAACAACTCCAATCCTTCAGGTCTGGGGAAACTTAGGTGTGAAATCAACCTTAATTATCCATGATTGTGTATCTAATCAACAATGAAGAGCATGATTTTAAAATATGGGTTAATTTCAGCAGTAATAGGCCTATTTCATAATCATGGGTTGAATTTGAGGATTAATTTCCAATTCTGAGCACCCATGCAGCAGTGTGTGAAATGTTTGGGCACATTGGGAGCATTTTTTAGCAGCAACAAACATTCAAAGAAATTGAATCAAAAATAAACCAGAGGCATATCCCAATCTATGCAACTAAGGAAGCTTATGCTAACTTCTAGTACATGTAAGAGAATGCTTAAATCCACAGATCAAAGCGAGCATGTCTTTAAATATGAATTTCTTAGCCTTAAGTGCCTTTCACAAAAACATAGAATTTCCTTCAGCCAAGACTATAATTACTTATTATAGTCTTTTGGTTAACAAAACATTCCATTTATAAAATGTCCAAATTTTCAAAACACTTTTACTAGAAAAAGACTAGAGTTTCCAAATATTAAGATCTCCAACCTTGATTACTAATTTCAAAATGGTTTAGGAATTTGAATTCTCTGAAGATATGGGAGAAAGAGATAGTATCAAATCAAGATTTGTCCTTTAGAAATATGTTCATAAGAGAAAATAAATCAAAATTGGTAATTTCAGAAGTTTTATATAAAAAAAAAATTATTCTCTGAAGCTGTATGTTTTGGCAGCCCAGAAGGTGATTTTTCGAGGGTTGATTCATACCTTGGAGCATAGTGTTTAGTCCTTTTATGCCATCCAATGGAGATGCTACCATTAGGATACATTCTGAATCTATCCCATCTAATGAAAAATTGAGTTTTCAAACTTAATTTATTGCTTGTTGAGCATGATAATGGCTTTTCTTCTAGGCCAGGAATGGTTCAAACTTCAAATTCTGAGGTAGCATAACATAGTGCTGAAATATTGCACTTGTTAAGTTGTATGAGGTAGAAACATGGAGGTAAGATATGATATAAGGATACCATTGAAAGTAGGATATTTGCATTGGATTGATGTTTCTCAATCCTTTGAGGATGAATGTGTTCCATTTTTTCATTTTTCTTCTTAATAATATGTCTCAAGACTTAAATAAATACTACACTAATACGTAATAGGCTATGTGATTGAAATATATATCTTATCCTATATATTTTCGAGGAGGAAATTTAGTTTGTAATACTCGCTTCCTACACGCACATCATTGTAAGAGCCTAGAGGTATTCCTAGATTTGAAGTACGATCTTTGCTACAAAATCTATGGTAAAATAACTAGTCTCAAACAACTCACCAACCTCCATATGTTACCCAAGAACATTTAATTATGAGACTTGTGTGAACCCTTCATGGAAACTTATATAGAGCTACATGGAATATCTACACTATGCACACTTTATAAAGACTAGTGTCTCTCTTCTCTGGTAGTGCACCCCTTCTAAAATATGGTCTCTCTCACCATGATCTATACCTGACCTACTAGTATTTGGCAACACTAGTGAAACTGCTAGATGCACAAAGTTACTTATTAGTTGAGTGCATGGGAACACCTTGTGGTAGAAATCTACATTTGTGAGATATTACTTTTCATCGATTTTGGAAGATATATGTGAGAGAAACTAAATATCTTGATATGAACATACCAGCAAGGTTTTCGTGGGATAAATTCTTCTAGATATTGATAGGGGGAATACTATGGCTAGATAAAGAAAAGAAAAGAAAGTGAAGCAACATTGTGATGCTATCACTGATGCATGATTACCTTTTATGGCTTTACTAGATGACTATTGATACATTCATTATGCAGGCATGTCCTTAGATGTCATGACACTTTCAATGATAAATTTAAACACTTGACAGGTACAGCTAAAGTATAGTTGTTATGGGAAGCTTGAGCTTATAAAAATATTTTTCAACTATATTGTAAGACGACTTAGATGGAGGTCAATTTCCATAAGTAATTGATTTGTTTCAATTGTATTATTGATCATGGCATCATAGGTACACTAAAAATTCTTGTAGCTAGTTAAATACTCCCACATTTAAGTTGTAGAATACATTTACATCAATTCTCCAAATTGGATAAGTAGTTGATTTGGAAACATTTCTGTAGCCTGTTGAGAAATGCTCGCATCCAATTTGAAAATGCCTGTTGGACTGATAAATTGCATGTACTACCTAATAAATACTCACATGCCTCAAACATATGCATGCGGGTCTAGAAAACTACCCACAAAAATGTACAAAAATTTGAATATGGTTAGATCTAGAAAACGAAATAAAGTGAAGCAGCATTGTGATGTTGTCATTGATGCATGCTTACCTTTTATGAATTTACTAGATGATTGTTGATACATTCATTATGCGGGATTTCAACACCTCCTACAGGCATCTTTCCACCTGTATTTCATGCATTTTGGGGTTCAACAAGCATTTATCTATTGCCCTATGGGCATCTTTAACTAGCTGCGAGTATTTTATCTTAGCCTTCAAAGCATAATGCAATACTTGTAGGAATTATGTCCATTATGTGCGGGTTTTAAATATCTTCAAAATATTTCACTAACTCAGATTCATAGCTGGAAGCAAGCTTGATAGGGGTAGAAATATTGTTAGAGAAAGAAAAGGAAATAAAGTTAAGCAACATTTTGATGTTGTCATTGATGCATGCTTACATTTTATGAATTTACTATATCATTGTTCATACATTCATTATGCGAGAATGTCCTTACATGTCATGGGCATATAGTCTTCATGTGTGGGTTCTTGCATACTTATGTGGGCATGTCCTTACATGTCCCAGGAATTTCAATGATATGGTGGCATTTCAAAACCTCTGACATGCATCTTTCCACCTCTATTTCATGCATTTTTGGGTTCAACAAGAATTTATCTATTACCCTATGGGCATGTTCAAGTACCTGGGGGAATTTTATCTTAGTCTTGCATGCATTATGTCCATTAAGTACATGACTTAAATGTCTTCAAAATATTTAACTAAATTAGAGTTATACCTAGAAGCAGGGTTGATAGGGGTAGCCGCATGGTTAGATAAATAAAATGAAATAAAGTAAAGCAACATTGTGATGTTGTCATTGATTCATGCTTACCTTTTATGAATTTACTAGATGAATGTTGACACATTCATTATGCAGTCATGTCCTTACATTTCACAGGAATATAGTCTTCATGTGTCGGTGCTTGCGTACTTATGTGGACTTGTCCTTACATGTCACGGGAATTTCAATGTTTTGTTGGTGTTTCAACACCCTCCATGGGCATGTTTCCACCCCTATTTCATGTATTTCGGGGTTCAAAAGGAATTTATCTATTACCCTACGGGCATGTTTAACTAGTAGCAGGAATTTTATCTTAGTCTTACATGCATAATTCAATACTTGCAGGCATTATGTCCATTAAGTGTGGCATTTAAATGTCTTCAAAAATTTTCACTAACTTGGAGTTATACCTAGAAACAGGGTTTATAGGAAGCCGGTGAAGTATTTTTTGTATAAAACGATCCATCCTAATCAATTTGTTGACGGAAGATAGGAGAAAACACTGAATTTATCTATCAATAAAATCCTAACTACAATTTATGGAGGGAATATAGGAGCAACTCTCATAGATGCAGAGCATTATATCGTCTGCTAGAAAACAAGTTAATGGATTAAATGAAAGCACTTGACTTTCCGAAGACATCTTTGTGGGAAAAAAATACACTTATATTGCATCTGATACTGATTTTTAACCACCTGGTCATGAAGCTTCCTTATCCTATGCTTTTTCTGATGCCATAGTCACTGTCACCTTTTCTTATGGGTCTCGATCTCAATCTTTCAATGTTGCCCTGCATAGATTTTAAATATGAAGGGGTTGAACATACTTGACGATAGAAAACCCTCAAAGATGGGATACCACTAAAATTGAACTAAAGCCTTACGCCCACCCAATAAAAATACCCTGTAGGAAGAACCTGTACTATAAAAATTAATTCAAACAAGAAATTGATCTATGTTTGATGTAGCTTAAGGGTTTCTCCACACTCGGAAGCTATCTTTCTGGTTGTGTCAAGGAAGGGGTTCACTGAACGAACAAGAGCTTCCTCCTATGCAAAATTAGAACCTCCTTTGTGACCTTGGGCCTAGTTCGTGGGAGAGGTAAGTGAAATATGTATATTTTATTTGTCGTGACAGAGGATAGGTAACATGGATAGTTTTAAATGTTGTTCTATTTTTAGTGTTTATTAATATTTTACTTTTTATTATTACTTTAATATGTATTATTTTTTTTTTTGTAACAGAAACAGAAAGGGATTTATATTAACAGGCTGTGCACAACCATTCAGTACAGCATAGCAGGTAATTATAAGGCCGACAAGGCAAAATAGCTACAAACCAGACATGATCTGATTCCCAAAAGAGAGAGCAAATGATTGTTTCTGAACTGCAAACTAAGCGGGTAGTATATACCCTTACGAACTGTCTACAAAGCAACGAGCAGAAATACATAACCCATTCAAAACTGGAGCATATAATCCCATACTAAACTGAACAAAAAAGAACAGAGGATAGAATTCAGATGCCTTTCTGAGGCCGGTACTGAAGGACAGATTCCTCTTCCATAGGCTGAGCAGCTATGTCATTGACGCTATTGACCCTGCTCTCCTGGTTCATTGAAACAAGATTTTGAAGATCTTCCTCTATGCGCTCCACTCTGCCCAATAGTTCGAGCAGATTGCTTTCCAAGTCGTCAGTGCGGGCTCCATTGTTGCTGACTTCCAAAGATGTTCTACTCACGGTCTCACTCATTTCCTTTATTTCCTTAGCCATGTCCCTATTATCCTTAACCCCAATAGCTGTCAGCTCATATATCCTGCGCAAATTCTTCATGATATCCTGCAGCCCAAGGTTATTTCCCAGATGAGCCATTCTGCCAGATTCGGACATAATTGCAATTCCAGAAAACTGAGAGTGCAAAGAGAAATCTGCAATGTCTGAAAGGTCTTGCTGAATTTCTTGCTCGAGGGATAAATCACCCCAAAGGTCAAGCATATCAGACTGTAGAGAAAAACCCCAAAGATTGCCTGAGCTCCACCAGGTTGCCAATGCGTCTTTCTTCCAATCGATGACAAGACCTTCCAGAACCCTTACCTGCCTATCAATTTTAACTGAGCAATTATCCACCTGAAAGTCGATTTCCCAGGGTTCTGAGGGATGACGATATTGACAGAGGGAAAACTGGGCTTGGATTTCTTCTATCCCGGCTCGGAAGAAAGGCTGCCCATGCCGAGAATTTACCTGCAAATTCCCCCTTCCAATTCCGTCTACCGCTTGCAGAAAGATAACAGAGTCGAGACTCAGATCTGTAGAGAAACCGTGAGACAAGATAAGGCTAGGAATCGACATGAAGATGAAGAAAGGAGTCCCCCGATCGTGTGAGAAAGTATAACAATTAATTGTGAGATAGAAGGGAGTTATACCCTCAGCTGCCGAGGGAGGAAGAACTGTCCACGCGGCCACCACAGAGAAAAGGATAGGAAAGAACCTTAAATGCCGATAGCCGCCAAGAGGATGGTGAAGGAGGAAGCCAGCTGGGGGGAGAAGGCGGGGGGATGAGAGATGAACAAAGGGGTGGAGAGGGAGAGGGATAAGGGGGAAAAGGAGAAAAGGGGAGAAGGGATAAAGGAGAAGGCGGGAGGAAATGAAAACAAGAAGGAAAGGTGATAAGAAAATATAAACCATCCAAATGAATTTCCCTTTAGAAAGGAGCTCCACTTCATGGACATGCCTAATATAGATTTGATTATGAATTCTTAATCCTCTCTTCATGGAATGACGTTGAAAAATGGAGGATCCTCATCCTGACTGAAATGGCCTTGAGGAAGACTGGCTCCAACATTGACCATAGCGTCTGCATCTTTGTTATTCTGGCGAAGAATGTGATAAAACTCGATGGATTGGTACAGAAGGAGTTTAGCCTTTTTATATAATCTGCGACATTTGATATCTCCTGAGGGATACCCATTGATAATCTTATAGATGACATGCCTAGAGTCGCCGAAGACCAGAACTTTCTGAAGTTTTTTGGCCTGAATAAGATGAAGACCCTAGAGAAGAGCCATCCATTCTGCTTCATTGTTAGTTCTAGGACCAAGTCCCCAGGAAAATCTGTGTTCCACTTGTCCTCCGGGATCCACTAGGATCCCACCCGCGCCTGTTAATATGTATTATTATTATGATGACGATGATGATGACATTGATAGAAAAATTATGGTTGTCACTGTAGTCAGTAGGATTATCATGATCATTGTATTTATGTCCATCATCATCATCATAGATAACATCATCGTCAATAGACCCTTTCTTCAAAAATATTTGTCATATGAGCGTAATATGGTGACCATTTTGAATTTTGACACACAGAGGATGCTTAATAAATACCATATCATGGTTCTTATTTCCTATGACATTGTCAAAGGCCATACTACAACAAAAAAAAATTGTGGGTGATGGTATGAAGGTATTGTGAACTAGGGTGGTTTATTTTTTATTTTTGGGATCTATGAGTATGGGAGGGATTTCCTTTCCATCCTTGGGGATACATCTGCTCTCAAGAAGACTTTCAATACATTTATAGGGAGCACACTATGAGTGCTGATGTTTTTTCCAAGGAAGCACTTTATCTTGAGATGGGAAAAATCTCCTATATTGAGATATTGGATGGAGAGTCTATTGGGAACGATACCATCTTTTTCTTTTAAGTTATTTAATTCAACATAATTGTTGTGGCTTACTCATGTTTCTTAAAAAAGATTCAATTTTTTTTTATCCTTTTACTATCCTCTACCGACTGATCCTTTTGATGAGCTATTTTCATGGCATCTAAATGCCTTAGTTTAGGGGGATTTTCACTTTACCCCCTAGGTGCTTCCTTGTATAAGCCTTCAGGGCTCATTATGTGCTTATTTGGACTACTTGGAATGTATTTTTGGTGTTGGATTAAGGATTTATTTTGTACAACCTCTGATGATGGGATGTAGGATACGTTTTGACATAGGATGGGTACTATGCATTGACAGAAGTATAAGATAGAAGATATTTTTGAAATTATTAAAACCAATTGAAAATCTAATTTTGAAGTTGTATAAAGTATTTGTTGGTTTTACCAGTCGAGATTCCATGATAACTTTTTGTTCTATAAATCTTTTTGATTTTTTTTGTTATTTATTATTTTAAAATTGGTTAAAATTGTGAAAAAGGTAACAATACTGATTGACCCACCCCCCCTTTCAGTATTTTCCAATATTGTATCATTTAAATGATTATTCTTATTAATGTTTTGTTATCATTAATTTAATGATTATTAATGCAACTCTCTGTTTGCTAGTACTGTGTTGATTAAAACAATTAATATACCTATATTTGTGCTTTTTAAAATTTATATGTGAAATGTTTGTTCCCTTTTGTTGCATGGGTTATTTTTTAATATGTGTGACATCTTCTAAGGACTATGGTTATCCTCAAGGGGTTGTCCACCCCTTCCTAAGCTAACTTGAGGAAGACGAGATGACAACATGAGCTTCCTTATCTAGTGATGATGATTATGAGCTCTCACTCTTTGCATGAGACACATGAGACATATTAAAACATATAGTTGAGATTTCCGGGTAGCCTACCTTCATGTTGACTTGATGTCCAAATTGTCTTGTCCTTTTTTCCATTTCATCATCCTTTGTCATTAACCTTTATATTTGTTTTTGCAATGTGATCATACTTTGTCATCAACATCCTTTTTCCTTTGTTGTTGTACGTGTCATGGGAATCCTGAGCTTATAAAGTAATTCACATAGATTTATTTTAGAAAATACTGACAAACTAGATTCCTTAGAGTGGTTAATGTTGACAATGATGTTAAAACATAGAAAAATCAAGGAAAAATGGTCATGGGTCCATGGTATAGAATTATTAAGAAAAAAATTTCATGGGTCCTTCCTTATTTCACATATGTGCAATTTTCCTTGTACTACTTCCTTATTCAATTCCCTGTATACATGTGTAAAAGAAATGTGAAAGAATTTAGAAGTTGCTTCTTTGAGATGAGTAGCCAAGGTGGGCAGAGATATATTTTCACCCTTGATGTTTTTATTTGGAAAGTAATTTCCACTGAGCTAGGTGAAACTTGACCTTGTCCTACTTTAAGTGCTACAAGTAGTCATAACACAACCTATAAATTTTATTTGTATCCCTTTGGGACAATGAGAAAGCAATAACTAGTAAACATGAATTTATTTGAGAACATCATTAACAATAGTTGTTTGACTTCAACATGATATCCACATGTGAAACTAGAAATGTATTCAATGTTAAATCCTTCCTATCATCCAACCTCGACCCTTGATGACATAACAAAGGGGTTTTAGAACAAATCCAAGGTACTTAAATTCATCATAAAGTTTATCCATATGGAAAAGTGAAGATTTGTAGTGCACCTATGATTCCATGATCAAGCATACAATTGAAACAAATCAAGGACTTATGGAAATTCATTTCCATCAAAGTGATCATACATTATAGTTGAAGAATATATTTATAAGCTTAGGATTCCCATAACAACTTTACTTTAGTTGTACCTGTCAAGTGTTTAACTTTATCATTGAAATTCCCATGAAATATAAGGACATACCTGCATAATGAATGTATCAACAGTCATCTTGTAAATTCATAAAATGTAAGAATGCCACTTCACTTTGATTACTTTTCTTTATCTAACCGTACTTCTCCCACTATAAATATTTAGACTAATTCCGCCCCTTGAAACCTTGATGGTATGTTCATCTCAAGATATTTAATTTGTCTCACATATATCTTCAGAATCGATGAAAATTAATATCTCACAAATGTAGATTACTGCAAACATATTGTACCTAATTTCATTCTACGTTTTACTTCATCTCCTGCTATGGCTGCTGTTACATCAAAATATCGTCACCATCATGTTATGAGATAGGTATTCCCTTTTCCACTTCAATCTCTCAAAGTTTTCCCTAGAGAAATGACAGAAAAACATATCCCCTAACAAGTTTTTCTTGTTTTGAGCTGGTAACGCTCCTCTTCCACTTACAAAAATCATTACCCAAGTGGTGCTAGGGCAGCACCGCTCCTGATACATGAGAAAAGAGAGGTTCCGCCACTTCTATCCCTACTTCAAGAAGTGTTACCCCATTAACACTGCATGTTTTCTTGAATGGAGGAGCGGTGCTCGCGTTTTCAAGGCAAAAAGAGAATCTTCGAGAGGATTCTCGAAGCTAACCTCCGTAGAGCCTCATCCCTATGGTTTAGGACCAACTAGAGCTTGAGATCCTCCCTTTTAGGATCTTATATCCACCTCACCCATGATATCCTAAACCATACCTCTCCTCCGATTCCTTTCGATACTATCTCATCCCCCATGGTAGAAAGGAGGAAGAATTGTGTTGCATAACCAAACTCTGTCAAAATAATTCTTGAGTATTTGGAGGCTAGGTTAATTTAGAGGCAAGGATCCATTGGAAGGAACTCTCAACACCATTGGAAGAATTCTCTTCATATACCAACCAAGACAATCCTTTACCAAGCATGTCTTTTGTGTTCCATCCATATGGGGATGTTGGTCCTCCTCTCATGGCTATGTTAAGCCTTCCTAGATTGACTAATGGATTACCTGTTTGGTTATTCTGATGTCTAGTTATCCCATATATACCAGTTTCTTCTGATCCTAATCCTTCATCACAAGAGAATCAACCTCATGTTGATCCCTCTCCTTCTTCGCGAGATGTGTCTTCTCCCCTTTTTCTCTCTTCGCCTATTGAAAGTTGTAGTACTAGTAGTTAGGTGGATAAGAAGAAGGAGAAACGAAAGATTAAGAAGAAGAAGAAAAGAAAAAAAAAACAAGTCTCAACCAATTACTCCTCCTAGTGCAGAGAGTGTTAATCTGCACACCCAAAGACCATGTAAGCCCAAGTTCCCTTGGAGGCTTTGCAAGGGTGATCACCTTCTAAAAGATTGTCATGGTTTGGCCCTGGTTTTAGAAGAATGGTATAAGGTTTCCTAACAACCAATGTCATTAGCCTCTAGTCATCATACTAATGACCCCTGCTCAACCAATGACTCTATGCTTAAGAGTCAGAAGGGTAAAGTTAGAAATCCTTGCTTGCTATGTAAGGACATTGGCACTTTACTTTCCTTTATCCTTGCATGGATGAAGCTTCTAAGTTGTTGGAATATATTACTCTTTAATACTTCCAATAGGTTAGTGTAAGTTGTTACTTGACATCCCATTGGTTGATAAAGTGGTCGATCCAGTTCTAACCCCAATTGATCCCACTCTTCCTTTGAAGAGTGAAGTTGAAGTGGTCAATTCAGTTTCATCCGTAGTTAATCCCACTCTTCCATTGAAGAGTGAAGTTAATGTGGTTGATTTGGTTTAATCCATGGTCAATCTCACTCTTCCTTCCTAGTGGTCGAGTCAACATCATCTCTACCCGATCCCACTCTTTCATCCAAGAGTGATATTAATGAATTAGTCACTTTGACCAAATCTTCGTCTTGTTCTTATCTTCCAGTAGAGAATGAACCAAAACTTGCTGAAGTTTTTATGCTTCATTCTGATTGTTCTCGACAAGAGGAAATTTTGTCTCTTTCCACAAAATACTCTCCAAGTACTGAGGTTATTTCCTTTGACTAGAGTAACCTAATAGATTATTGTCTTCATTCGAGTGTTCATTTCCAGATATTCGTGCAAGTTACCGCTAGGATAATGCTTCGCACTATTTTTTATGAAGGGGATTCTATTAGTATTCTATCCTCTACTGCTTGGAAAGATTTAGGTTCTGTTAGGTCATGTTTTTGTCTTCCATTGTTTTCATGCTTTTATTCATTTTTTGAACCTTGCTTTTTCTTATTTTTCTAGAACATTTTGTTGATAGCGTCAATTTTAATTTTAAACTTTTAATTCTCATGATTTTGTATTTCTTAGTTTAGTTTTACAAGTTTTGGTTTGATTTTATAATTGAAGGGTTTTATAAGGCATATATGGATTAAAAAGTTTTTTAAATAGCATTATAAGTTAAATTTAGACCCTTAAACCAAATGCAAACTCTTATTATTGGCTTAATTTTGTGAAACCTTTAAATTGGACTTTCTTGTAGCGCAATGCAAAAACAGATGCATTGGAGAGCTACAAGAAAATCGCACGAACTAAAATCATCAT
Organism: Pseudotsuga menziesii; assembly: GCA_001517045.1. Taxonomy (NCBI): domain Eukaryota; kingdom Viridiplantae; phylum Streptophyta; class Pinopsida; order Pinales; family Pinaceae; genus Pseudotsuga; species Pseudotsuga menziesii. The sequence continues at coordinate 114,052 of LPNX010196292.1, forward strand.
TTTTTCAGTCCCATTTCATTGGGATTCTCATATTTGAGGTGGAAATCACATTATATGATGTATTTGATACGTGTCTTCCATAGTTTAATCATTGAAACAGGTGGATGATCATCATAAGGATGAGATCGTGGTGATTTCATGCAGAGCAGATAAACTGATGACAGTGGAGTATAATGAGACAAAGCTATTTGGGATTATGTTTTTCATTTGAAGGGCACGAGAAATAAGTGAGGATCTTGGTGAGAATATAGTGCTGAGAAATCAGGATTTTGTAATTGAACGAGAAATTAGGGCTTTCAGCGGCTGCTGGCTGGAGTGGTCTGAGCGGTTGGAGACAGGTGGAGAATGGAATTCGACACTTGACCATTAAAATAAATATATTCTAGTGCTCAAATTGGTCTTCTTAACAGGTAGCCCACATGCCATTACTAGGGTTTTCTAAATTTGGGGCTTTTCTGAAGAAATCACTAATGAAAAATTCGAAGGAAAAATACTAGTTTTTCACTTAATACATTTTAAATGATGAATTATTAACTAATACATTCAAAGTATTCATCAAAGAAGAGCTTGTTGGAGTTTCCTAAACTGTATTTTAGGTCAGTCTGTTGAGATTTGAAGACATTTAGACTATGGCATATTGACATTTAGATTGTGGTATATCCACAGAAGCTGTTTAATCACAGTATATATGAAAAAGAGTGGGAAAACAAACAAGGCAGAGCCCTATAACCTAAGCTAGGTGAATAATTTTCCACAATGTGCACAGTTATTTTCAGATGCAGGATGTTTAACATTCTTTAATAAAAATTAAGGTTATAATGATGAAGTGTCATACAAATTTGCTCAATGTCTAGACAAAGACATAGTGTCTTTTGACAGCTTAAAGTTCAAATTGACTAAGGAATTAATAGCTGAGGCAACAAGGATCTTGGACGAAGGAGAGTTATGGTTTAAAAAGGTTCCATTCACCTTCAATGCTCAAAAGTTCTTGCTTCCTTGTGTGATTGCAGATTGGGGAAAAGGTGTTCCAATCCATAACTTTAAACTTGATTGGATTGACCCCATTAAAGTCTTGCAGAGTTATTTTACCTGTGAGGGTAGATATGCTTTCGTTTTCAAATATCAATTTAGGTTTCTTTAGCATCTTAGTGATAAGTACAGAATGAACTTACCTTTCTTCTTTCTGAAAAGTATACAAAATATGTCATGCAGAGTTAGAGAACACCAAGATCATACAAAGCAGTTTGTTTTCCATCATGGACTCATCAAGCTTATCATAAGCATTGTCTTGTAGAATAGGGGGAAGACTTGGGAGCATTTACTTTTTTTGTCAGGTTTTAAAAGTGATCAAGAGCGACAATCTCACAGAGGATAAGCAGATAAAGGGCAGACTTTAATTAAGAAGCTCAGGAAAAAGGTAACTGTCAAGGATGAAGAGAAGGTTAAATTAGAAGAAGCCTCAAACCATGAAAATAAAAGATCTGAATTTGAACAACAAGTTAATGATAATGAAAGCAAGAATTTACAGTCAGAAATTAAGGAATCTGAGCCTGTTGAAGATGTTGTACCTGAAGAGACAATTAAATATGTAAAAGAAGATATTGAAGTGCAAAAGCAAAGCCCTATCATAGTTCTATCAGAGGAAGATGAGAAATACTTATTTGATGATGATAAAATTCCTGTTACAAACGCAGCTATGTTTTTTGCTAAGCAAAAAATTCACATTCATTGTGATGAGGAAGCACTGTCAAAAAGAAAGAAAATGAAATTTGTTGAGTTTACCTCAATTACACATCAAGGAAAGACTCTCAATATGTTGGGAGAGATTGTTGTAGTATGGAGACCTAAAACAAGACCTGAAAATAAACTTATACTGAAGCCCAACTTGGCTAAAGAAAAAGTGACAGTGATAGAGGATTCATCATCTGAAGACAAATTGGATGATGATAAAGATGACAATAAGGGTAAAAATCCAATTGAATCAAAAAGAGAGTTTGTCATGACTGATACCAAGATATATGATATATTTCTGGAGATTGGAAATCAAATGTGGCAAGAGCAGCAACAAAGTGAGGTAAAGAGTTCTTGCTTAGAAAAGAAAGAGATGGTTGAAGAAAAAGTTCCATGCAAAGCTGAAAGTGAAGAACATCTAGGGTTTCCTGTAACATCCACAGAACTTATGGAAGAGGATGAGGAAATTTATAGGATACTGAACATCCCATGGATACCAAATGACATGCAAATAACAGCAGGAGACAAATGTATTGATTTAGAAAAATAAAATCTACAAAGAAGTATAAAGCAATACAAGTACCAGATCGAGTATATGCAGGAAACTAATGATGGGCTAGTTACAGCAAACAAGAAACTTAGAGAAGATTTGGAGGAAGTAAACAGACATTATCAAGAGTTGATCACAGTTTCAAGAGAAGCATTGAAAAGGAAAAGGAAAACAGAAAGTCAATTCATAGTGTTAAAGCAAACCATCCGAGACCTACAACAGCATAATAAAGAGCTCATAGGGAAGTTTGCAGACATGGAGATAGATCAATTGAAGGAAAGAAGGAAGGCTCAAGCCTTGGAAGGAATTTCTTTATTGGCTAAAGTAGCTAAAGATTTGTGAAAGTTAGTTATTAGTTAAGTTTGAAAAGTTATTTTATTTTTTGTAAAGATGTTTTAAATTGAACTATTCGATAGGTAGTCTTAAAAGTAGTTATAATTCAGTTATCTAACTGATTTTGAAAGTAACATAAATGTAAGTCTGAAAGAAGACAATGGGTTTGATTTTTTGTTGACAAGGGGAGGTCATCAATCTGGTTTATGAGCTAAGTAAAGACTCTTATGTGTATTTTGAGGACTAAATTATGAAATATATGCACTATATGCCCTTCAGTTTATTGTCTGGTTTCATTTATAACTTGTGTTAGTTACTCGGCTGGTATATTCATTGTTGGTTTAATGTTTTTATTCTTGGAATGCTTGCCAACTATGGGTGAAATTCAGTATTTTGTTTTCTGTTCGATTTTGGTTTATATGTTATGCATCTCAGCCATTCAATGCTCATGATTTAGTGTTTACTTTCGTTTTATGAATGTTTTCTCTCTTGTCTTCAAACTGCTCAACCAAAAAACCTTGAAAACCCTAAAACCCCTATTTTACTTTATTAAGATTATTGAGATTGTGTTGGCTTGTTCTCTTGTAGTCTGGGAACAATTTCTGGCACTAACATATTTGGCGCCATTGCCGGGGAGCAAAGTTGAAAACATATTTTTCCCTGGGATACTTATCATTTCACTGGTTTTAAGAGGTGAACTTAAACCAGGAAATATTGAATACTACTTTTCAACAGTTTGTCACAATGGCTACTAAGGGAGTTGGAACAAGAAACAGACCTAGTTCACCTTTGCGGTTGGGTGTTTCAAACCCAGAATATATACTGAAAACATCTAGAATAATTAGAACGTATAAGTCATCACCATCCCCATGTAACCCTGATCAATTAGATATTATATCACCTTTATCTGATTTGAAAAGAGAAGAAGAAACTTCACCTTGGTTGAAGCCTATCAATCATGTCAGTAATTTTCATGTTTTCACTGATCCTCAATCCTTCAAAAAAGAAAAGATAGTATCTCCTGGTAAAATTCCTCTATTTCATCTAAAAGTTGGTAAAAATCCATTTCAGCCAAGTTCTAGTCAAGTCTTTCCATCACCAAAGTTAGTCAACTTAAAAATGCCAACCCAAAATCAGCCAGTAGATATGCTGGACCAAATGGTTGCAGCTAGGTATGCACCTTTAGTTTTTCCTTATCCTTTGAATGCACTTCCTGGAGGTGATCATCAGAAATACCTGCCTAGGTTTAATAGACAGGGTGAAATTATAGCTGAGAAGCAATGGGAAGCCTTTCTCATTTATGCTGATAATCAGAATATTGAAGCTAAAGATGTATGGATGAGGATGTTTGTACAAAGCCTTGATCGAGATGTTAGAAAATGGTTTAGGGAGTTACCTGTAAATTCTATCACTATCATAGAGGATATTTGGGACCTTTTCATGAGACAATGGGGTGACACTAAGGATCATACTTATTATATAACTAAATTTGGAGCCTTTAGGAGAAAGAAGGATGAAACCATAGCTAATTTTTTGAAAAGATTCAATAAAATGTATGGCAGAATTCCCACAGAGATAAAACCTTCAGAAACATCTACAACACTTACATATGCAAATGCTTTTGATCATGAATTTTCCTTACTTTTAAGAGAAAGAAGACCTGTTTCTTTACTGAACATGTAGGATGCAGCATTAGATGTGAAATCTAATATATTGGCTTCTAATAGACTGAAGAAGGAAACATCTCAATAGATATATGATAGGAAGGGTAAGAAGGAAGTAGTTCCAGGGGTTTCAAAATCCCATTCTACAGAAGGTAAAATTGATGAGATGGCCAAGCTAGTTAAGATCCTGACTGCGAATTTAAACAACTTGGAACTAGAAAAGAATTCAAACAAACCTGTTTAAGAGGGTGAGAGAAACCCTAACAATCAAAACCAATTCAAAAGATAGTTTGCACCTCATTTCATACCTAGAGAGAAAAGAAACAATGATATACAATGAGAAAGAAGAGAAATTGAGGATCAAAGAGTACCACGCCCTCTTCAGAATAATGTTGTTGATGAAGAAGAAATTGAAGAAGAAGTATTATTTGAAGATACAGACTAGGATATGAATTATTTTGGAGAATAGTTAACTAAGGGTTTTGTTACTAAAGAAGACTTTTTAAATTCAGAATACTATGATGCTGATATGTTTGAAATAGAAAATGATTTAAATCTTGAAATGACTGCTGTAACTGCTAATGCATATCAGACTAAGCCAAAGAAAACATTGAATTTGAGTTCAGTTCCAAAGCAAGTAGCTCAAAATCCAAAGAAAAAGGTAGTTGTACCTACTAAACAACAATTTGATCTTGTGTTAGAGAAAAAACAAATTTAGGATAAACAAAAGAAGAATGTGGAGGTTGAGGAGGTAAACAAAAATGTGCAAAATTTTAATCTGGAAAATGAATTAGGCAAAATTAAGATCCCTATGCCTTTTACTGAATTAATGAAGAATCCTTCTTACAAAGAATCAATTCTTAAAATGATTGGTTCATAAAACAGTCAGCCTCTTTCTGATACAATGAATCTACAAGAAGAAAATCTTAAAATCTTTATTGGATCAGCTTTGGCTAAAAAGACTGAGAATGAAGCAAGTGCATCACCCCCATTCTACATCACACTGAATATTCATGAACAAATGATACATAATTGTCTTTTGGATTTAGGAGCATCACATAACCTAATTCCAAAGGCTATCATGGAGGCTCTAGGTTTGAGTATAACAAAACCCTATCATGAATTGTATGCTTTTGATTCATGAGCTGTAAAATGTTTGGGAGTGATTAAAGATATGGCTGTCGGTTTGGCTCAGTTACCAATGAAGAGTGTGATTATGGATGTGGTAGTAGTAGACATTACACCTAAATTTGGATTACTTCTTTCTGGATCTTGGGAGAAGAAAGTTGGTGGAACTTTACAAATGGATTTAACATATGCTACTATTTCTGTGTTTGGAGGAGAAAACAGAAGGTTGTACAGAGAACTACAATTTGCCTATATTATGACAAATGACAAGAACCCTACAAATCATCCCTTGTATGCTGTTGATAAGGATTTGGGTACTTGTTTGTTACATTTTAGTGATGATGATAGTACTGCTGGTTTGTTACAGATTGAAAAGGAACAACCAGTTAAATGCAGTAGGGAACAAGAAGATGAACTTTGGCAATTATACTTTGATGGATCATATTGTAAGGAACGTGCTGGAGAAGGGGTTCTTTTAATATCTCCTGGTGGTGAAACAGTAAATCTGATGTACAAATTAGAATTTATTACCACCAATAATACTGCTGAATATGAAGCTTTGCTGTTAGGTTTGAAAGCTGCTAAAGATTTAGGCATTCAACAGATTTCTGTATATGGAAACTATGAGTTGGTTGTTCAGCAGATGAGGAACAACTATCAAGTGAAACAAGATTTGCTGAAAGTCTACTGAAATGAGGTATGGTATATGATTGACAATTATTTTGTAGATTTTAACATTACGTATATTCCTAGGGACCTTAATCAGACTGCTGATTCATTAGCCTTAGCAGCCACACATTTTAGAATTCCCAAAACCACACAGCTAAAGTATCCTATTGAGGTTAGGTACAGACCTTCTGTGCCTGATAATGTAAAGCAGTGGAAATTTTTTGAATATGACATTGAAATAAAAATATTTTTGGAGCTTACAGATGAGTTTTCTAATTCCCTGATTGATCAAGAAGAAGACGATGAGGATGAAGAGTTTGAAGATATTGCTGAAATGAAATTGTTGGCCACAAGATTATTGAACTTAAAGGTAATTTCATTCCTAAAGGTTTGGTGCCTTTAGAAAGGATATTTTCAAAAGATGATACACCACCTTTAAAACCTATTGTACAGTCTTCAGAGGAAAATGTGGTGGATTGTAACATTGGTACTCTAGAACATCCTAGTATGGTGAAGATTTCAAAAGCACTCACATCAGAATAGAGAAATAGGTACATCAAGCTGTTAAAGGAGCACGTTGATGTTTTTGCATGGTCTTATGAAGACTTGAGGATGTATGATACTGGGATTATACAACATAAAGTACCTTTAAAACTGAATTAAAAACCTTTTCAACATAAATTAAAGAGGATAAATCCAGATTTGTTTGCTGTTATTGAAAAAGAAGTGAATAATTTATTAGATGCCAAGATCATTGTTCCTCTTAGGTATTCTTCATGGGTTTCTAATTTGGTTCCTATCATGAAGAAGAATGGAGAAATCAGACTGTGTGTTGACTTTAGAAATCTGAATAGGTATTCATTGAAGGATAATTATCCTTTGCCTAAAATAGAACAAATATTGAAAAAGGTAGTTGGGGCACAAAGGATTTATATGGTTGATGGATTTTCAGGATATCATCAAATTGCTATACATCCTGATGATAAAGAAAAAACAGCTTAGACTACTCCCTAGGGAATTTTCAGGTATGATAAAATGCCTTTTGGTTTAATGAATGTTGGGGCAACTTTTCAAAGAGCTATGGATATAGCCTTTGTTGGGGAAAGAGATAAGTTTGTAGTGATTTACTTAGATGATATTATAGTCTTTTCACAATCAGATGATGAACATCTAAAACATTTGAAACAGACTTTTTTGAAATGCAGAAGATATGGTTTATCTCTTAATCCAAAGAAGTCACATTTTGTTGTATAGGAAACTAAATTATTGGGTCTTTTAGTTTCAGCTGATGGCATAAGGATTGATCTAGAGAGGGTGAAAGCAATAATGAAAATAATTCTGCCAAAGAGTAAAAAGGATGTTCAATCTTTCATTGGTAAAATCAATTTTCTGCATTGGTTTATATGAAATTTTGTTGAGACTATTAAACAGATTCCAACCATGCTGAAGAAGGATTAAGAAGTCAGGTGGGCTACAAAAGCAAAGAATTCATTTGAAAAAATTAAGATGGCTCTTACTAAAGCTCCAGTATTAGTAAGTCCAGATTTTACAAAGGAATTTCTAACCTTTTCTTTTGCATCTGAAGATACATTCGCTATTGTTTTATTACAAAAGAATAAGGATGGTTTTGAATAGCCTATTGCATTCTTCAGCAAAACTCTTAGAGATTCTGAATTAAGATACAAAATTTTAGAAAAACATCCTTACTCTTTGGTGAAAGCTTTGAAATTTTTCAAAATCTATGTTTTGCACTCCAAAGTTATTGCATATGTGCCTAATGCTGCCATAAAAGATGTTTTGACCCAACCTAGCAGTGAGGGAAAAAGAGGAAAGTGGATTGCTAAAATCATTGAGTATGATGTGGATATCAGACCTAAAAAGCTAGTAAAGGGACAAGGTTTCGCTAAGCTATTAGCTGAATCAAATTGCCAAGATTTAGGATTACATTTGATGGTAGAATAGCCAGCACAAGAAGAAAATCAAGCATAGCTGGAGAAGGAGAAGATTATGGATTTCTATTCAGCATCTATATGGTATGCAAAAATTTTATATTTTCTTTTGTACTTACAATGTCCAAGTTACTTAGATAAAAAAACTGCTAGGTATTTGAAGTTAAAAACTACTAAGTACTATTCAGTAGAGTAGCAGCTGCTTTGGAAAGATCCAGGGTGTATCCTACTCAGATGCTTAGATAAACCTAAAATTGAAGGAGTAATTTCTGAATGTCATGAAGGTTCTTGTGGAGGTCATAATTATTGGTAGGAAATAGCATATAAAATTCTAAGAGATGGATATTATTGCCCCTCTTTATTTTTAGACGTATATCAGCAGGTAAGAGCATGTATCCGTTGTCAGAAATTTGCTGGTAAACAAAAGTTGTTGTCATTACCTTTAAAACCAATTGCAGTAAGTGCCCCTTTTCAGCAGTGGGGTCTGGACTTTATAGGAGAGATAAATCCATCTTCCTCAGGACAACATAAGCGGATTTTGACTGCAACAGATTTATTTACTAAGTGGGTGGAAGCTATCCCCACAAGGAATGCCACATATAAGGTGATTATAGATTTTATTGAAGAAAATATTCTTAGTAGATTCAGGTGTCCACAGAGAATATCAATTGATAATGAAAAAGTTTTTAAGTCTAAGGCTATGGGGGCATTCTGTGAAAAGAATGGCATCCTGTTGAAACATTCAACCCCTTAATATCCTCAAGGTAATGGTTTAGCTGAGTCCTCATATAAAACCATCATTCAGAGTATCAAGAAATTGATGAAGCATAGTAAAAGATCATGGGATTCTATGCTAAAGTACGCATTATGGGAAAACATAATAACAGTCAAACAAGCAATTGGAACTTCTCCTTTTCAATTAGTATATGTTATGGATGTAGTTTTTCTTGTTCAGTTGAGTATCCTAGTGATGAAGTTTTTTCAGGACTGTCAGGAAGAACCTAATGATATGCAGAGAAGTATTTATGCAATGATAGAGTTGCAGCAGAATCGAGAAAAAGTGGAAGAAAAGACATAGCTATACAAGTTGAAGATTAAACAAAGATTTGACAGGAAGATCAAAGATAATACCTTTTCAATAGGAGACATGGTTTTGAGATGGGATGCAAGGAAGGAGAAAAAAGGAAAACATGGGAAGTTTGATAACCTCTGGTTTGGTCCTTTCCTGGTATCTAAGTTTTTGGAAAACAATACTTTTGTTCTACAGACCTTGGAGGGTGAGGAATTGTCAAATACAGCTAATGGACGATTCCTCAAGCATTTTTATAGTTTTTGAAATGGGTTTTAGCTTTCATTGTATATACCGGTGTGAGTAAACAGAATAAGGACTCCATTACCCAATGGAAATTTTGCATATTAGCAAGTAGCAGTACAAAAGTCACTGGTATACAGATTCTTGAAGCCTCACAAGGAGGACTTCATCCCGCAGCAAGAGCCAGATGTTAGGTCATGTTTTTGTCTTCAATTGTTTTCATGCTTTTATTCATATTTTGAACCTTCCTTTTACTTTTTGTTTCTAGAACATTTTGTTGATAGGGTCAATTTTAATTTTAAACTTTTAATTCTCATGATTTTTTATTTCTTAGTTTAGTTTTACAAGTTTTTCTTTGATTTTATAATTGAAGGGTTTTATAAGGCATATATGGATTAAAAAGGTTTTTAAATAGCATTATAAGTTAAATTTAGACCCTTAAACCAAGTGCAAACTCTTATTATTGGCTTAATTTTGTGAAATCATTAAATTGGACTTTCTTGTAGTGCAATGCAAAAACAAATGCACTGGATTGCTACAAGAAAATCGTGCGAGCTAAAATCATCATTTTTTCAATCCAATTTATTTGAGATTCTCATCTCTAAGGTGTCAATCACATTATATGATGTATTTGATACGTTTCTTCCATATTTTAATCACTGAAATAGGTGGATGATCATCATAAGGGCGAGATTGTGGTGATTTCATGCGGAGCAGATAAAATGATTACAGTAGAGTATAATGAAACAAAGCTATTTGGGATTATGTTTTTCATTTGAAGGAAGTAAGAAATAAGTGAAGATCATGGTGAGAAGATAGTGCTATAAAATAGGATTTTGTAACTGAACGAGAAACTAGGGCTTTCAGCAGTTGCTGGCTGGAGTGGTGTAAGCGGTTGGAGACAGGTGGAGCATGCAATTCGACACTTGACCATTAAAATAACTATATTCCAGCACTCGAATTGGTATTCTTAATAGGTAGCCCACGTGCCATTGCTGGGGTTTTCTAAATTTGGGGATTTTCTGAAGAAATCACTAATGACAAATTCGAAGGAAGAATACTAGTTTTCCACTTAATCCATTTTAAATGATGAATTATTAACCAATACATTCAAAGTATTCATCATTTAAATAGTAGAATTCAGAGCATAACTTGTTGGAGTTTCTTGAACTGCATTTTAGGTTAGTCTGTTGACATTTGAAGACATTTAGACTGTGGTATATCGACATTTAGAATGTGGTATATTGACAGAAGCCGTTTAACCATAGTAAATATGAAAAAGAGTGGGAAAACAAACAAGGCAGAGCCCTCTGACCTAAGCTGGGTGAAGAATTTTCCACAATGTGCATAGTTATTTTCAGATGCAGGATGGTTAACATTCTTTAAGAAAATTGAAGGTTATCGTGATGAAGTCTCATACAAATTTGCTCAATGTCTAGACAAAGACATAGTGTCTTTTGATAGATTAAAGTTCAAATTGACTAAGGAATTAATAGCTGAGGCAATAGGAATATTGGACGAAGGAGAGTTATGGTTTAAAAAGGTTCCATTCACCTTCAATGCTCAAAAGTACTTGCTTCCTGGTTTTATTGCAGATTGGGGAAAACGTGTTCCAATACATAACTTTAAACTTGATTGGATTGAACCCATTAAAGTCTTGTAGAGTTATGTTACATGTGAGGGTAGATATGCTTTCATTTTAAAATATCACTTTAGGTTTCTTCAGCATCTTAGTGATGAGTTGAAAATGAACTTACCTTTATTCTTTTTGAAAAGTCTACAAAGGATGTCATGCAGAGTTAAAGAGCACCAAGATCATACAAAGCAATCTATTTTCCATCATGGACTCATTAAGCTTATCATAAGCACTATCTTGCAGAATAGGGGGAAGACTTGGGAGCATTTCATTTTTTGGTCAGGATTTAAAACTGATCAAGAGGGACAATATCATAGAAAACAAGCAGATAAAGGGAAAGCTTTAATTAAGAAGCTTAGGAAAAAGGTAATACTCAAGGATGAAGAGAAGGTTGAACTAGAAGAAGCTTCAAACCATGAAAATAAAAAACTCTGAATTTGAATAGCAAGTTAATGATAATGAAAGCAAGACTTTACAGTCAGAAATTAAGGAAGTCGATCCTATTGAAGATGTTGTACCTGAAAAGACAATTCAATATGTAAAAGAAGATATTGAAGTGCAAAAGAAAATCCCTATTACACTTCTATTAGAGGAATATGAGAAATACTTATTTGATGATGATAAAATTCCTGTTACAAATGCAGCTTGGGTTTTTGCTGAGCAAAAACTTCACACTCATTGTGATGAGGAAGCACTATCAAAAAGAAAAAAAATGAAATTTGCTGAGTTTACCTCAATTACTCATTAAGGAAAGACTCTCAAGATGTTGGGAGATATTGCTGCAGTATGGAGACCTAAAACAAGACCTAAAAATAAACTTAGACTGAACATGAAAAAGCTACTGAAGCACAAATTGGCTAAAGAAAAAGTGACAATGATAGAGGATTCATCATCTGAAGACAAATTGGATGATGATAAAGATGACAATAAGGGTAAAAAGACAATTGAATAAAAAAGAGAGTCTTTCATGACCGATACCAAGATATATGATATATTTCTGGAGATTGGAAATCAAATGTTGTAAGAGAAACAACAAAGTGAGGTAAAGAGTTCTTTCTTAGAAAAGAAAGAGATGGTTGAAGAAAAAGTTCCATCCAAAGATGAAAGTGAAGAACATCGAGGGTTTCCTAGAACATCCATAGAACTTATGGAAGAGGATGAGGAAATTTATAGGAGACTAAACATACCAAGGATACCAAATGAGATGCAAACAATAGCATGAGAAAAATGTATTGATTATGAAAAAGAAAATCTACAAAGAAGTATAAAGCAATACATGTACCAGATCGAGTATATGCAAGAAACTAATGATCGGCTAGTTACAACAAACATGAAACTTAGAGAAGATTTGGAGGAGGTAAACAACGATTATGAGGAGTTGATCACAATTTCAAGAGAAGCATTGAAAAGGAAAAGGAAAACAGAAATTCAATTCAAAGTGTTAAAGCAAAGCATCTAGGACCTGCAACTGCATAATAAAGAACTCAGAGGGAATATTGCAGACATGGAGACAGATCAATTAAAGGGAAGAAGGAAATCTCAATCCTGGGAAGGAATTGCTTTATTGGCTGAAGTAGCTAAAGATTTGTGAAAGTTAGTCAAGAAAGTTAGTTATTAGTTAAGTTTGAAAAGTTTTTTTTTTTTTAATGATGTTTTAAATTGAACTATTCGATAGGTAGTCTTAAAAGTAATTATAATTCAATTATCTAACTGATTTTGAAAGTAAGAAAAATGTAAGTTAGAAATAAGACAATGCGTTCAATTTTTTGCTGACAAGGGGAGGTCATCAGGCTGGTTTATGAGCTAAGTAAATACTCTTATGTGTATTTTGAGGACTAAATTATGAAATATATGCACTATTTTCTATTCAGTTTATTGTCTGGTTTCATGTATAGCTTGTGTTAGTTACTCAGCTAGTATATTCATTGCTGGTTTAATGTTTTTATGCTTGGAATGCTTGCCAACTATGGGTGAAATTCAGTATTGTGTTTTCTGTTGGATTATGGTTTATATGTTATGCATCTCAGCCATTTAATGCTCATGATTTAGTGTTTCTTTGGTTTTATGAATGTTTTCCCTCTTGTCTTCAAACAGCTCAACCAAAAAACCTTGGAAACCCTAAAAACCCTATTTTACTTAATTGAGATTATTGATATTGTGTTGGATTGTTCGCTTGTAGTCTAGGAACAATTTCTGGCACTAACAGGTTCTCCTCAACATGTGCCAGCCACCGATCAGATACTGGCTTTTAATAGCAGGCCTACTACACCTTTAGGGATCCTTCCTCACTTTCCTATTAGATTAGGAGGGTAAACTATATGTATTGATGTTATGGTCATCCAAGGTCCTTTAGATTTCAATCTGCTCCTTGGACATGATTATGTTTATGCCATGAAAGTGGTAGTGTCCACACCTTTTAGAGTTATTCATTCCCATCATGGGAATATTGTGACCGTTGATAAGGTTTCCTTTCTTACACATGAGCATCGCATTAATCCTAGTCATCAGATTGCCCTATATGTGCCTCATCTTCTTGTGATTTCTTCCCCTTGTTCTAGTTAGATTCTTCCCATCATAGGTAAAATAGGGGGCATGGATCTAGTATATGGAAATCAAAATGGATTTAAGCCGCTATATTTTATGTAATGGGGCCAGTGTACCAACCTCTGGATATCATTTTAGGTAAGAGTAGGTTTGCGAGAACAGTTCTCTTTATGTTTCAAGCTCGTTAAAAAATGAAACAGATGTTCTTGAGAATAATTTATTTCTATTTTTAAGCTCGTTAAAAAATAAAAGCTAATGGTCAAGCAAAGTTTACCTTTTGGTTTCAAGATTGCATAAAAATGAAACCATTCCTGAGCATAGTTTGTTTCCTATGTTGAGCTTGTTAAAAACTGAAATAGGTTGTTTCAAGCAAAGTTTACCTTTTGGTTTCAATATTGCATAAAAATGAAACCATGCTTTGAGAATAGTTCTTCTTCTGTGTCAAGCTCGTTAAAAAATGAATCAGATAGCCTGAGCATTCTTTTAATTGATCTTCAAGCTCGTTCAAAACAGTAATATGGTGTTGATCTTACTTTCATTTTTTTGTGCTCTGGTTAAAACATTAAAAGTGGTTTGAAGCTTAGTTTATTACTTTTTCTTGATATGGATTCAAACATGAAAAAGGTTAATAGAGTCCTCTTTAAGCTCTTTTTAGATTCTAAAAATATGAAAAGATAGATGAGTGAACATGTCTTCTTCATGCTTGTAAAAGGACTTGAAGAGTCATCTTCCTGGTGATAGTTTACCCCTTTTTTGGAGCACTAATTATGAAAAAGGTACACTCGAGCCAATCATGACTATAAGAGTTTTCTAAGGTATTATTTTATACTTTTTCAGGCACTAGAGACTAAATCATATGAAGAAGGACCCCTTTGGAGTCTTCTTTAGTTTGTTTAGACTTTCTAAAAATGAACTATACAAATTTTTCTTTCATTGGACTCGTTAAATTAAACATTGAAAGATCCCTTTTTTGGGAATGAACCCATCCTTTATTAGGTTTGTAAAACCTATGAGAATGGACTTGTATTTGGACGAGCTACAATGAGTTTTTGTTACCCCCTTTGAGCTCGTAGAAATGAAAAAAGAGGCACTCATCAATCATGCTGGGGAAATTAAAGGAAAGGGAATTTTTTTTCATTAATGGAAATTGTTAGTCACCTTTGAACATCGCACATGTCTACATTTCATTCAGTCAATTGGGTATTCAGCTTGTTTCTGAGTCGATTGAATTTCATGAGTCATGTCTCTCCTTTGATTTTTTCAAATAATGCATTGTTCTTTGTTGCATTGTGTTCCGCCTTGTCAAATCAATGCTTCTAAGTGTTTGGTCGTGTCACCTTATGTTCAAAAGGGAAATTGTCTTGAGATTTTACACTTGCATTCAAAAAAAAATTGTGTCAGTTACTCTTGAGTTAGTCCTATGGTTACATCATACTCAAAATTCTAGAACTTTGTTCCAATTTTCATGTTGTCAATGTCGGATTCATCACGACTCTCTTTCGATGAGACTATTCCAATCGACATCATATCATCATCCAGGAATTAGTCTTACAAACAAGTTTAGTACCTTGAGGTCTGTAAATGACAAATTCTCTTGCTTTCAACTTAGGTTCACATCATTGACCTTTGATCTAAGGATTTGATGGAGCGTTCAACATCAAATAATCTATTCAGACTCATGAGATTGTACTAGGGTACCTTAGGAATCATTTCCATCAATGGTGATCTCCCTCGCACTTATTAATGGTTCTCATCATTGACTGGTAATCAAGTGGTTTCTACCATGTTCGATGCCAGAACATTTTAATCACATGAATAGAATTGTACTTTATGGAAGACGAGACAAAGACCCTGGGTAGTTGTTAAGAACTCATTGTTTTCCCTAGGTTGCGATGGAGTATTTGTATGAGTCCTAGCATGGATCCACATTTTTATGTTCATGGCTGTGCTCATATTTGTGTCTGTATGACATAGATCTACATTGTATGTATGGTAGCTATCTCCAAATTTGAGTCTTCTTCATATGGATATACGTTGTATTTTATTAGCCATGATTTTTTTGTATCTCACATGGATTTGTGTTCTATTGGTTGGAAGCCATGTTGTGAGTCATTTAGGACATGTATCAAAATGCACTACAGAAATTTTGTGATGTTTGAGAAGTTGTGACCATTGGACCTTTGCCTCAAGACTACACCTTCTTCTTTCAAAGTATTATGCCTATCGTTTCCCTCTAGCCATCAAAATTTGTGGGGCATATCTGTTACATCGAAATATTGTCACCATAATGTTATGAGATAGGTATTCCCTTGTCTACTTCAATCCCTCAAAGTTTTCCCCAGAGAAATGACAGGCAAAAATATCCCCTTACATTTTTTTCTTATTTTGAGCTTGTAATTCTCCTCTTCCATTAATAAAAAGCGTTACCCAAGTGGTGCTAGGGAAGCATCATTACTGATACATGAGAAAACAGAGGTGCCACTGCTTCTACCCCTACTATAAGAAGAGTTACCCCCTTAACACCACCCTTTTTCTTCATTGGAGGAGCGGTGCTCGAGTTTTTAAGGAAGAAAGAGAAGCTTTGAAAGAATTCTTGAAGTTGACCTCCATGGAACCTCATCCCTATGGTTTATGAAAAATTGGAGCTCGAGGTCCTCCCTTCTAGGATCTTATCTCCACCTCACCCATTATATCCTCAACCATACCTATCCTCCCATGCCTTTAAATACTAGTTCATCCCCCATGGGAGAAAGGAAGAAGAATTTTGTTGCATACCTAAACTCTGTCAAAATCATTCTTGAGTATTTGGAGGCTAGGTGAAGTTAGAGTCAAGGGTACATTTGAAGGAACTCTCAACACCAAGGCATGAAGTGTTGGAATATAATAAACCCACTCATAAAATAATTAATCATTATTTCATTAATTTCCTACTCAGTAGCTTAGATAGTTGGCATCCACTTGCACCTTACAGTCAACACTTGCCATCTATATCCCAGGAATGATTTATTTCTGATTCTGGGTTGATCTTGACCACTTTATGGTCATCAATAATTGCTAACTGTGCTTTACAACAAAATCTTCTTTATTATGCTTTTCCTACTTTATCCTTCTTTTTTGTGGATAAGGTATAGCTAGTTAACTAGGAAACTGGCAGCTTTTGTTGCCAACCCATCCTCCATTATTTTCTCTCCATATTCTAGGATTAGCAAGTCCTTTCATCACTCATCATCACTCACACATGCCATTGCTAATTTGTGAGGTGCTCGATAGATTGGTAAAGTGCTTTAGCCAACTATGGTGTTTATCATAATTAGTAAGCCTATTTTATGAGCTAGCTTGAGTTGTATTCTAGCAACTCTATTTTCCTTTATAAGGATGTATTACCTATATAATAATATCAATTATCATTTATTGATTGTTCATTAATGTGTGTTCATTAATTCTTCTTCTTCTCTCCTTATGCTAATTCTCTATAATTCTCTGTGAGGTTAATTGTGTGCCTAGATCCCTATCCTGTTTATGAAATTCCTTATGCCATCAAGGATTTAGAATTTCTACATGGTATCAGAGATGAGGATATCAAAGCTCTACATAATATCAAATATTTCAAAGTTCATTAATTATCCCTCCTTTTCATATTTGCAGGTTTATTTTGGAGGTTCAACTTCGAATGGATTCAAGAGTATCAGTTTTTCATCTTTCTCCATTCACAAGCTATTTACAGTGGAAATTGAATATGAATTCATCTCTAAAGAGACAAGGTCTCTATGATATATATATTAGACCTGGTGAAGATTCTTATGAAGAACCAAGTGACTGGTTGAATGGATTTGATAGATCAATCAGAGTTATTTTTGTAGCTATCTCTCTAAGCATGCGCTACCTTATTGATTTTGTTGAATACCCAAAGGATCTCTGGACAACATTGGATAGATTTTTGGGAAAGGACAATGAGGATACTTCTAGATATGTGGAGAGTGCCTCTAGCTCCTCAATGATTTCTCTCTCTCAATATGTCTCAGCCTCTACAATCTCTGATGAAGTTGATCATGAAGAAGAAGTTTCTCATATAGTTCTTGTTTCTACTACTCTCTTTGATTCGAATGCTTCCTCCTTCAATCAAGAAGCATATATTGAAGATCCATCTTTTTCTATGTCTCTTGAAGTAGAAGATATTGATTCATCTTCTTATGATTTTGTTGATAAAAAAGAAGTGACTAATGGAGCTGCTATTGCTATTGATGATTCACTCACACATTCAGTGTTCTATATGTTTTCTATCATGGATTCTGAGATCCATATGCCAGACCTCTCACACTTTGTGCATGCCTTTCTTCTTGATGGTGCACAACCCAATGACTTCTAGGATGTTTACTTAGCCAAATCAAGTCCTTCTAGTGTTTTTCCACTTACCATACTTGATCCCATATGCTTATGTATCTCCTCCTTTGTTCTTGGCACTCATTCTCAGAGCTTCCTTGAATATTTTTAACATCACTATCTTCCCTTCTCTCATACATCTACCGTAGAGGATTCTTTACTAGTATATTTCCATGAGTCTACTTTTTGCTTACTTGTGATCTCTTGGATTCTTTGGAATCTAGATCAAGCCATGGAGCCCATGCATTTGCACTCTTTGATCCTATGCCTTCTCTATGTTCCTACAAGATCACTTGAACACATCCTCTCTGTGTAAATGAAGATGGATACATTATACATTCGCTTGGATAGTTATTTCACCTATCTGGAGCTCATTTCATCTCTACTGGTTCAAATTTCAAGTCATCTCATCATCTTGGAGCTGATTACAACTTTCAATATCCTTTAGTATCGCCTTCACATCATTGGATCTCAGTTGTTCTACATGGTCCTAGTTTCCATCCTGTAGCTATCCTTGACCTAGGTGAGCAGATTTATCTTCTTCCCAAGAAGAAGATTCCTCCAGACATCAACATTTAGTTTTTAGTAGCAGCAACACCAATAGTTCAGCATTTTCTGGTATTAATTTTCATGTCCTTTCTTGAGGGAGGATTTTCCCCTTCAGGTTTTTCCTCTTTCCTCATTTCTTTGGACAAGATAAATTGTAAAAGGGTGACCATAGCTTTGTTGCTAGGCCCTATGTGCATATATATTTCCAATTAGTTCAAAGATATCACCTTAAAGTCAGGCTTAAAGGGGAGTGTTGGAATATAATAAACCCACTCCTAAAATAATTAATCATTATTTGATTAATTTCCTATCCACTAGCTTAGATAGTTGGCATCCACTTGCACCTTAGAGTCAACACTTTCCATCTATATCCCACAAATGATTTATTTCTGATTCTAGGTTGATATCAACCACTTTATGGCCATCCATAATTGGTAAATGCACTTTACAAGAGAATTTGCTTTAATATGCTTTTCCTGCTTTATCCTACTTTTTTGTGGATAAGGTAAAGCTAGTTAACTAGGAAACTGGCAGCTTTTGTTGCCAACCCATCCTCCATTATTTTCTCTCCATATTCTAGGATTAGCAAGTCCTTTCTTCACTCATCATCACTCATGCATGCTATTGCTAATTCGTGAGGTGCTTGATAGACTAGGAAAGTGCTTTAGCCAACTATGGGGTTTATCATAATTAGTAAGCCTGCTTTATGAGCTAGCTTGAGTTGTCTTCTAGCAACTCTATTTTCCTTTATAAGGATGTATTTCCTATGTAATAATATCAATTATCATTTATTGATCATTCAGTAATGTGTGTTCATTAATTATTCTTCTTCTCTCCTTATGCTAATTCTCTACAATTCTCTGTGAGGTTAATTGTGTGCCTAGATCCTTAGCCTATTTATGAAAATCCTTATGCCATCAATCCTTTAGAATTTATACATGAAGGTTGTAGTCTTTCCAATTATTTATTAATAAATAATGTCTTTTTATTTCCCATATTCACTATTTCATATGTATGTATTGCTTGATTCGTTGGTCACAAGCACAGATCTAGTTGATTATATTGTATGCTATCATGTTTCTCTTGTTGTTTTCCATCTTTTACAGGTTCTTATGCAGTAAGATTCAAGGAAAGCTAGGAAAACCTTTGAGAAAATTATTATGGCATCATATTCTAGTGATGAACGAGATATAGGGAGAGTTTAGCATTATGTGTTTGTGTTTAGTTCTAGATATGAACCATTCAGACTAGGGAACCAAATCTTGTCCACAGAGGTGCGCATTTCCAGTTAACAGCTTCTTGCAGGAATTTTTCAAAATTTTGTGCATTTTTGTGGGAAATTTTCTTGACATGCGTGCATATGTTTGACACATATGGGAATTTTATAAGGTATTGCAGGCATTCTATCAGTCCATCATGCATTTACAAACTAGCTACAAGGAATTTCTGAACAGGCTACAGACATTTTTCCAAATCAACTATTTATCCAATTTGGAGAATTGATGTAAGTGTATTTTGCAACTTAAATGTGGGAATATTTAACTAGTTGCGGGAATTTTTATAGGTTGTGGGCATTTTTACTCTATTTCCTTGTGCAAATTTTTATTTCTCTATTTCCCTGTAGGCATTTTTAACTAGCTATAGGAATTTTTACTCTCAAATGCAGGAATATTTGAGGCTTGAGGATATTTTTGAGGCTTTCCTGGCATTTGTCTCCTCCACTTGCGAGCATATTAGGGACCCTGCATGCATTTTAATGACATCTACTTCACTCATGCGGGAATTTTTCTTTTTCCTACGTGCATTTTTCTGAATCTTTCATGCAAGTAGTGCATTATGCATACAAGACTAAGATAAAATTCCCGTAGCTAGTTAAACATGCCCAGAAGCCAATTTTTAACCTTTTGTGCATTTTTCTGGCCATTTTCCTTCCATATGCGAGCATTATTTACATTAGCTGGGAGGATGAGCCAAAAATTATTTTGAATACTTGGTATGTACTTTGCAAGACTTATCCACATCAGCTGCTTTCTACATTCTTGAACCCTTGTGTTCACCTTAAGAGCTCTCGTTAGGTTCCATCCACCATATCACTACCTTATATGAATATTTTTGGAGTACTTTGCTTTTAGTTTTTATTCCTAGTTGGACATACTCCTATGCTACTACTGTTTTTATATTTGATGTTTGGATGATCTATTTTATGATCTTTTCTAGTTATGGGTTCTCTCCTTTCACATGTTTATTGGTCTAGTCAAGTCTCATGAAAGTAACCTAATGCTAAGAGGTTGAAGTCTGTTTAAAAGCATTTTTCTTAGGATAAGGGAGATCTGCCCTAACATCTTATGTTGAGTTTATAATTGGTTCAGATATGATATATCATGCTACTGTTATATATTGTAGTCTTTTATTAACAACTTAGATATGATATAGATTGCTACTTTTATCATTGTTATTGTTGTAAGACTTTAATGGTTATTGTAACTTACTATTTCTGGGACATGCTGGAGACGAAGGATATTAACGTATTATTTTTCTATGTTGGACATGCGTGTCTCATTGTTTCATCTTTGCATTTGAATATTTGACAAAAATAATTATAAAATACAAATGAGTTGAATCTACTTGAGACTTGTTTGCATCTATTCTCAAAATGAGATGAAATGTGCATTAAACACTTTTATGGATGTTGTGTCTTTGGAGTGGTGCCTGGTGCTACTGATGGTGGATTTTGCTCGAGGCAATTAATTTTGAATTTTCTCCCATTGAAGCATTTGAGCTTGAAGTTTTGGTGAATTTTCAAATATGGAGTGACATTTATTTTTGATTAATTTTTAATTTTATAAGGTTTAAGGTATTTTTTCTTTTTAGAACGTTTAAGGTATTTTTTAATGTCTTGAAAATAATAAATTTCATTGGAACCAAAGTGAAACTTACTAAATGACGGTTTCTATTTGTTTTTTCCAGTATGTTACATTTAAGGGATTTTGTATCAACCTGGGGCTAAGAGTATTGTGCTTTGATCTAACTTTTATTTTTTTCTGCTCAAAGGTTCAATTTTGTATTGTAGAAAGGATGATTCCATGATATGCTTGGATTTATCTTTGTCTAACAAACATAAATTACATATAATAATAATCACAAGATTCAAATGACACATTTATTTTTTCCAGGAAAAATCACCTTTTCTATTCGAGAAGATGAGAAATTACTTTCCTAATCTATTGCTTCTCTTTCAAAGCATTAAAAAAAAAGAGCTATTTATTAACTCCCTAAAAAAAGAGACTCCTAATACATATACATCTTCATGTTTGTGTATTAAAATAGCACATAGACTATATTATCCCTGATATGATGTACATATCAGAATATTAATCACTTCTACAAATTTATATTCAATTTTCTGATTTACAAAATCTACCATTCAGTGCTTTGACAGATTAGGGAAACTAAGGTTTCAGGTAGGGAAATTTTGGATAGGAAGAGTGGGAAGAGGAGATCAATAAAGAGTGAATGAATATTTGGAAATCCATTCCCCTAACACATTTAGATCTGGGACCATTGAGATTTCAGAATCCCCTTCGTGGAAACATACTTTCATGCTGCTGGGTCACCAAACCGTGAAACTAGTGAATCTCAATCCATCTTCTGACCAAAGTATTAGGTAAGTTTCAAAGGTAATACTAAGTCACAAATTAAGTTTATTTACTATTTTTAACACTTTGGGAAGTTCTAGAAATTTCTAGGGATTTTTGGGTGAATTTGGGATTTTTGGCAGTTTTGGCAGTTTTGGCCTAGGGAGACCCTACGCAGTGGAGGATCCTAAAAGATAGTATGGCTAAGATGAAAAGAGTTTCTGGAGTTATGTATGGGAATTTGGGTCTTTTAGTGACCCATAGGAACTTACGGATCAGTTTTTGGGTGAGCAAAACTCTGTTTATTGAAGAAATGGTAACAACTAGTTATTTAACCCTAACTTTCTAGCTAGGGTATGAAATTAAGTAGCTAAATCTTTGTAGATTACTTTCTGTGCTGATATTAAATATAACACACACACACACACACACACACACACATATAACACTCCATTTGACATATATAATCCACTAAACCACTCCCACAACCTCATATAATCTTTATTGCACTAAACTTCATCGAATTCTCCCAATATGCATATAAAGCAAGATTTTAATGTGAAACAAAGAAGGTAATATTTAATGACTGAGTTATTTCAAATTTAGGTAGTAAAATAACAGATTTATAAGCTTTTAATACATCATAATTCATATGATATAATTACCAATACAAAGGATGCTCCGAAATGATGGGCAGGAGGCTCGAATCCTCAGAGGAGGAGGGTTGTGAGCATAGGTGAAGCATGGGATTCACCGGAGCTCAAATTGTAGGTGATGGAGGTTGCAATTTTATTCTAGAATAAGATTCAATGGCTGACTTTAGCACTCCATATACCTGCAATATATATAAAGGAAAATGGAAGAGAAGGGAGGAGGAGTTTGGGGATCATCACCCAATGGTGTGAGACACAACACTCAGAGAGTATGCTCACATATCATAACTACAATATCAAAACATCAAAACTGAATTAATGGGATCAAATTCACCTTTAATAGCACTATGAATGACCTTTTTATAAAGTGGAGGCCAATGGTGACCGGTGAGAGCAAGTCAACCCCATGGGTGCCCTAACCCTAGCCACATAAGCGCCCCCTTTGGGAAATTTGGCAATTTGGAACATGTGTGTTGCCCACCTATTTTGACTAGGTGGCAACTCCATGTACATGAGGATGTACATAATTGTACAAGTTGTACCTTGGAAAAATATGAGGATTTTTCGCTGCTGCAGGGCAATTGCCTCTTTGTAAAACGAAATGTCCGCTCCCCTGCGTGGAAAAATTAATGTAATTTTATGTGCTAGTGTGGGTGATATGATATGGATTCCACACCATGGAACTGGTTGTTAGGAAATTCCTCTCATCGAGTGTTTTTTCCCTTTCCAATTAATCTTGTTGTGTAAACGATTTTAATTGGTTTGGTTTTTCACTCAAAATCCTCCAAAGTGGTGACGGGCGTTCTAGCAGTCAAGTCCATGGGGTGGCTAAGGGTCAAAATGTTATTCGTGACCATGCTAGACATTTGTATAGAGTCTTGCAGAGTTTTGTTATGTTGTTGTATTTTTTTTTCCCTAGTTAATTAACTTCACCCCTTGGTGGTTAATTAACTCAGTTTTGGTGTAATAATGTAATTGCTCAAGCACTGACACTTTGTAATAGGGGCTATGAATGCAAGGTAAATTTCTATGAAACCCCCTGAGCCACTGCTTCAAGTCCCATGTCATTCTGATAAGGGCTTGAAGAGATAGACCATTTTTGGCTAAGCAAGGTCTACTTTTCCTAGGGAAATTTTAATTTTTCCTAAGTCAAAAATTCATATTATTTGATTTTGAAGGAAAAAATCAAATAAGGCCATGGTAATTAAGTTTGGGAGGTGGCTTATCATAGTTAATTTTTATTTAAATAAACCCCCCATGGTCAAAATAAATGTCTGAAGATCTCCTAAGTGGGGTGCCCCTCTTGTCTTAATAAAAAATAAAAAATAAAAAATAAAAAGATAAAATAAAAAATAAAAAAGATAAAAATTAAAAAATTAAAAATTAAAATTAAAATAAAAGATAAAAATAAAAATAAAAGAACAAAGAAAAATAAAAACAAAATATATATATATATAAAAGATAAAAACAATAAAATAAAATAAAGATTTAAAATAAAAGATAGTAATTAAAAGATTAAAAAATAAAAAGATTAAATAAAAGATTAAAAGATTAAAAAACAAAAAGATAAAAATAAAAAAGTAAAAGATAAAATAAAAGATTAAAGATTAAAAATTAAAATTAAAATAAAAGATAAAAAATAAAATAATAAAAAGATAAAAATAAAAGATAAAAAATTTTTAAATTTGAGTCAAAGGGGCCCCTACTTGGTCAAAAACCCTAGATCTAAGGGTGTAGAATGGTTGAGGCATGGATCAAGCACCCAAGCCATGGAATAAAAAGAAATCTAAGGGTGTAGATTGGTTGAGAGTGATGCAAAGTCAAATACCTAGATCTAGTGGTGGAGATCTAATCTAGATTTAGATCTAATCTTGGCCATTGATTTTCAAGGGGTTGGGGTCTTCCTCAACTATTTAATGAGGGTCTCACTCCCTCATTTGATAACTTCTCTCATGCTATTGTTATGCTGCCGGAATCTTTCCCTACTCTCTTTCCATATGTTCTCAAGCAAGAGGCCCAAGCCTCTTGCTCTTTTGTATTGAATCTTGCCCTAGTTGGGCCATAATAGAAGAATAATTTGGAGCAAATTTGTGCCGTCACTCTACATCTCATGAATTCTTGTGGTGAGGTAACTTGTATTGTATTTTTTATTTGCATTTGTACTATCTTAGATAGCTCTCCACAAAGTATTTTGTGGAGGGATCTGTAAGTAGAAGTATTTCTACTTCCATTTGTGAGTTTTTTCAATCAGATCTATCAAAGTATTTTGGTAGGTTTATTGGGTACTCACCTCTTGGCTTACATTTGCAGCTCTCTCAAGTTTATTTACAGGTTTTCCAAGCCAAGAAGGGCTCCTCCGAGTGTTCATTTTTTCATATTTTCAATTCGGTCATTTTTTGTTTTCCTTTCATAAAACTGGGTTTTATTCACTGTATAGTGAATATAACCTTTGTTTTAGAGCCCCCATCCATATTATATTAGTATAGACTTTTATTTCTGCTGTTTATATGTTATTTCAGCCCTCTAATAATTCATTTTCAGCCACTAAAATTTTTGTTTTTTCCATTTTTTAAAGTTCTGATTTTTCTGTAAAATTTCTTGGTTTTACATTAAATTGTTCTAACTTTCTGTTTCAGTTTTCTGCAGTAATTTTCAGCAAGTAAGTTGCTGATTTTTTGCAGGTTTTATGCACAGAAAGAAGGGGTTATGCTGCCCTAAATTGCCCAGAAAAACCTAGCAAGAACTTAGTCCAAAAGAGGCCCTAAACTACACTTCTTCTCTCTTTTCTATTACATTGTAAACCCCAAATGAGAAGTTCTCTTTGGGGTATTCTCCGCTGTAAATTTGTACAAGTAGTTTCTTAGAGTAGGTTTTTATTTGCAAGTTATTTTTTTGTTTATCCACCTATCTCTGTTACAGACCACCATCTCTGTAACAGAGATTGTTGTGAGGTTAGAATAACTAGTTTTTCTTTCTGTTTACCCACCTATCTCTGTTACAGACCATCATCTCTGTAACATAGATTGTTGTGAGGTTAGTCTAAGTATTTCTTTTATTTCTGTTTACCCACTATCTTTGTGACAGACCACCATCTCTGTCACAAATATTACTGTGAGGTTAGGATAACTTTTTTATTTTCTATTCACCCACCTATCTCTGTAACAGACCACCATCTCTGTCACAGAGATTATTGTGCGGTTAGGCATTTTTTCAGCTAGTTACGATTTCCTTCAAGTTTCAGTAATTTTTACTTTCTGTTAAAAGGGTAACTATACAACTCACATATCCTGTGTATCCTCTATCCACTTTTCATCTCCCTTTAGGGACTTCAAGTTGGGTATGAAAAGCAGGAGAAGTGGGGGCTTAGCTTAGTTAAAACAACTTTCATTTTTGCTACAACAAACACATTTTATTTTTCAAGTCTGAGATCAAGTACCAGCACCTCCCATAAGGGATACCGCTTGGTTGATCTTGTTGATAGCTTAAAATTTACCTTGCATGTTAACCACCAAGACTTAAAATTTACCCTTAAAATTTACCAACAACAACTTCACTATTTCGTGCTCCTCTACTCGGTTATCACCCTTCAGGGTACTCGCGAGATACGACAGGGGATAGAGAAGTCCTAGTCTAATAGGCATCCATCTAGCTGTTTCTCCTGTTGATTAAAAATAGTGACCTGGAAAGCTACAAGGGGTAGTAGACCGTGGGGGGTCTCTAGGCGTTTTACGTCCTCCTTGTGAGCACCGGGGCATTGGGGTTTGACCTGTGAGCTACGGGTGGGATTTTCTCCCACTTTGTTGAGCGCAACAACATTCCCTCTTTGACTTGAGGAATACTAGATTGGGGTATTCACACCACCGGATCGAAAACATAATCAAAGATTTCAACTCTAATAAAATTTATTAAAATTTACAAGAGACATTGCAAAATGTCCTAGAAACTAGGTCACTGCTATTTATCTTTGCCTTGCTGTTCAAGGTTTTTTTTCTGCAAGCACTTTCACATTTTATTCCATTTGCAAGTTCTTCACTTTTCAGTTACAAGCATTTCATTTCAGTTTCGCAAACTCTTGTGGTGGCATCTTTAATTCATTGTTTAGTAATCTGTAGATCTTGTGTGACACATTTTTTTGGGTAATAGATTCCATTTATTTAATCTGTTTATAACATTTGATACCACTGTGGATATTGTTTATACTACTTAACTTCTCATTGATTATATTGTTTATATTGTTTATAGTATTCATTTGTTCATATTGTAACCTGATTTGATCGGGATAACACCTAAACTGTGGTTTAATTAACTTACGTTTCAAATTCATTTGTAAATTTGTAAAGCTGTAATTTATCCTTAGACTCCATTTGTTAATAGGCACTGGTCTTCATTTATCTCAAGGTCTGCTTGTCATTAAAAGGAAATTTTTGTATTTTCATGCTACTTGTCATTCCTTAGATAGTGTAAAGTCTTAGCCTTCACACACTAATAAGATCCCTTTAATTTGTAATCAAATTAATAAATCTGGAACTTAGTATTCCATAGGGACTACCCCCCTTGGCTCTATTGGGATCTAGCCTAAACGAAGGAGTTGTGGGCTGTGGTGACAGTGGTCCCCAGCTCTAACTTTCCCCCAAGGACACACAAAGTGGGTTGGATACTTTCCCGTGTCATAAAGTGTGTATTAGGCGGCAACAATGTGGAATTGTTTTCAAGTCCAAATATTCATTCACAATTAGAAACTATGCCCTCCCTTAGTCAAAAGATACTTCTTTTTAGTTATGATAGCTTTCTGATTTTTGTGGCTCATAAGGAAACCGTCATTTCCTTTCAAAAAATTGCCTGCTTTTCTCTTACAACTTTTATGAACTCCATAAGAGGAAACTATGCCCTCCCCTTTGAAAGACTTTCTTGCTTTTACCTCTATCTATTTTTTTGTTGCTTTTAGGAAAATTCCCTTTATTCTCATATTTGATTTTTTCATGGACTTTCTTATTTTTTCCAAGGCAAGTTGATTAGCCTTCCCTAATGTGCCCTCCTGACATGGCAGCCTTAATTCCACATCATTATTTTACATAATAAATAAAATTACTGAAATAAAATTAAATACATGCCTTATAACAATTATTAGCGAAAATTGTCCTAGGAAGAATAACTAATATCACTTTGAGCCCCTACGAACTTAGCATGGTCAATTTGAGGGGACGTGAAAGTCCTCCCCTCCCAAATCTTCTTGTCCTCGAGCAGAAACACCATAGAGTGCTACAAATTTTTCCACCATGTTTTTGCTGCACCACTCTGATCATAACCATTTCTCTAATTGCACTTCCTATAGAAAGATTTCCAACCTAGTTAAGGTAATTAAGTAGAGTTCTCAGATCCCACTGCCTCCTCTGTAAGGACCCAAATTTTGTGGCCATCTTTTGAACTCTGTCATCCCTAAGAATGCATGGATCCCATGTTTCTATCTGCCTCTTTCCACCCATTAGTAAAAAAACAAAATTTTATCATTGTAGAGGATGAAAATGAGGTTATGAAAATCATACCACCATACTGAAAGCTCATCTCTCCCCATGGAAAACTGCACATTTTTAAAATTCTCTTTCCAGACATGGAATTCCTCATCTGCTATCTTTGTTCTGGTGCAAAAGCTCAACATTATGTTATTTGTTCCATCAAACTAACTCAAGTGGAACTTCCATGCATAGCCATACATGATGATGACATCAAATAGATGCCTCTAATGTTCCTTGTACACACAAAAAGGGAATGGTGATATTTTCATACCACATCGCTAAACCTTTAATTCATCAATGGAATATGTGGGAGCCTCCTGCTCCTTGTGTGGAATCAACAGGAAAAATCCCTTCCCCCAATTTGCATCCCTATGTGTGTCTGCTGAATTAGAAGTGTGGACTGATTTATAGTAAAACAAACCTCTCCAAAATGTGTTCACCAAAGGTGTGGATGCATCAAACCCATCATGGGGTATTCCAACATGTTAGAATAATCAGCCCATAGTTACCTACCTTAAACATTAATTAATCCATTTTTGTCGTATTTTCCTAGTGTCCAATATTCCACTCTATGCAAGTTGTCTTCCACATGGCATAGAAGTCAAACTTGCTAAAACTAAGTCATGGAGCACTTGGGAAAGCTCCTGGAATCCATATTTAGCATATCTACTTTATTCCAAATCCTCCCTAGAGTATATCTGCTTTTTCTGCTAAGTTGTCTTCTTTATTGAGATTTATGGCAAAAGGGAAAGTAAGACTAGCTGTAGTTCACTTGTTTTTCTCCCTCATCGTCATCCTTTCTTTTCTTTTAATAAAAGCATGTATGAGTTTTCTTTCCATCACTTATTAGCTTTCCTACTTGAATTTTCCAATTCATGAACCTCTAGGTAGATTTGGAATCTGCTTTATGCACCTATGGGGGATTTGACTAGATTTAGTAATCCTACTTTTTGACTATTTTGAATGGCATCCTTATGCATTCGAATATCTCATGTAATTATATATTGCAGAAGCCTATGACTTCATAATCTTGGCTATTGTACACTTATTCAATAGAGATTAGTGTTATGCTCCAATTTCAGTCTCCTTTGTGTGTAAATTTGCATGTTTGATTAGCAATTTTGTGAGTGAAATTGTTCTATAACTTGGGTTCAATTTCCACATGGTATCAAAGCCTTTGTAGATTTATTTTTCTCCTTCCATATTTCTATTTTAGGTTCAACATCTTGACTAGGAGCATTCTGCTGACTCAAGGGCACAATTTCTGAGCTATGGATCAATCTCAGAATGGAAAGTAGAGATGGAGATATTGTTGAGAGCGAAAGGTCTCTACAGGGTGACTATGGAAACTGAGGAAGAGCCCAATTTAGCTTTAGAGAAAATTAAATGGCACAAGAGGAGGGATGAGGCCTATGTCCTTCTGTGTCTGAGCATATCCAGAGACCTCCTTTTCCATCTTGATGGATTGACATCACCTAATGAAGTGTCGGAGAATATTGTAGAGATTTTTGGTAAGATAGATGAGATGAGAGGACATCAAATTGAGAATGAATTGATCTCTTTGAGTCCCAACAGCCTCAAATCCCTGCAAGTCTACTTTTCCAAGTTTAAATCCCTTGTTTTCTAGCTAAAACAGTGTGGAATTGAAAAGAAAGAGGAGCAACTAGTTTTGGCCATACTCTCAAAGCTTGGTCATGACTATTTAGTGTTTGTTTCAACTTTCCATGCCACCAAGTTGATAGCTCGAGCCTAGAATATGCCTAATATTACAGATTTCATGGAATCCCTCACACAAGAACAAGATAAACTGGTGATGATGGGCACCATCAAACCTTCCAATGACCAAGCTTTCATTGCTGGAGATTCGAGGGTGGATTCAAAAGCAAAGAAGAAAGCTAAGAAGCCACTTGAGCAAAAGAGAGACAAGAACAAGTCTCAAGAGGAGCCCCAAGGCTCCAAGAAGAACTTCCAGAAGAAGAAGAACAAAGGAGAAATGAGCAAGTGCACATACTACAGTAAGGGCTATCATCCTGAAAGCTCCTGCATGAAGAAGAAAATTGACATGTTGAAACAACTCCTATAGAAGAATAAAATCTCCCTTCCTGATTGCTCAAAGAAGAGGGAAGGAGGATCAAATTCAGAGGACAGAGAGAGAGAGTACATGCTTTGGTTGTTGGCACATCAAGATCACCTAGCTTCATCATAGACTCTAGAGCTTCAAGACATATGGTTTCGAACAAGGAGGAATTCTCCTCTCTTGACATGTCGAACTGTCCACCAATAGTGCTAGGAGATGACTCTCTCACTGATAGTTTGGGGAAAGGAAGGATTGATCTTCACCATGGTAAGTTCAGTAATGTATTGTAAGTTCCAGGTCTTGCCTCTAGCCTCTTATCAATGTATCAGATGACCCACACAGGGTCTCCAAAGAAGGTCATATTCTCCCCTGATGATGTTGAGATCACGAAGATATCAAATGGTAAATTCATTGCAAAAGGAGTTGTAGATCACACTTCAAAGGTATACATGTTTTAACATTTTATACCCTACTCAAACCCCTCTCCTCTTCTGATTCACGCTAATGAGGCAAGCAAGATTTGGCATGAAATATTTGGCCATCTTAAATATAAGTATCTTTCTGATATAAGTGAAAAATAAATGGTCATAAGGTTACCAAAGATTAAGTTTTCCAAGGGAGTCTATCAAGGTTGTATCCTAGGAAAACACCCAAAGCATAAATTTGAGAGAGCTAGTCATGAGAGAACCTCTGCACCTCTCGAGTTGATCCATAGTTATGTTGCTGGTCCATTTCCTCATATGTAAATGAGTCAAGCCAAATATGCATTGACCTTCATAGATGACTTTTCTAGGTATTGTTGGGTTTACTTTCTAAAGCATAAGTCTGAATTTTTTGGCCTCTTCAAAGTCTTTAAGGCTTTGGTTGAAAACCAGTCTGGGAGGAGACTCAAGATCCTCAGATCTAACAATGGTGGTGAGTATGTCAAGTATAATTTCATTCGATATTGTGAAGATGTAGGTATTCATAGGAAACATTCAATCCCTTACACACCACATCAAAATGGTGTTGCTGAGAGAAAGCACAGATCACTAAAGGAGATGGCAACCTATATGATGGAGGCTAAGACTTTGCACCAAAGTTTTGGGCCAAGAATATAAAATATGCATCCTATATCTAGAATAGGGTGCCTCATAAACAGCTTGATGGTATGACTCCTTTCGAAGCTTGGAGTGGGCACAAGCCAGATGTGACCCATTTCAAGATTTTTGGCTCAAAGGCTTGGGCTAGAATTCCAATAGAAAAGACAAAGGCTTTGCAGCCCAAATCCAAGAGTGTCTATTTGTTGGGTACTCTAAAGAATCAAAAGGCTACAAGATGATCAATTTGAGCATAAACAAATCCTTCATTGAAAGGAGTGTTCAGTTCCAAGAAGAGCCTTTAGCAGCAGTTGAAGTTGGAGAGTCTTCTTTACCACCAGAACCATTGAATGTAAGTGAAGAGACAAATAAGTTTGTTGATTCTGATATGTCTAATAATGATGATTCAATTGTAGATCCTAATAGTCCTACAAGACCAAAATTGGTAGCAAATATCATTCATGCAGCTGGGGAACTAGCTGGAAATCCTAGTAATCCTAGGAAGACTAGATCTCAGTTTGAGAGTGCTTTGTGTATGAACGACCCTTTTTTTGCAAAGAAGGTCTATCTGATGGTTGAATCAAACCCACATACATATGAAGATGCATCATATGATCCAATACGGAAAACAACCATGAAAGAATAATTCATCTCACTTTAGAAGAACAAAACTTGGGAACTGGTTAATCTTCCCCCAGGGAGAAAGCTAGTTCAATGTAAATGGGTTTTCAAAACTAAGTTTGCTTCAAATGGTTCACCTTTGAAATATAAGGATAGATTGGTAGCAAAGGTCTATTCATGGGTACATGGTATTGACTACAATGAAACCTTTGCACCAATAGCAAAGATGGACTCCATCAAGCTAGCCTTAGCCATTGCAGCTTCGAAGCAGTCGAAGGTACAATAGATGGATGTGAAGTGTGCTTTCCTGAATGGAGATCTTACTGAATATATTTACATGCAGTAGCCTCAAGGGTTTGTTTCTAATCCATCTTTTGTGTGCAGCTTAAAGAAATCATTGTATGGGCTCAAGCAAGCCCCCAGGGCTTGGTATGCCAAGATTGATGGCTTTCTGTTGTCATTGAGTTTTGTTTGATGCAAGTTTGATCCTAATATTTATTTGAAGCTGATTCATGGTTCTTTGATGATTATTGTCTTGTATGTGGATTGTAGCAGGGATTTATCCCTGCTACAGGGGCAGGAATGGCTCCCTTCTGTCTATAGGATAGAAGGGTAGGTTCTCACTAGTGGGTAAATGCAGAAAATAAAACGTAATGTAAATAATAGAAATGAAAGATAAGATAAGAATAAAAAGAAGATATAAGCAATGGTGAACCCCTCTGCAAACACAAGTTAGGGTTCCACCTCCAAAGACCTGCACACAAAGATTAAGCTACAATAACCTGCAAAACAATGTTAAACATAAACCTGCAAAAGAAATAAGGGTTAGAAAGCAAAGAGAACTAAGAAACTAAGAAAAAAAACACGAAACATGGTTATACCTTCTCTTGGGTGGAAATGGGCCACCATGCCCTAGCTTATGGAAGCACCTCTCTTGGATGGGGGAGTAATGGCTCAATGGAGATGGAGGAGAGGGAGTGGGTTGCTTGAGAGGCAAAGGTGTCTCAACACATCCACGGGCAGCATAACAATATGCAAGGGAGAAGTTGTTTGAGAGTGACCCCCCTACCCTCCTTTTATATCTTTTTCAGGGGGTTTTAGGGTTTTAATCCCTTGGTCATGGCTTTAGCCCATTTTTTGGGATTTTAGCCCCTTCTAGCCTAACTTTAGCTCCTTTTAGGGTTTTAGCCCCTTTTTGGGGTTTTAGCTCCTAGAAGACTATTTTGGGCTCCTTTTTGGGGTTTTTAAGCCCTTTTCTTCATCCTTTAGCTATTTTGAGGGTGTGGGGGTCTAATGGAGTGATATNCCCATTGAGAGTTGAGTGGGGGATTTTTGGGTAAACAGATTTCCCCCTAATGTGTGACGGAAGCAGTTGAACCTATGGCCGATGGACATCATAGGATTTGTTGCGTAGAGGTGGTGCTTCTGGGGCCAGGGCATGGTGGCTTTTGATTTTTGTATTAAAATGGTTCCCATCAATGGGTGATATACAAATAGTGTGTGACATGTATATGGAAGAGGCAGGCATCCCGATGCTCATGACAATGTCAAAAGAATAATTTTATCTATGCTCTAAAATACAAGAGCCGATCATATACAAATGATGTTACAATAATGGTTACCTCCATGGGAGGCTAAATACAATGCTGATCTGGTACATTGGATGCATCGAATTCTCATGGAATGCTATATCTTCATGACTGATGGTCTGCTGGATCTGGAACAGTACATAGCTGTATGGACTCGCTGATTGAGAGTCAGAGTCTCTGTGGTACAAGTATGCTGCATCAATCATAAAGGTATATCAAAGCACTGCTGGGGATTCTAAAAACTATCTCCAACGCAACCCAAAAATCACAAGGGACGTAAACCTATTTAGGTCCCTCAGGTGGACTCACCAATGTGTTAAGAGTCAGGTGACATTCAGGGTCTTCGACCAAATATTGTACGGACAAAACCCTGTATGAATCTTAATGGTCTGATGATGTAGTTGAAGTCGAGCACGTGAAAAACATCCATATCGAGAGGCACTAAGGAATCCTCTCAAGTGGTCCAAGGAACTCATCAATGAGGTTAATCAAACCAAGATATAGGGACCTCTAGATCTATCCTCTGGAAAATGTGTGTTGGCATCGACAGAGGGAGCATGAGGAATATAACTGGACCAGGAGCATGAGGAATATAACTGGAAGGTGTGAAGCAATCTGCAGACTGACTCACTGAATGTGGAGGGGGGGAAGGGAAATATTTGAATAGGAGCATGAGGAGGGAGAATCAAACTTCCTTTGTTTAGAGTATGATGGCAGGGTAGACCAGGAAGCAAACTAAACTGAGTCATGGAAATGGGATCATAGCTGAAATACCGAGGATATCACTGCAGATGGGAAATACATGGAGGAGGTAGACACTTTTAGTACTGATGGGATACAAGGAAGACACATTGTAGAGTACTCTGAACAAAGGAGACCCAACAGGGGAATGCTGTAAAACTATTTTCTGTGGGGTGGTGCCTAGGGACACCGTTATGGTACGATCTCATGGATTTTTGGCGAGCCCGAGAAGGTAAATGCTTGATGGTGCTTTCAATTTTAGAGAGTCTGAAAGCATGAAGAAGACTCTAGTGGGGGTTCTTTTTCATTGGTAGTCTCCTGTGCTTGAAAAAGGATAAAAGTATACATAGGATAGCTCACCCATCCTGGAAGGGATGAGAGACTTTTTTACCATTGGTAGTCCAATCAGGTTGGAAAAGGTTAAACCTATTCTAACTGGGCAATCATTCAGATACTTTTACGAGCATGAACGAAACCAAGTTTGCTTGGCAATCTTTTCTTGATGAGAAGGCTGGAAAAGAGCTTAACGACAACCCATGGTGAGCTTTTTCATAAAGTGCGGCCCCTCTACGTGAGAAAGCATAATAGTATGCAAAGGGGAACAGTCTTGGCTTGAGTGTGCCAAGGGTGTCGTTTCCAATTGATGGTCTACATGGTCCACAAAAGGAGGTAAACGAGACGATGTAGATGCCCTTTCCTATACTTTAGCAAGCAGGAAAGGAAGCAGTTGCACCCGACAAGATTTTCATTGTTTTAAGGAGTTAGAAAATATATTAAATGAAACTCTAATATGGTCAACCGATTGTGGTGGCACATTAGGTGCCCCATGTTGAGACGGTAGACAAAGGTCCACAAGTCATCCATGCAGTATGGATGGAGCAGAAGTCTCTCAAACATACCAATACATGCGTGGGATAGATCACGGCAGAGGCCTGCGATTCGGTGCGACAATGGCACGTAGACCAAGGTGGCTCTTGGACAGAGGTCAGGAGAGCGTATCTATGTGTTGTGGTGGAGGGACTTGACTACATGCGATGTAAGTGCAAGTCTAGGGGCACTTATATGCCAAATACATGCAAGAAAAATAAATATTTTTCTAGACAATGGTCTAGATGTCTGCATCAGGTGTAGTCGAAAAGACAATTATAAATACGAAAATAAAAGTAAAATTACATTCCTTAAAGGGCGGTGGCCCAAAAAACTCGCATGCGTTTCCATCACGAAGTGTGATACAAGTACAGGTTAGTAGACACTTGCATCATCATGTGATGGCTCGTACATCGAGGTGAGTTGTGGGAAATGGTCCTGAAATTGATCTATTCAACATGAGACAATGGTCTCATAAAATGATAGAAGTTTGAGCCCTGAGATGTGAGAGGTGTCTTGAACTGATTCCTGGTGACTTTGGACTAGCAGCTAATGGTGTTGCCCCTAATTTTTGTTGAAAAACATTGAAAAATAAGAAAAATAAAATGAAGCGACTCATTGGTGATGTTTAAGCATAACATTTCTTGAGGTAGAGCCCATTATGGGGGTTCTCTAAGAGTTGTCCATCAGAGTAATTGAGGGTGTATGCCCCTTTTTCGAGGCAGTCATGGATGACATATGGGCCATAACACATTGATTCAAACTTGCCTTTGCCCAATTTATTGTTGGGTTGGTCGTAGACTAGAACCATATCACCTTCGCTGAAGGTGCGAGAGTGGACATGGGAGTCGTAGTGGATCTTTGATCGTGTTTTCACTGCTTCGATGGCTTGGAGGGAAGCTCGACAGTCTTCTATGGTTTTCTTAAGTTGGAGGAGTTGTTCTTCTAAAGGTGAAGTATCAGGGAGGAGTTCCATCGCGAGGCAGAGAGATGGGATTTGGCACTCTATAGGGAGCACTAATTCAACACCATGTACTAGGTGGAAAGGGGTAAAAGCAGTTGCAGTTTTTGTGGATGTGAAATAAGCCCATAGGGCAGAGAATAGCATGTGATGCCAATTGGTTTTATGATTTCCTACCATCCTTTGGAGCATTGTTTTGATTATTTTGTTGACTACTTCCACTTGGCCATTTTCTTGCGGGTAGTAGGAAGATGAGTACTGGTGTTCGAATTTCAACATGGTTGATAATTCAGCCCATATGGCATCTTGGAAGTGTGCCCCATGGTCTGCAACTAATTGTTTAGAAACACCAAATCATGTAATAACATGGTTAAAGAAGAAACACGCTGCAGTTTCCACTTTGCAATCGAATGTGGGCATGGGCTCAGCCCACTTGGTGAAGTAATCGACTACCATGATGATGTATTTGTGACCATTAGCCAAAATGGGGTTGATTGTCATGAAGTCGATTGCCCATTTGCAGAAGGGCCCGACTATGACTACGGGGTGTAAGGGTGCGGGGGGGGTTGCTACCTTTAGGGAAAAAAGCTGATAGCTGCGGAAATGTTTGACTGCCTCTATGCAATTAGCAAAGATGGAGGGCCATAAATAGCCAACACATAGAATCTTTTGGGTGGTTACTAGGCCTAAAAGGTGGCCGCAATAGGCTCCACTATGATTGTCGTTGAAGATGGTCTCGACATTGTCACGAGTGAGGCAATGACGTAGGATGGTATCAATGCCTTGAAGATATCGAACATCTCCAATAAGTAAGTGGAAAATGGCTTGATGTCAGATGTGTTGCCTATCCTCACGGTTGAAGTGCGCTGTGAACTTCTATGTTTGTAAATAGAGAAGGATGTCCCCATACCATGGGTCGTCTATGGATATGATAAACAGGAAATCATCAGGGAGATCATGCTTGGGGGGTGATGATGGAGTTAATGGGGGAATATCTGTCATGAGTGTGACCAGTGCAAGTGCCTTTGTGCTTTTTGGAGACACAAACTCTAGGTTGAACTCTTGAAGGATGACTACCCACATAGCTGCTTGACCTTGTAAAAGGCGACGACTTAAAAGGTACCACATTAGGTTTGAATTGGCCACTACATGAGTATGGTTGGAAATGATATAGTGGAACAATTTTTGAGCCGAGAATAAAACGACGAGGGCTAATTTCTCCTCGGGTGAATATCGTAGTGGGGGTCCTGTTAGCTTTTGACTGATGTAGTAAATCACATGCTCCTGGAGAGCACCGTCTTCTTGGACCAAGACTCCAACAATGGCATTTTTCAAGGCTGACACATAAAGGATGCATTCTCAAGTGAAATATGTTGCTGAGAGTAATGGTGCAAAAACCAGGACTTGTTTGAGTGCATTGAACTATTCTTGTGCTTGCTGATCCCAAACAAAGGGGATTTTTGTACAGAGTAGGCGAATAAATCCATAGGATTTTGTTGCATACTCTGGCACAAAGTAGCGAAGGAAGTTGGCCTTGCCTTGTAGGATTTGTAGTTGGTGCGGAGCTCTTGGGTAAGGAACATCAAGGATGGCCTGAACTTTGAGGGGATCTACCATTATCCCTTTGTGGGAGACGATGAATCTGAGTAGATGGCCTGCTGGGACACACAAAAACAAACTTGAGGGGATTCAGGTAGATGTTGTACTTGCAGCAATGTAAAAATACTTGCTGCAAATCGTCTATATGTTGTGCTTGTTTTGCTGATCGAGCGGTAAGATCGTCTAAGTAGACCAAGATGATGTGGATTAGGTCGTGTAAATAATATGTCATGGCGGGCTGGAACATGGCTACAGCATTTTTGAGGCCAAAGGGCATGACTCAGTACATGAATGTGCCCCATGGGGTTGTGAATTCCATCTTGTAACGATCTTCTTTCTGGATTTGGATTTGGTTTATATCTAGAAAAACCATTGATGAAGGAAAAGGATTCATGTCCGATGCATGCACCAATGATTTGGTCAATGAAAGGTGTGGGGAAGTTGTCTTTGGGACATGCCCCATTAAGGTCGTGGAAGTCTATGCAAACGTGAATGTTATTGTATTTTTTATTCATAGGAATAGGATTAGAAACCCAAGTGGTGTATGCAATGGGATAAATGAATCCGGCTGTGCACAGCTTCTCTATCTCATCTTTCACTGCAGCCACTTTGGATGGATGGATGGGCCATTGCTTTTGGTGCACAGGAGCTACATCAGGCCATGTGTCAATGTGGTGTTCCACGATGGATGGATCTAGGCTGAGCATTTCACTGTAAGACCAGGCAAAGATGTCACAGAATTCTTGGAAGAGAGATTTGTAGGCATCGGCCTCTTCCAGAGAGTAAGATGCCCCCAACATGATTTATTCAATGATCTCAGAGTTGGTTGAGATGTCAATTTTAATGGTTGGAAGAATTTTTTCCATATTCCCTTCTTTGAAGGCATCTGGTGTTGGGATGGGGTTCTTGAACCAGTCAACCTTCCCATGGATGAAATATTTGGTCTCCATGGAAAATTGGTCAGACTTTGACATCAGTTCTTCTGGGAGGAAGAACGAGTGATGGTGCATGTCATTCCACAGGTATTCTAGGGTGGTGAGAGTTTTAAGTATCTCCTCATCGTTGTTGAAGCAACGAAGAGAAAGGTCTGATGGACTGTCAGTGGAGGAGGAGATGAGCAGGTCAGTAGAATTGGACATCATGTAAATTGACATGGTATCTGAAGAAGGAGGTGGTGGGTGAACTTCTTCGATCAAGGTGATCTCAGACTCAAGGGAATTGTGATGGAGGTTAGCGAGAGCCATTGAAAATTTAGGTAAATCTTGGCAATGGTGGGAGTAATTTCCATACAAGCTGCAAAGGGTGCAAGCATGGTTTGTCCTTAATGCCTTGTTCCCGACTATGGGTGCAGTTGGGAGTTCAACCACAGGGATGTTTTCATTTGTATACATGGCATCTAGATGTGCACAAATCACTGTATTTCAGGGAAATTCTAAGTTGGATGGCCCTGTTGTTCGTAGATGGCGCAAGCTGGGACTTGTCGTGGCTCTCGCTGGCTTTGGTGTTCTTGCCCCTAGCCCTTTTGGGTTAGGGCAGTGTAGGTGTAGGTGCACTGGTTGGATTGTGTGGACTAGGTGGAGGGTGAGATTCAACTGTGATAGGTTGCACTAGGGTTAAAACAACCTGGGGCATTGCAGGTTGAGCTAGTGGATCAAGATACCACACCAGGATTCCCAACGTAAAGTTTGGTAGGCTTAACGTGGCCATGACCAGCTTGCTCATGATCCCAGGTGGGCGAAAGAGGAAGGGAATCGTATGGACTGGAGATGAGCCCAGATAACTCCCTGCTGGTTGCATGTGCGGATTCGGTTGTGGTTGCGGCTACGCGTAATGCTACTGCTACGGGTGATGTTGTTGCTGCTATTAGTGTTGCGGCTGCAGACGATGTTGTGGTTGTGGTTGCGACTACGGTTGCTGTTTGGGTGTAGTGGTGCTGGATGAGACCATGCACAAGTCCACAGTTTCATTTTGTGTTGGTGGTGGTGACACTAATGAGAAAGGATCCATCATGGAGTTATCGGCAAACAACCCAGGGCCCACCTTCAACAATGGGGAGGCTGGTGTGTTTTCAACCATAGTGTTGGTTGTAGGGACAACATTAGTGTGTGTGGTCGCCCCTTGTGGCTCAATGGTG
This sequence comes from Pseudotsuga menziesii, assembly GCA_001517045.1. Lineage (NCBI taxonomy): Eukaryota > Viridiplantae > Streptophyta > Pinopsida > Pinales > Pinaceae > Pseudotsuga > Pseudotsuga menziesii. The sequence continues at coordinate 153,966 of LPNX010196292.1, forward strand.
GTGTTGGTAGGGATAATGTTGGCAGGTGTTGTTAACCCTTGTGGATCATGGTAGGTGATCTGATCAACCGTCAGTATCTTCCCTTCATGGGGGAACATCATGAGATGGAAGATAGTTGATGCGACAGCTCGCATGGTGTACATGTAACTTCTCCCGAGGACAAGGTTGTAGTCTAGTTGAGCATTGACGACCTCTATGTCAATCAACACTGTCTTCCCAACTAACGTGATGGGGACATGGGGAGGATTCCTTGGGCTTTAGTAGGATTTCCATCATAAGCCAACAGAGTTGTGGAGGATGGTTGTAGAATTGGTGATCCAAGTTTTTTCCAAACCAAGGTAGACATAACGCACGTGGATTCCCCATCATCCACTATGCATCGACGCACAACCAAATTCCGGATGGATACTGAGATTTGGAAGGAAATGGTCAAGGGCAAGCGCGGTTCCCCGTTCTTTATGTCAAATGTGATCAGCTTGGAGTCGAAGGGGTCTACTACCCCTAGGGTAGCTAGTAAGGCTTTCCGCTATGTTGGGCATGTTTTAAGTACCTCAAGAGAAGACATGGCAGTTGGCATTTGGGCCAAGCCATCCACAATGCTATAGCTGACTATGGCTCTAGCCGTGGCATTATTAGAGATCTTGCATATGCGGGGGCGTAGGAATGGGGGTAACTGAAGAGGTAGGTTGACTGTCTTAGACGTGGATGTCACTGATGTGTCATTGGGTTTGAAGGTGGTACCATACTGATTTCGTTGGGTTTGCAAGTTGACCTCTTTAGTCGTCATGGCTAGCAGGTGGTGAACACTTGTTTCGGTAGTGGGAGGTGCCCCTGGAGCATTGGGATTGGCCTGGGGAGGGGGTTCAGTTGCTACCAACCCTTGGACTGGTAGCAGGTTTTGAAGCACCATGGAGGGATGTCCTTATGGTGCCAGGTTGGTTTGGGCTTGGTTGGAAGCATCGGTAGCCTATTGGGCCTCGTTTTGAATGGCCTGCTTAGTGCGATCCATGAGGGGACACTCAAATGTGTAATTCCCATAAACATCACAGAGTGTGCATGGTTGTTTTATGTGCAACAAAGCATTGCGTCTTGGTGCATTTTTTCGTGGGGGGTTTTGGGCTGGTTGGTTTGCCACAGAATTGTTGGGAGGGTTCGGTTGTGACTGCCTGCCTATAGTTGGTTATTGCTTGGTTACAAGGACGGTTATTTCTAGCTTGCCCTTGTTGATTGTTGGGGGTAGGCTGGTTGGGACGGTTTTGTTGTGCAAACACTTGTCCCAATGGAGCAGGTGGAGTGGGGGCGAGGGCTTGAACTAGTTGCACTGGTGGTGCATAGTATATTTTTGGGGGTTGCGGTGCCACAAACGTGGGCATTTTCCCCACATATTGTTGTGTTGGCCAAGCAATGGCCTAGGCCTGCTGTGGTGCTACAGGTTGTGCATAAGAATATTTTGCTTCAGACTAAGACATCATTCTTGCATAGTCCGAAGCTTGGTTCTGGTAAGCAACACTAGCAATATTGCTTGGTTGTAGTGTAACGGCAGGTGGTGTAGGTCGAGGGTATGGCTATTGGGAGATTGATCCTATGATGTTGTCCGCAACATGGGATGCCCTTGATGCATCATGATAGGAGGTACTTGAACAGGGAGCATCTGGAATGACGGTGTACAGATATCCAGACTAAGCATAGATAAGATCAAACTGTTGAGCTTTCAATATGGCCTCTTCTTCGGATTGAGGACATTCGGACGTGACGTCCTTTGCTACGGGTAGGAGCAAGGTCTTAAGGAACCAATCCAAGAAGATCCTATCGTCAAGTTGTATTTTGCATAGACTACGATGTCACCACCACTCATGTATGTGGTTGGTTATATGTGTGGCGGTTCTTTGGCGACAGGATAACAGGATCTCCACCCCTTCGTCATATTTGACAGGGATTTGGAAATACTGTAGGAACATGAAGGCTAGGGAGTTGAATTCTGGGTATTTATCCTATGGTAGCTCAATGTACCATTTGGCTACATCACCTGTAAGGGTGCGTTGGAACAACCTCAACCTGATGGAATCGTCTACGATGCTATTGGATGAGCACCATAGATGGAATGTCATTATGTGGTTTTGGGGACATTCCCTTGTTTTGCCTTCAAACTTGGGGATGTCTGATGGAAGCTTAGTTGGCATTGGTGGTCAAAAGGCTTGATGGTGAATGGGTTCATTTGTTAATATAGCCAAGTCAGGAAAGTTAAGATGAGCCATGAATGGTAGATTTGACCCCACGTTGATGTGGGATGGGGATGCTATGGTGGTGGGATTTGCAGGTGCATAATGTACCTACACAACTGGGGGTGCTTGCAGTGGCACCATTGCAGATGGGCCAATGCCCCCAAGTGTTGTGGGTGGGATGGTATGAGTGGCGGGGACATTTCCCCCATGTATGACAGTAGTAGGAATGTAAGTGGGCGGTCTACTTCCCCCCTGTGTGGCAGGAGGGGCAATGTGTGTGGAAGGGCCACTACCCCCGTGTGCTGTCAGTGGGCCATTTTGGCTGGTCACTATAGGTGGTGGAAGCTGACTAATGACAGTCTACATAACTGTGCTTGGGCCACTTTCCAGGTTGTGGGTGATAGGTTGTGATGTGGACATGGGTCCACTTGCTATGGTTATGCCGGAAAATGGATTCAGAGTTGCACTAGCCATGGGGATTGATGGTGCACTATGGAGGTCTGGTTTAGACCGATATGGGTTTGAATAAAAATTAGAGGCTGTGTGGCCTTCTAATGGTGTTGGAGATCATTGAGAGTGAATTCGACAGTGTTGATTGAGTGTTCCAAATTGTGGTGGTTCGCCTCTCGGGCGTGAGGAAGAGCATGGAGGATCAATTATGTTAGATTTTATGTTTGAAACTTGGTGGGAATGATGTTTGGACCCTAATTTTAGTGGCTTCCTATTGGCTGTAGGTGGTCACTAGGCCACCAAAACTGCCAGAAGACAGTGCTTGGATTTTTCCTCACAGGTGTTTCTACTCAATCAGAAGGGGTCGTTGCCCATTTCGCTTGGCAATTCCTCTTAGCAGCCAACTAATTTGGGGTTCCTGTGGTACTCTTCACAATGCATTTTTGGGTACAGCCCAAGTACTTTCCATAGTTGAAGCAGTTAGGGACTTATGTCCTCAAATACTGTAGAGTTGTTTGTACTTAGTGTAAATTGGTAAATTTTAAGGCTCACTCAGTGTCATGAACTGAACTGACTTAATTAGTTGGTATGGTGTTTTTGTTTGTTTGTTTTCCTGGTATTTGGTTGCTGCAAATGGTTTATGAATTCATCATGGTAGATTTCATGTCATTGTGTATGGATGCATTGAATAATAAAAAATTATGAACAAATATAGTGTTTAATCCTGAATGTGTATGTCCTAACTAGATGTCTACCTCACACTTATATTACTCTTCAACCAAGAGAAGGTGATGGGTTCTCAACACAATGGGACTAAGCCCATCCGTAGATCCTCAAGTCACCTCTCGAATGCAAGGTTGGTCCACAGGGAGGATGCTTAGTGCCATGAGAATCCCTCCTTCTCTACCCCCTCTACCTTCCAGGTCATCCAGTTTTAGTGGTTTGGAACAATATTAGTGGAGTGCCTAGATCTATACGAGATTGCCCTTTGTCGTATCCCAGAATACCCTAGAGGGTGATGACTGGGTAGAGGAGGAAGGGTAAGCAAGATAGTTTTTTTTAGGTTGATTTTAGTTAGGCTAGGTTCATTTGATTAATCCATTAACATTTACTTGGAATTTACACATTGTTTGCAAAAGAAATTGCATGAAATTGAAAGAAAAAATGAAATTAACTTGCAGCGCTGGATATAGGTGGCTGAGCTACACTAAAAATCCCTATGAAACTGAAATTTAACCTCTACTAACCTCAAATTGAATTTATGTTTGACAGGCCGCACATTTCTGATCGAATCTGGTGAGGGGGGCGCAAGATGTTTTCAGAAACAGGTGAGGGGGTTGCATAGAATGCAAAAATAGTCACGGAAATAGTTTTTGGGTTGAATTCTCACTTATCAAGGGATTAAGTGTGCCCCAAGGACACCTGTTTTTTGATTAAGTGTGCCCTCACCTCACTTTTGGCCTCGATAAGAGTGCCATGCTTTGGATTTGGGGTTTTTTGTGAGGCAGAGTCAGATTTGGCCAACAGTAACTTGTGTTATGGCCAATCTGACTCGATTTTTCCTAGCAAAGGCTTCGGAAATACTGGAAATAGAAAATAAACTAAATTTAAAGTCGATTTAACAGGAAATTTTTGAAAACTAGGGCAAAAAATTAAAAAACTTGAAAGTTAAAAATTTGGACCAGGGATCCTGTGGGATCGACCTGGTATAGTCCCCAGTTATGTAGCAGGGATTTCTCCCTACTACAGGGGTAGGAATGGCTCCCTTCTATTTATGGAACAGAAGGGTAGGTTCCTGCTAGTGGGTAAATGCAGCAAATAAAGCGTAATGTAAATAACAGAAATGAAAGATAAGATAAGAACAGAAAGAAGATAGAAGCAATTGTGAACCCCTTTGCAAACACAAGTTAGGGTTCCGCCTCCAAAGGCCTTCACACAAAGATTAAGCTACAGTAACATGTAAAACAATGTTAAACATAAACCTGCAAATGAAATAAGGGTTAGAAAGCAAAGAGAGCTAAGAAACTAAGAAACAAAACATGAAACATGGTTATACCTTCTCTTGGGTGGAAATGGGCCACCATGCCCTAGCTTATGGAAGCACCTCTCTTAGATGGGGGAGCAATGGCTCAATGGAGATGGAGGAGAGGGAGTGGGTTGCTTGAGAGGAAAAGGTGTCTCAAGGCATCCATGGGTAGTATAACAATATGCACAGGAGAATTTGTTTGAGAGTGACCCCCCACCCTCCTTTTATAGCTTTTTCAAGGGGTTTTAGGGTTTTAAGCCCTTGGTTAGGGATTTAGCCCCTTTTTTGCACTTTTAGCTCCTTCCACCCTAACTTTAGCTCCTTTTAGGGTTTTATCCCCTTTTTGGAGGTTTTAGCTCCTATGAGACTATTTTGGGCTCCTTTTTTGGGGTTTTTAAGCCCTTTTCTTCATCCTTTAGCTATTTTGAGCGTGTGGGGGTCTAATGGAGTGATATCAGGGTTGTGAGATGGTGTTCTTGAGTGGTGTAGGCCATTGAGAGCTGAGTGGGGGATTTTTAGGTTAGCATGGATGACCTTCTGATTATAGGAAGTTCAAAGAAAGAGATTGCCTCCTTGAAGGATACAATGAACCATGCATTTTCTATGACTGATTTGGGGTTGTTGAGCCAATTCTTGGGTCTCAAAATTGCTCAATCCCAACATGGAATAAAAGTACATCAGTCCAAGTATGCTTTATATTTTTTTAACAAGTTCAACATGAAATATTAAAAGTGAAGCAAAACTCCTTCCTTTTAGGAGTTAAACTTGAAGAAGCAGGTTCTTCTCTTATGGTAAATAATACACCGTATAGGTAGTTGATTGGGTGTTTGCTTTACCTTACACACTTGACCTGATATTTATTATGTAGTAAGTGTGGCTTCAAGATACATGGATCAACCTCATGAGAACCATTTAAGAGCAGCCAAAAGGATCCTTAACTTTGTTCTAGGAACAAGAACTCATGAGATCGTCTACAAAGCTAAATCTGATCTTGATTTGATTGGGTTTATAGACAATGATTGGGTAGGTGACAATACCGATCAAAAGTCAACATCAGGATATGTGTTCATGATTTTTGAAGGACCAATCAGTTTGTCAAGCAAGAAACAAAGTGCCATAGCACTCTCATCTACATAAGCAGAGTACAGAGGAGTTGTAAATGCAGCAACTCAATGTTTATGGTTGCAGGGGATACCTAGTGAGTGTGGCTTCGAATCAGAGTTTTCAGCTATTATCTATTGTGATAATCAGAGTACCATTCAAATCTACAATGATCTAGTTCAGAGACATAGAACCAAACACATTGAGATCCATATGCACTACATCAGACAGCTTGTGCATGATGGCACCATTCACCTACTCTTCTGTGCATCTTCAGAACAAGTAGCAGACATCTTCACCAAAGTTTTTTGTGAGAATACATTCAGCAATCTCAAATCACTGCTGGGGATTGTTGATAATGCTATGAGGCATGATTGATAATAATATTTTCAAATTTTGTTTTAATGTCCATGTTTAAGGGAGGATCTTCCCACTGGGTTTTTGCCTCTTTCCTTGGTTAAATGGACATGCAGTATGTAAAGGGTGACTAAGCCTTATTTCCAGGCCCTATATTTTTCTGATATTTACTCATAAATTCAGGCTTAAGTGGTGGTGCTATAATAATCAACCCATAGTTATCTACCTTAGACATTAATTAATCCATTTTTGTTTTATTTGCCTAGTTTCCAATATTCCACTCTATGCAAGTTGTCTTCCACATGAAATAGATGTCAAACTTGATAAAACTAAGTCATGGAGTGCTTGGGAAACCTCTTGGAATCCATATTTAGCATATCTACTTTATTCCAGATCCTCCCTAGCTCATATCTTCTTTTTCTGCTAAGCTGCCTACTTTATTGAGATTTATGGCAAAAGGGAAAGTAAGACTACATGTAGTTGACTTGTTTTTTTCCCTCATCATCCTCCATTCTTTTATCCTAATAAAAGCATGAATTATATGTCTTTCCATCACTTATTAGCTTTCCTACTTGAATTTTCCAATTTGTGAGCCTCTAGGTAGATTTGGAAACTGCTTTATGCACCTATGGGGGGTTTCACTAGATTTAGTAAGCCTACTTTTTTACTATTTTGAATGGAATACTTATAAATTCAAATATCTCAAGTAATTATATATTGAAGTATCCTATGACTTCATAAGGTTTTCTATTGTACACTTATTCAATACAAATTAGTGTTATGCTCCAATTTCAATCTCCTTCGTTTGTAAATTTGCATGTTTGATTAGCAATTTTGTGAGTGCAAATTTTCTATCACTTGGGTTCAATTTCCACACAACACAAGGGATCTCTTCTGACTCTTCACTGAAAAAAAGACTCTTTCCATGATAAAATTCATCCTTTCTTGGGCAATGGCCATGTGCTTGGAAATCATCATCTGCATCCTGAAATTCCTTAAGCACTAAAAATTTAGAATGAACCTCATGTCCATGTGTATGGAATGTATCCAATGGATGAAAATTAAGTATTTTCCATTTCCCACATGTCAGGATAATTCCATTCACACAAAATGATTTATTGCAGAAATTAAACTCTTTACCTCCCACAATATTCACTCCCATGGTGTCTCTAGCCACCCAATCAATGGATGAACACGGAATTTTGTTTTTTGATCCATATGGAATGTGATCGGACACCTCCTATGGATCATATTCTACCATACATAAGAGGTTTTCAGAATCTATCTCTTCCCAAGCATATGTGTCAAACAACCCTTCACTGGTGCAAGCAATTCTAGTACATATTTTATCCTCTATTTCTGTGATATTTTTAGCTACCCAATCTCTAAATAGATGATCATGTTTTCTTGTTGATTCACTTGAAATTTCCTCAGCCATATTTATCATATATAAGAACTCCTTTATGGAAGTATACATACCAACAGGTGCTTGGCCAAAATAATTTTCATCCGGGATCTTTACAAACACCTACAAATCTGCTCCTCCCTCATGGTTGTCCTCCACATGAGGTCCCTCCATTATACCCAAAACAGTTTCTTCCATGAAACATTAAAGTGTGAAACCTTCAAATCATTTTGAAGTTGAAATATCTGCAACTTTGACTATTTAACATATATATGTTTTCTCTTCAGTAAGTCATTAGTGATCTCTAACTTATTAGTGATCCTTTCTACTTCTTCTTCTTCCCCCTTGACTGCATAGTGATACATTTCAGCCATTAGGAGGAGATGATATCTGTTATATAGTAGCTTCATATATATCTAATTCATCTTTTCCATGCCTTATTTCAGTTCTATGCACTCCTCCGGAAATACTTCTCCTTCCATTTCTCCTCCAGAATCTTTCCAACAACATCTGGCTACCAAGGCATTGATGCCAACAAAGTTTTTCAAGGCTTCCTTAAGATTTTCTCTGTCCTCCTTAAGTGGTCCACTCAAATGATGTGTCTCACACAAAATATCCTACACCAATGTATCTTCCTCTAATAGCTGACATATAATACATCTTTTCTTGTGGCATGGATCCACACCACAAAACTCAATCTCATCATGCAAGTCAGCCTTTGAATTTTCTACAAAATCATTTCCATGGTGTGAAGTGGAGGGTGTCTCTAAAGGCTGGAATGACATGTGATATGTACAAAAATTAGAAAGCATATTATGCCTTGGAATTTCAGCTTCATCATGCTGCAAGAGAGTCCAAAATTCTAAATTGTGCTCATCTCTCTGCATCATATTTTTTTGCTTCAATTTCCCTAGTTCACACCTGACTGGTAGGTGTTTGCCTTCCACTCCATTGGGAAGTTCACATGATGTATTTATATCTAATATCTGTTCTTCTTTTGGATAAGATAAAAAATATCCCTCTTCACCATTGACAACATCATCATCCTTTGCAATGGTTTTGTGATCACTAAAAGAAAAACTAGGAGTAAATTCATCTCCCTCACAACTGTCCTTCATCTTGTAGTCCTCAGATGCAAGTGAAGAATTTTTATCCTCCCAAGGATTAGATGGTTGCAGATGTACATGGCTTCTGCAAAAATCATATATTTTACCATCCATGTTCTTCATCTTCCCATATTTATGTGCAGATACTTTGGTGGTTTGCTCCTCCACCAAATTTTCTGGTTCACACTTGAGCGGTGTGGCCTTGTTTTCTTCCTGATTCTATGGCTTGGGAGGTGGGTGTTAATCTGATTTGTGTACCTCTTTTGGATCTGATCCAAAATATGTCTCACCACCAATGCATGAGACAAAAACTTGAAGTGCCTTCATCTTCAAATCCTTCACCTATGCAACCACCTTGTGGTAATTTGCACTTCACATCAGGGATCTTTTCTTTTCCTTGATCACTTGAAGCGATAAATGAATCATATCATTTTTCTAGGATTGAGAATGGATTTGGGTCCTCAACCTGCTCTTCATCCTTCCCATCTAGATGGTTTTGACCAACAGGCCCTTCTTCTATTTCCTTGTCATTACTTCCAATAGAAGCACTACATGTTTCTTCCTCTGGAAAGTTTATGACCTTCTCCTTTGAAGGGTGGATTTTTAATGGCTCTTTATTTTCCAAGAAAGTTTATGACAATTCACTCTCTAGAATACTACTCCTCTCACCACTTTTGGAAGATTCGCTAGAAGAAGACCCAAACAATCTCATAAAGCTTGGACCAACAGATGTGCTTGTTGCATCTTCTCTTATGGATTCTCTTTGTTCTTCTTTACTCACACAGTTGGAACAAATAGGTTCCTCTACAGATGATTTTCTTCCATTGAAAGAATTCTCATCCACATCCTTTGGCCCAAATCCAAATCTGAAATAAAAATAGTCTTTGAAAGGAATGAATTTACAAATCTTTTGCCCCAATGCAAGATACTCTTTGTAGTGGTGGGGCAAGTTTTCACTGGCATCTATCATCTTTGATAAATACTTTTTAGGATTAGCCATTGGTGGTTCAATAATTTTGTATTCATACTCATAATTTTCACAAAAGTAAATAACATGGTCTCTTGACATTTGCAATCCATCATTAACATAGATCACCTCTTCTTCTTCAATCACTAGTAGCAACCTCATGGTTGAAATTTTGACTTACTGATCTACAATGTTAGTGAACAGAGAGCCTTATTTCCAAAAGAGTGGAGGAAAGTGCTCTGATACCACTGTAGTATCCTTGATCTTATGTATATATCAGAATATTAATCACTTCTACAAATTTATATTAAATTTTCTGATTTACAAAATCTACCATTCAGTGCATTAACAGAGTAGGGAAATCAAGGTTTCAGGTAGGGAAATTTTGTAGAGGAAGAGAGGGAAGAGGAGATCAATAAAGAGTGAGTGAAGATTTGGAAATCCATTCCCCTAACACATTTATATTTGGGAGCATTGATATTTCAGAATCCGCTTCACGGAAACTTACTTTCATGCTGTTGGGTCAGCAAACCAAGAAACTAGGGAATCTCAATCCATTTTCTGAACAAAGTCTTAGGTAAGTCACAAAGGTGATATGAATTCATAAATTAAGGTTATGTACTATTTATAACACATTGAGGCAGTTCTGGAAAGTTCTAGGGAGTTTTGGGTGAATTTGGGATTTTTGGCAGTTTTGGCCTAGGGAGACCTTGCGCAATGGAGGATCCTAAAAGATAGTATGGACATGATTAAAATATTTTTTGGAGTTATGTATGGAAAATGGGGTCTTTAATTGACCCATGGGAACTTACATATCAGTTTTTGGGTGAGCAGAACTTTGTTTATGCAAGAAATGGAAAAACTAGTTTTTCAATACTAGCTTTGTAGCTAAGGTATGGAATTAAGAAGATAAATCATTCCAGAGTACTTTTTGTACTAATATTAAATATAAAATAGAGATATAAAAATCCATTGAACATATATAATCCACTCAATCATTCCCACAACCTCATATAATCTTTATTGCACTGAACTTCATCAATTTTCGCCAATATGTTGATAAAACAAGTTTTTTTTTTTGTAAATAAAACATTGTATTATTTTACAGGGGAAAAATTACATAGAATATAATCATAGAAAATAGTTTCAAATCCATAGTGTCCTCAACCCCATCTGAAACCAAACCTATTCTTTTTTCCCAAAAATATACAGAGTCTTCCCATATCCTCCAATTACCCCCAATACATCTTGTCCCATCAAAATTACAGAGCTACTATAAAGCCTATAAAATTTGAGAATATCCATAACCTATATTTTTATCACTAGTGCTACTACTTCTACTATCTAAGAAAATTCTAAATAAAACTAGATTCCGCAAACACCCAGACATACAGAAGAAAAGGTCAGACCTGGGCTAGAAGAGAGGCTTCCCATCGGGTGAAACAATTGGGTATATCACTGCAGAGGTGTTATGAGGAATAGCTTCATTCTAGACTCCAACCAGTACTCCTATGCCCATTGGTTTTCTCCTAGTGTCCTTTTCCCATGGCCAAATGCACTCCAATGCTCTTCGATCAACCGGGCAGAAAGGGAATCCCAACTTGGAAGCTATGATGTCAATATTCTTGTGCATGGTATGGCATTCACTATTTTGCTCCTTCCAGAAATGCATTGGTTTGGCATCCCCTTCTCCCTTAGCTTCTTGCATCACTGAGGAGTGACCCACCATCTGCATGGTCGCCCACTATGTCATCAGCATACGATCATAAGCAGAGGCTCTGCCAGCCATGTTGTCGAGATCTAGGACCCAGTCTGCAACTTCCTCATGCAAATGTTCTTTTGGCATGCGTTTCACCTCTTCCCAAATCTCTTGGACCACCTTCTCAACCTCCTGACAGATTCCAAGCAGAACATGTTCTTTGAAATGTTCAGCCTCCTCCTGGGCTTGGAGCTGAGCCCTGGTTGCTTGATGAGTCTTCCTCAAAAAGACCTTCCCCTTATGATTAGGATGGGTAGGCACTTCTCCAGTGCACCAATCTATTTTAAACTACCACTTGGGGGCCATAACACAAAGGAGAGGAATGCATAAGTGAATCGTGGAGCGGCACTGGGACACACTAGCAGTTCCAGACACCAAAGGGCACACAAGAAGGAGAACATAGAACTGGATCCTAAAAACGTTTCCTCGATGAGGAATGAAGGGTGGCCAAACCTTTGCAGCATAAGAAGAGGGGGGGAATGTGGGAACTATCCCATCCCTGTACTTCACTTGCATCAAGCTTCTCATGAAAACAAGAACTCTCATACTAGTATCTGCAGCATCCCTCCTGTGGAAATTATGAACCCAATCCTATAGATGATCTCATCGCATATCGCCCATCTTATGATTATCTACAATGTTAAACATAATGATGGAAAAGTACATCCACCAGCTGTGATGATCATTTAAACCATATCACCCACACAACGTTTAGGTTGGTATAGATTCGGCGTGCTCATGTGCCTTCTGTCTCCATCTATCCTACCACATTCCGACCGTGCCATATATGCCCCACTGTTCACATCCCTTGAGGCCAATTTTCTACAGTGATGGGCCCATTCCTCGACCCCAAAAGCCTCTATTCTGTCACATCAATAGCCCAGTTTTCCTTCCATGCGAGCGTTTTCCAGGAGGTTGGCTACTTTGTTGGACTCCCTTCTGACATGGAAAAAAGAAACTGCTAAGTAGGTGTGGAGGAGAGCATGGAGTTAGTCCAACCTGCTAGCGAGGCACCAGATGGAAGAAGCCTCTTTGGAATTTTGTCAATTCCCCATTTGTTTGGAAATATAGATAAGAATTTTCAAGTCTTCCTTGATGATCGTAGGAAAATGGTTGCCCCTGATAAAAACTTCGAGGCCTCGAATCATTCCTTCCAATTCAGTTGAGTTATTAGTGTCCAAATCGATTATTCCCAGGAACACAGTCAATATCCTTCCATCATTATTGCGGCATAGACCCCCGAATCCTATCAGTCCCAGATTACCCTTGGACGCTCCGTCGAAGTTCAACTTGAATACCTGAGGGGGAGGGGCAATCCAGAAGTTCAGGCTAGATGGTTGGCATATCTTGTCCCTTCTTCGCATGCCGTCCATCATAGATCTCTCAAGCCCCCAATTCATAGCAATTTGAGCTTCTTTGCGAGGGATAACCTTATCCTGATTGTGCCATTGCATGCATCGGATGGAAGACAACAGGTTATCCTTCACCATTTCCACAACATTTGCACATCTTTACGTTGGTCCCTAAAAATCCAACCATTATGTTCCTTCCATAGGCACCACATAGTCATACCTGGGAAGGCATCCTAGATAGATCTGATAATAGGGTTCTTATAAGCTTTTCGGTGCCAATCTTTTAGGGTTTGAGCTGGATGGCCCCTCATTCTATCACTTCTTAGAAATCCCATCGCCCCTATGTCCCAAATGGCCACTGCATATGTCCATTTATTCAGGAGGTGACTCATGGATTCCTCCTCTTGGTAGCACAGGTAGCACTGGGAGGGTCCTTGCAACCCTCGACGTCTTAAGTTTTCACTGGTTAGGAACCTTCCTCTGACAACTAGCTATACAAAGAGAGCGACCTTGGGTTAGAGATTCAAAGTCCACATTTTCTTCCAAATACCATCGACCTCTTCATCGTTTCCTAGCTTGATGTTGTATGCTTCCTTAATGCTAAAGGAGCCCCAATTTGTGTATCCCCATCTTAAAACATATGGAACTTCCTAACCCTTGATTAAGCGTTTGATCATTTCTTCTTGGAAATCCCCCCAATCAGATGTGCTCGTGAGATTAGGTTTTTCCTAAAAATCCCATTGGCGTTGGTCCTCAAAATTTCCAATCACCCAAGATTGGTTCACCTGGATCTTACCCACCTCAATCACTTTGTCCTTGATATGCAACCATCTCGAATCTCTACCAAGTATGGGAAGTTGATTCCATCAACCATCCTAGAATTTAGCTGTCCTTCCATCCCTGATCTCACATAAACTATGATCCTGAACAATATTCCTACCAATCAACGCTTTCATCCATATGAGGGACCTGCTCAGGGTTTTGTTGAATCTAATCAGTTGTTGTATGGGCCGGTCCTAGGAATATTTTATGTGCCAAAGCTTGGCCCATCGCTCAGATGTGTGATTTACCCACTGCCACCAAAGTTTTGCTCCCTGAATCTCAAACATCACTTCAGGATCTTTAAGGCCCAATCCTCCCTGCTCCTTTGGCCAACATATATCCTCCCAGTATACCATAGATAATTTATCTTTCACCTCACGTCCACCCTGTAAAATTTTTTGTTGAAGACTTCATATTTCCTTGAGTATAGACTTAGGGGCTTCTAGAATCGAGAATAGGTATATAGGCATAGCTTGCATAATTGTTTTAACTAGGATCAACCTGCTGGGAAAGTTTAAGGGACGCAGAACCCAGCTTGAAATTTTTTGCTTCATTATGTCCATAAGTCCCTGCCAAGATGCTTTCTGCATCTTTCCCATCCCCAAGGGAATCCCAAGGTATTTAGACGGGAAAGCACCTTTTGAGAAGCCCAAGATCTGAAGGATGTTCCTCTAAGTAGCAGGGGTAGTTTTCAAAAAAAAAACTGAGACTTGTCTGGGTTGATGGCCAAGCCTGAGGCCTTTGCAAAGAGATTCAATATATTTTTGAATCTTTGTGCTTCTTGGACTGAAGGGTTCCCCATAAGCATAGTATCGTCAACAATTTGTTGGTGTTCTTGAGGTGTCATTCCATCGTGGAATTTTAACCCTCTGATTTCAGCTCTAACAACTTCCTTGGACATAATGAGTCAAGTCAGACCTTCAACCATAAGGATGAAGAGGAAAGGAGAAAGAGGGTCACCCTTTCTAATACCACAAGTGGGCTGGAAGGTGCTATTCAACGACCCATTAAAGAGAATGTTGAGGAATGGGGTTGTGACTAAGCCCATAACCCATTCCACCCATCTTTAGTAGAAACTATAGGCCTCCAATATTTTCTTCATGAACTGCCAATTCAATTTATCATAAGCCTTTGCTATATTAATCTTGATCATCATACCTAGTTGCCTCATGATTTTGAGCGAGTGCAGCAACTCATGAATGAGAATGACCCCATCCAAAATCTATCTTCCTTCCACAAATCTCGACTGTTATAGGTTGATAAGCTTGGGAAGAGGAGGTTTGAGACAGCTAGCAATGACCTTGGAGATGATTTTGTAGATAACATTACATAAAGCTATCGGTCTGAATTTGTCCAGACTGTCCACTCCTACCTCTTTAGGGATTAAGGTGAGGAAGGTCGCATTGAAGGCTTTGAGGACTCCCCTCTTGTTTCTGGATTCCTCCACTATATCCAACACTTCCTCCTTGATGTGATCATAGAAGTGATTGAAGAAGTTGGTTGTGAATCCATTAGGACTAGGAGCTTTCCCTAGGGCCATTTGATTGACAATTTCCTCTACCTCCTGCATCCCAACTGGCTTGGTCGGCATTTCATTATTTTCTTCAGTGACTTCCCTGAGGACTAGGCTTGTAATTCATTCAATATCCCTTCCTCTATCCGTGCCATCTTCACTAAGAATCTCTAAAAAGTGTTGCATGAGTTCTACCTCTATCTCCCATCCAGTTTCCACTCTACTACCGTCTCTTTTCTTAAGTTTCTAGATTCTAGATCTGCTCCTATTCTGAATCAACGAGTTATGGAAGAATTTAGTATTTCTTTCTCCCTCCTGTAACCATTTAACCCTCACCTTTTGTTTCCAGAATATTCCTTCCTACCTTTCCCTGGCTTCGATTTGATTCATTAGGTCCTTCTCTTTGACCTTCATGTCCTCATCCCAACCTACTTCCATGCATTTTCTGTTGATGAGGTCCATCTCATTTAACAACCTTTCTTTGTCCTCAAAGATGTTCTCAAATTCCTCCTTCTTCCATGTGTGGATTTTGGCCTTCATATCATTGAGTTTATGTTGAAAGAGGTACATAACTGTTCCTAGGGGGCACCAGCTCCTGCCACCACTGATTGACAAGGTCCTTGAAGTCTTTATGTTCTTGTAAAAATTGTTCAAAATAGAATGGTTTGCCCATAGATGGGCTTGACCAATCCCAGGAAAGGATGATGGGCCAATGGTTAGAGCCTGCTGCTAGAAGAACATCAGCCACAATTTCCCCTTTGCTGTGCATGATATTTTCAGACACCAAAAATCGATCAAGGCGGGAGGCCACCANATTCTTCAGCCTCCCTTCTTTTCCCCAAGATTGGAAATCAGGTTGAAATCCCCTTCGAGCACCCAATTTCCCAACTCAGTTTGATCCCTGAGCCAGTTGAGGAATTCCATGAAGGTTTAATTCTCAAGGAAGCTACTAGGGTCATAAACATTCCCCAAATATCCCCTCACCCCCAAATTCAAGATGCAGAAGTCTGCCATGAGAGCAAACTTATTTACTCGCCATTCAGAAAGCTCCATAGTCCTAGGATGCCAAGAAATTGTAACTCCACTAGATTATCCGGCCACATCTAGATCCATTAGGTGACTACCTTTCCAAATTTTGTTCCTTATTTTCTCCAATCCCTCAAGGATGCACTTCATTTATTTAAGGAAAAGGATATCTGGGAGTTCCTGCCTGATTTTCCTGTTCAGTGTTTTCCACTTCCTAGGATTGCCACACCCCCTTATGTTCCACGATATGATATTCATTGACAACCCTTTTTGACTTCGGAGAAGGCAGCCATAGTCCTAGGGTATTGGTCAGATTCAATCAGTCTAAATCCCACCGCTGCTATGCATTGTTTATTCATCTTCCTACCTCTTCTTAACTCTTCTTCTGGGGATTTCCTCTTACTTCCTTTTTGTGAATCTGGATCAATCCCAAGACTCTCATGGGCACGAGTTTGAATTGTTGCCTCTTGTAGGAGTTCGATCTGGAATTGAGAGACATAGCCTTGGCCTTTCTTCTCACATTCTTCCTCGATTGCGTATAGGTCTATATTTTCGAGTTCCATGTCATCTCCTTCTTCCTCCTTCGTCCCTTCCATCTGCTGCACATCCTCTTCCTTTGGGGTTTTGAAAAGATTTTCCTGCTGTTCTGTTGCAGGTTTTTTGGTGGAGACATCCCTACCCTTTTTTTCTTTCCCCAATGCCTCAAATGGGTTTCTATATTGTTGTTCCTTTGTCACCTGCTCCTTTCTTACATTGGGTCTCCCCCCCCCTCTGCTTATTCTTCTATTTTTCACCTATGTGAACCCATCCATTTCAGTATCTTTTTCTTATCGAGGATCAGATGATCCAACCCCGGGGCTTAGTTTGGGGTAGTTCCTTCCAAGATGACCATAGTCATGGTAGTGACATCATCTAAAGGGGATTTTCTCATAGTCAATGGGCTCACACCATTCTTCATCTTCGTAGTTTCAACTTATTGCTTTTGGGAGTTCTCTGGAAAGGTCCATATAAACATAGATCCAAGAAAAAGAGGTATACCTTTTGATCTTGGTTTGTTCTACTACTTTTATGAATCCCCCCAAAGTGTTGTCGATGTCCCTCAGGGTATCCAGATCCCAGTACTCACCTCGAAGTGAGAAGAGGCGGATCTAGACCGAGGAAACCGTCATATCCTATGTCTCTAGGTTAAAACATTCCTTCCATGGATGAAGGTATAACCCAGCCGAGAAGAAGAAGTATGGACCTCCCTCAATGACTCTGTCTATGTCTTCTTGGTTGAAAAATATAGTGTTAAAGAAAACTTTTGATCCATGATGAAGGTCATAATGCCCTTTAGGATTCCACACACTGTTTATCCATTTAACCAGATCTTTCTCCCTTCACCATATCCCCACAAATTTA
Organism: Pseudotsuga menziesii; assembly: GCA_001517045.1. Taxonomy (NCBI): domain Eukaryota; kingdom Viridiplantae; phylum Streptophyta; class Pinopsida; order Pinales; family Pinaceae; genus Pseudotsuga; species Pseudotsuga menziesii. The sequence continues at coordinate 171,473 of LPNX010196292.1, forward strand.
TCGGTTAGGTCCTTTTCCTTCCATGACTCAATCTTGCCTCTAACTGCCTCAAATATGATTTGAATAACTGGGATGGAAGTGGTCTTTGGAAAGCATCTCCCCAGGCCTACCTTCTTCCTTGACTTGGTTCCTACGTGCCTTTCACCTCTGGGTCCCTCCTCGTCTGGCTTCTCTCTTCCAAGCTCTGGTTCTCTTCCTACAAAGGCAGAGTCCCCTTACCTCGTAGCCACCATTTCTCTCCTCAGAAGGCCCAAGTCCAAATTCTACAAGTAGACCAGGGTGGCATGGCCGCCGCTCAACCAGCCTCACCAATGTAAAATCCTAGAATCGTTTCCTTCGATCTCTCTCCAGCGCTCCCGCAATGTTAAAGAAAACTCATTGATAAAGCAATATTTTAATGTGAAACAAAAAAGGTAATATTTAGTGACTTAGTTTATTCGAATTTAGACAGTAAAATAACATATTTATAAGCTTTTAATACATCAGAATTCATATGATAAACTGACCAATACAAATGAGGCTCCAAAATGATGGGCAGGAGGCTCGAATCCTCACTAGAAGAGGGCTATGAGCATAGGTGAAGCATGGGATTCACTGGAGCTCAAATTGTAGGTGATGGAGGCTTCAATTTACTTATGGAATAATATTCATTGGCTAACCTTAGTGCTCCATATACCTGGAAGAGATAGAAATGGAAATGGAAGATAAGGGAGGAGGCATTTGGGGATCATCACCCAATGGTCTGAGGCACAACACTAAGAGAGTATGCTCACATAGCATAACTACAATATCAAAACATTAAAACTAAATCAATGGGATTGAATTCACCTTTAATAGCCTTCTGGATGACCTCTTTAGCATGTGGAGGCCAATGGTGACCTGTGAGAGCAAGTCAACCCCATGGGTTCCCTAATCCTATCCACATAAGCGCCCCCTTTGGGAAATTTGGAAATTTGGACCATGTGGAATTGTTTCCAAGTCCAAATCCTCCTTGACAATTAGAAAATTCACCCTCCCTTAGTCAAAATATGCTTCTTTTGAGTTATGATATCTTTCTTCTTTTCCTAGCTCATAAGGAAACGGTTCTTTCCTTTTAAAAAATTTCCTTCTTTTCTCTTACAACTTTTCTAAACTCCATAAGAGGAAATTGTTCCCTCCCCTTTGAAATACTTTCCTACTTTTACCTCTGTCTTCTTTTCTGGTACTTTTAGGTAACTTGCATTTATTCTTCTTTTTGCTTTTATCATGGACTTTCTTGTTTTTAACAAGTAAAGTTGACTAGATTTCCCCAATGTTACCTCCTGACATGGAAGCCTTAATTCCACATCATTATTTTTCATAATAAATAAAAATTTTGAAATAAAATTAAATACATTCCTTAAAACAATTATTAGAAAAATTTGTCCTAGGAAGAATAATTAATATCACTTTGAACCCCTAGGAACTTAGCATGGTCAACACTCTTAATAGTCAATTTTAGGGAACATGACAGAGACAACCCCTTAACTATCTTTTCTTTAGTCCTATGCATTTCTGTAAAAGTACTATGTCTTTATTTCTGATAGAAAATAGAAAGATCAAATTTTAGCTGGCATTATGGCCTGGATATTTAAACAGATTTCGATGATCATATCTATAGCAGCGTCCTTAAATAATAGATTCCGAGACATAAATTGTATAATCCATGTATTCTTCAATGATCACACATCCCTTTGCTACCTTCCACTCTTCCTTTGAGTACTCATAAAATTCCACATTTTTCTCACTATATACAAGAGTAAAAGAAATTGTCTTGAATAAGCTTGCAATTGTTTTTGTATGATATCGTAGATTTCCAAGGTTTCTATTTCGATTCTTGCATGTACCTTTCATTTACTTAATCACCAGAATAAATGAACTATAGACATTTAACTGCTTTACATTATTCTCTATGACACATTTGAGAAGAAATAATAATGCCATTAGTTATGCAAAATTATCGGATCCTGTGCTAAGGCCAATGAACAACCATCCATATTAGTTGTGTGATTCTCAATTAAAAACAAAATAAAACCTACACTGCTACTATCCCAAGGACATTTCCTTTCTCCGTAAAATAACCCCCATACCTGCTCTTCAAAATGATGGCCAAATTCTCCATTTTCCTCTCTTTTCTTGAATGACTGGAAGCCTGTAAGGCTTAAGATATGGCCATGGATATAATTTTATAATAACATTGGAATGAAGGTACTACAAATTTTTCCACAAATAGAAAAGAGTTTCTTGCTAGGTATAAGTCTCATATAGTAGGACATGGCACAAATTTCCATTCCTTGATCTCTTTTTGTCTCATCCAATTTTTCAAACAGTCTTCAAGAGAGTTCCCAACCCATCTATTCTTCACTCTTGTGAGCTCAAGTGAAGGAGGCAATAGATACATTTGAGTTTATTTTTTTAACTCATATATATAAATAATTCAACACACATGTGGACTCTTTATATAAAGAAACTTTGACCTTGCATAAGGGTACCCTAGTTGTACATGAGTGCAAGGAAACACTCTCTTTCCACAATTGCAGAAGAGTATGTATTAATGGTTTCTTAGGAATCCTCGGTTGGATTGATATAACTATCATATTGCTATGTTAATTTCTTGAAATCTTAATCCAGGATAATCCTTTCTTTGTCTCGTGATTCAACATGATGTTTGGATTATCGTCCCTTTCATTAGCCAAAGGGATCATGATATCCTAGTACATGAAATCAAAGTTCTATACAAGGAAACTATTTTTCATTTACAAGGGTGTTACAAAAAAAAATCCTATGGCTTGGGGTGTACCACAACAGACAGAGTAACTACAAAAATCAATCCCTTCCCAATATGCAAGAGAAATAAAACATCTAACACTAAAGGACCTTGAAACATACCTTATTCTGGATGGTTGATGTAGATCCCCATTGAGCTTTTCCAATCCCGCTTGTGTTAACAATTTGCTCTCTCAACAATCAGCAAACAAGACAAGCATGCTATATAATGGTGTTAGACCTACTCTAGAATATATAATCAATAATGTATAAGAAATTAAAATCATCAATGGCTTCAATATTCATTTAAATGCACATCGTTGGATAGGAAAAGATATTTCTATTAATATAAATCTAAGATTACATGAATGACAACCTCTGTCGACACGTCTACAAACCAGAGAAACTAAGTCCTCCACTTCGGCCTCCACCACCTCAATCCTCCATCTCTCGATAGAAATCTCACAAGAATAGGAAATCTTGGGAAGAATACCAAGTGCTCCAAGGGACAAAGGGATGCAGACTCAAGTATAAGCTAGCTACGACAACAATGGACTATAGTTTTCTTGCTCTTCAATTCCTATTTTTTCAATTATCCAAAAAGTTCCTTATATAGTTCTTAAATGGGGTAATGGAAGGTCAAATCCAAGTGATCTCAAGGCATATGGAAGACCAAAAGACAAGTGACTCGGATCCACATCAAGGAAAACTCCAAAATATTTGGCCTTTTGCACACATCTCGATGTACGTGGGTTTAGGGGTCATATTCGCGTGTATACATGAGAAAGGGTTTTAAAGTCACATATGGAAAATAACAAGTGTTTTTAGGGATGATCTTGGAAACATTAAAGGTACAAAACTAGTCCATGGGGTCCAAAGAGTCTGCAGAAGGACAAGGAAGGCCATAAATGGGTGATCTACCATGTGTGGTAAAATCAGCTGTAACAGATTCCCCCTAATGTGTGAGGTAAGAGGGGTGATACAATGGCTGAAATACATTATAAGTCCATCCCAGAAGTGGAGTGATGAATAAATAGGTGGAAGAATCATCCATCCAACAATATAGTACAAATATCTCTGCATATGACTGCAAGTACATACAATAGTCCCAGATACATAAGAGTACAATGGCCATGAATAGGCATGACACAAAATATGACATGTGTGGTCATCTCCACGTACAATATAGATATATTAGAATCTCCATGATGAAGATATACAAATGATCAAGGTCTCCATAATGGCTGAAGATATCTAACATACACTGGAATCAAGTCATGAGAGCTGAATTCTCATGAACATTGGCACTATCAAGGAGGTAACATATATGAAATGCCACCAATTTGGAAAGTCTTCTACACAAATCGCTACGAGTACATGTCCTACTATGTCAATAGAGGTGTCAAGGTCGAACATAGTATTCCATCATCTGATTACTAGTCATTGATGTATACCGTTAACAGACGCGAGATCACCCACCAATAATGAAAATGGGAATCAAGGTACTAGAGTGCAATCTAACAAGTGTGAATAAATGTGTTGAGTTCAAACACTTGAAACAATCCATCGATCAGGGAACATTGATGTATTCCCAAAACTATCGATGGCGAGAGAACCTACCACTAATGACTCTAAGTCTCAAGGCACTCAAATGACTCTAGACTCCTATCCCAGAATAAATGATCTGAAGTCGATGGGATGAAATCCACTGGAATGGTCGACTTAGGCTTCACCTTTCTTTGAACAAGAGCATAAAGGTGAATGGTGACTGAATGTAGGCAACACAGACTCAACATACAAAACTAGGACATCTCCGTGACACATGAGGAATCGACAGAGGCTGCATAGGGATTGGAAGCTTCACGAGAAATGAGTACAGCTCCTAAAGTCAAACTATTAACCCAACCAATAGATGTGATATACAGTGCTCTGTTTGAAGGCGACACGACTCGACTGCTGCCAAAGATAACATCTTTTCCTGTTCTGCTTTTTGGTTTTTTTATTTTTTTGGACTTTTTCAAATATTTTGAAAAGCTTGAAAAAGAATAAAAGTGATTTATAGTTACAAATATAAGAGGAGACGAGTGTCAAGGGGAAAATAAACTAGTTCTAGGGATCATAACATACCTATTCTCAATGCAAGGAAACATGTGTAGGATAATGACACAGGGGAAAGTCCCATCCCAATAAAAATGGGGAATCAAGCTGCAAAATATATATAAAATGGCTCTGCTTGGATGGTCATGAGACAAGCTCAAGCTATATGGCTGATAAGCAAAGTGAGGGGAGCTAGCATAAGGCCCAATGAGGCAAGAAAAATTCATGATAATGCAATTACAACTTGACATAAGGGAGTCCTGGGGAAAAGGCCAGCAAAAAGATTAAGAGGAGTATGAGGCTCTTGCATAAAGTCATGGAGATACTATACAAAGGACTACCATGCCCTAAAGGAAAAATCTTTGGTCAAGCTCTACCATTCACATCATGTCACTTCTAAAAGCAACAAGATGGTTCTGTGACAAGATAGAATGGGTTCGTACCTAAGTTTATAATGAAACGGTCATAAGGTCATGCAAAGTGCAAATGGATGTGATATCCTAACCTATATTCCCATTCAAACATAATACCTATGATAGGAACGAACGGGTCAAAACGTCGGAGAGAGTGTACAAAAACTAGACTCTACATGACAACCATATTAGTCCAACACAAACCAAAATAGTCAATAAAGAATCCAAACTATAGGATACAGGGAGGAATGATCATGACAACTGCACCCAAAGGAAACAATGTGCTGAACGATGGGACATAAAAATGAAAGTAAGGAATATACCCAAGGTTCATGCATCCACCACCACCCCCATTGTAATGTCCCTCTTTTTAAATTTTATTAAAATGCCCAATTTTCCAATTTTTTCACAAGTTTGCCTCTTGACTAGTTTTGATGTCTAGACCTCCAAATTGACCCAAATGCTTCCAAATTTTCTCTTAAGGTAAATGAATAATAATATAAATCAAATATAATTCTCATATATTTTTTGTGACCTCCAAATTACTTCTACAAAGTTGTTTAATGTTATGTTCAAAGTAGGAGTCTTTACTAGCAAATTGGGGCTCCAATTCCCCCTGGGTAATTGCCGAAAATTGCTTCACAAATAATCCCAAAGCCACTAGAATTTCTGAACAGAGGAGGGGTATGTGTAATGAACCTTTCCAAAGTCTCATATGCATCATGTTTCAGTTTATACAGGATGCTATGACTCTTTCAAAAACAACTCCCAAGTCACAATTTCAACCCTTGGGGAAAATGCTCGAAATCTTCTCCCAATGCAATAAAAATGAGTAAAATGGATTCCAATTCTTACGTACTGAACATGAGAATTGAAATAAAAATTAATTAAATTCCTTAAATCATACATTTATCAAATACACATTCCTCCATTCAAAATAATAAGCATTACCATGGCATATATCAAAATAGAGTGTCAATGGTCATTGTTTGCTCATCAAAAGTCATTTTGACATACAACTCTTGGGAATTTCGACTTGAAAATTTCTGAGAATGAATAACATAAAATATTTAACTTACTACAATCATAAATTGACAATTAAATGCTCTCGCAATTCAAAATCATCAGCAATGCAATGGTTCACAACAAGATAGTGGGGAAATGACACTATTTATGCATTGTTCAACATTTTTACATGAATTCTTTTGGGTATTTAGACATAAGAGTCTTATGAAAATGAAATACAGAGAATATACATCAGCACATAATATAATTGGCATTATAATATTCCCCAAAGAGTTCAATATCTCACCGAAAGTGCAATCCCTCGATTGGCATGAGTATGGTGTGAAAACTTGAAATAGTTGAGAGAGAGTGATACAATAGAAGAATACACATGATTTCTTGTAGCTTACACCTACAAATAATACTCCATTAAATATCCATGAAATACCTAAGTGGTATTTCCAAACACCAACTAGGATGAGAATCTTTCACCATTGAAATTGGCTTAAGCAAGAAAACTAGTCATCCACTAGCTCTCACAATTCACAAATGACAATTTCACAAATGAGAAAAAGCTTCTTCTCATGTTTGATCCCTGTATTTTATAAAAATTATTAGTATTATAAGGTTCCAAATCCATCCATAAACTAAATCCAAGTCGAATTGGTGTGGCTGCTCATGCTATGCCATGTGGCCTCTCTCTTCACCTTCCCTCTTCTCCCAAATTTGAGTAGGATCCTATTGGCCTTCTCCAACTCCCAAATTCGACCTTTAAGATTATATATTCAGTCCTAAAATGTTATTATGTCATTATTTCATCCTTCTAATCTGACGTGTGTCATAAATCTCATAGAATCTCCATCATTGGTGTCATGCATGTCATAAATGTAAGGGGAATCTAGCCAAGTGTCCATGAAACTCCCATTTGGCTCTTCCTCTCCCATGTAAGTTACAATTAATCCCAAAATAGACCTATTAAGTATATTTATAATTATATTAACCTTATAATCCATCCAAAAACATTATTCTTCCCATATATTTGAATTTGCGAGAGAAAGATACCATTTAACATAGGAATTCTAGCTAGTGTGGACCCCATAGTCTCCATGTGTCTTCATGATCCATTTCCACTTCCATTTTCTCTTGTATTTATTTAATAAGATAAATTAATATATATTTATCCACTTCTAATATATAAACATCATTCATTATCCCCCTTATTCCAAATCTCAAAGCTTCCACCCCCAACCTAGGAAACTAGTGATTTTCCTCCTTGGCAATTATTTGACTTTTACCATCCCTTTGAAAAATATCATGAATATGGAAAATGTGATTTGGCCATTGTTAAACAATTCAAAATTTGGTACATTACAAATCCTCCCTTCCCAATATTTCTTGTCCTCAAGCAATTTCAAAAATGGTTGTTGAAGAACCTACTTTCTGTATGATTCTTTGAAGTAGCCACTGAGCTGCCCACTTGAGTCTTTGAGATTTCATGAATATTTAAGAGAGTAACCACCATGCTTGCTGCTGCACTACTCTGATTAACATCACCTTATTAAATGGGGAATCCATCTCCCATACTTCTTGTTTCCCAAATAATTTGAAATCAATGGGACTAAAAACTATCCTAGAGTCCCATTGCTTGCATCGCACTCCAATAATTCAGAGTGCTCTCCAACCCATACCATTTGGAAAAAGATTTCATGGATCCCATTTTCTTGTATGCATTCTTCCAAACATCATGAGTGCATAATATATATCATTAAATTATATAACAACATAATAATAATGTACAGCAACGAGGTGCCTCACCAAGAAATCATGAAAGTGCTTCTACCTCCCAGTGAGTAGACTACAATTTTCCAAGTGCATACATGCTTCAAGTGACCAATCAAATCTACTCCAATGACATAAGTGAGGATCCCATGTCCTATAATTCTTCTCCCAAAGAATGTAATATGCATCAAAATAATAATCAGCCATTTTTTCTTTCATCCAAGAAGTGAATGAAGAACCTCCACCAAAATATGAAACAAATAAGGAGCAAATAAAACACGAACACTTCAAGTGTCTCAAAGAAGTCTCATCAATACACCCATGAGTATGTATATCATCATGAAATAATAGAGGATGTTTTTTCCAACAATAATGTTCCTCAATCATAACCCTCTTCACCCAAGTGTTGGATGAAGTTCCTCCAATATCAAATAAACCAAGTGTTGAGCAAGAAAAACCATGAGTCTTCAAGTGACTCAAATGAACATCATAGGTTCACCCTTGTAGATGTTTATAATCATAATTTAAACAAGTATGCTACTGAAAATGTGAATAATATGGTTCTATAATAATTTCATCATCAAAAGTAGAAATAGAATTTCCATGCTCTTCATGTGGCACCATAAAAAAAAACCCTTCACCCATACTTCATTAGGATGATTGCTGCCAAATTTAAAAGTGTAGGATGTAGGAGAAAGAACCAACTCACCCAAATGATCAGTAAGTGAAAAATTGTCATAATGTGAAGGATCCATAGGGGTAGGATTATGTATCTCCTACAAGTGTGTGAAACCTTTGTCATAGATTGGTTCTAATGTAGAGGAATCATGTTATTCTTTAAAAATTGCATACCCTTCATTAAGAGACAATTCAAGTTCCTCTTCAACCACATCAAGTGTTTGGATCTATTCAATTACATCTTCAAATACATCAAGTACATTCAAACTTACAAATTTCTCATGATCCACCATGTCATGAGAATCCTCCAAACAATCCACCATTTGAAAATCTGAAACATAAAAGGAAAAACAAGTGTGTTGCAACTTTTCAAGAAGTTTCTCATTTTGAGTTGTGATATTATGAATAACTTCATTATTCTTCAAGTAGGATTCATGTAACTATTCAATAAGCTCAATAACATTTTTTCTATCAAAAATCAGAGACATGAAATTACCTTTGATGTTGCACATTGCTCTTTAGATCTTCTCCATGTCTTCAAGGAAGGATGGATCCTCCAATGAAGTAGCTCTCCAACAAGAATTTGATACCAATGCTTGAGTGTCATAGACTATTCTAAGGGCCTCTTGGATCTTATTTCCATTCATCTTTAAGGACCCTTCAAGAAAATGAGGTTCTTTCTAATGAAACTACTCATCTTCTTCCTTCTTGCTTGGACCAAATTCATGAAGCTCAAGTGGTGATGGGGAAGTTGATCTTGTTTCTTCTTCAAATGCTACAAGGTCTTGATTTTCATGTTTAATGGAATTTTGGATTGCAACAACATTTTTAAATCTGATATCTATGTCACCAACATAGAGTTGTGAGCACCCATCAGTAGGTACTCCTTCATAGTTCAATCATTCATAGGTACTCCTTCATAGTTCAATAACATCAAAAACATTTTTTCTATCAAAAATCAAATACATGAAATTACCTTTGATGTTGCACATTTCTCTTTGGATCTTCTCCATGTCTTCAAGGAAGGACGGATCCTCCAAGGAAGTAGCTCTCCAACAAGAATTTGATACCAATGCTTGAGTTTCATGGAGTATTCTAAGGGCCTCTTGTATCTTCTTTTCATTCATATTTAAGGACCCTTCAAGAAAATTAGGTTTTTGCAAATGAATCTATTCATCTTCTTCCTTCTTGCTTGGACCAACTTCATGAATCTCAGGTGGTGATGGGGAAGTTGATCTTGTTTCTTCTTCAACTGCTACAAGGTATTCATTTTAATGTTTAATGGAATTTTGGCTTGCAACAAAATTTTTAAATCTGATATCTATGTCACTAACATAGAGTTGTGAGCACCCATTAGTAGGTACTCCTTCATAGCTCAAGCATCCATCAATAGATGCTCTTTGTTTCAATTCCAAGGTGGCATGTGTCTCAAAATTATCTTCAGTATTTTCAATAAAAACTTCTTCATACTCATGTGATGTCTCTTCATATTTTTCAGAGTCACTTGGGAGTGAATTTTGATCATCTTCATGTACTTCTTCTACTCCACCTATTTCAAAACTAGGTGGTTCATGGGTCTCCTTCTTTTTCTCCTTCAAACAAGCTAATGCATTTTTCTCCTTGGTTTTCTTAAAATCAATATATTTTTCCCAACTTTGGATAGCCAAAAATTCAAATCCTTTCATAATATTCTTTTTCATGTCTTCAAATATAGGTTCCATGATTTTTATTATCTCCTCCCCATTATATGAGGTTCTCTTTTCATGCCTAGCCATAGTTTCCAAAAAGTTGCCCTCTTCTCCTACTTTTTTTTCCATCTTCAAGAAAAGAAATTTGGTTTCAATATATAATGGTGGTAACTGAATTATTGTACTCATAAATATCAGACCACATCAGGTTCCAATATCATGCTCTGATACCACTGTAATGTCCCTTTTTTGAAATTTTTATTAAAATGCCCAATTTTCCAATTTTTTCACAATTTTGGCTCTTGACTAGTTTTGATGTCTAGACCTCCAAATTGACCAAAATGCTTCCAAATTTTCTATGAAGGGAAATGATTGATAATATAAATCAAATATCATGCTAATTTATTTTTTGTGACCTCCCAATTACTTTTGCAAGATTATTTAATGTTCTGTTCAGAGTAGGAGTCTTTACTAGAAAAATGGGGCTCCAAGTCCCCCTGGGTAATTGCCGGAAATTGCTTCACAAATGATCCCAAAGCCACTTGAATTTCTGAAAATAGGCTGGGTATGTCTAAGGGACATTTTAAAATTCTCACATGCATCATTTTTTAGTTTATATAGGCTGTTATGACCCTTTCCAAAACACGCCCAAGTCACAATTTTGACCCTTGGGGAAAATGCTCCAAATCTTCTCCCAATGCAATAAAAATGAGTAAAATGGATTCAAATGCTTCAGTACTGAACATGATACTTGAAATACACATTAAATATAGTCCATACATCATACATTTATTAGATATGCATTCCTCCATTCGAAATAATAAGCATTACAATGGCATATATCAAAATAGAGTGGAAATGGTCATTGTTTTCTCATCAAAAGTCATCTCGACATACAACTCTTGGGAATTTCGAATTCAGAATTTATGAGAATTAATAATAGATAATATGGAACTGATTACAATCATAAATGTATAATTAAATTCTCTCCCAATTCGAAATCATCATCATTGCAATGGTTCACAACAAGATAGTGGGGAAATGACACTATTTCTTCATTGTTCAGCATGTTTACATGAATTATTTTGGGTATTTCGACCTGAGAGTCTTCTGAACATGAAATACAGATCATATACATCAGAACACAATATAATTGGCATTATAATATTCCCCAAAGAGATCAATATCTCACTGAAAGCGCAATCCCTCCATTGGCGTGAATATGGTGTGAAAACTTGAAATAGTTGAGAGAGAGTGCTGCAATAGAATAATCCACATGCTTTCCTATAGATTACACATGAAAATAAGACTCCATTAAATATCCATGAAATTCTTGAGTGACATTTCCAAACACCAACTAGGATGGGAATCTTTCACCCTCAAAATTGGCTTAAGCAAGAAAACTAATCATCCACTAGCTCTCACAATTCACAAATGACAATTTCACAAATCAGCAAAAGATTCTTCTCATGGATGATCCCTGTATTTTATAAACATAAATTAGTCTTCTAAGGTTACAAATCCATACATAAACCAAATCCAAGTCAAATTGGTGTGGCTACTCATGTTATGCCATGTGGCCTCTCTCTTCACCTTCCCTCTTTTCCCAAATTTGAGTAGGAGCCTCTTGGCCTTCTCCAACTCCCAAATTCGACCTCTAAGATGTTCTATTCAGTCTTGACATGTCAGTATGTCATTATGTCAGCCTTCAGATCTGACGTGTTTCATAAGTGTCATAGAATGTCCATCATTGGTGTCATAGATGTCATAAATACAGTAAGGGGAATCTAGCCAAGTGTACATGAAAATAGCATTTGGCTCTTTCTCTCCCATGTAAGTTACAATTCATCCCAAATTAGACCTATTAAGTATATGGATAAGTATATTAACCTTATAATCCATCCAAAAACATTATGCTTCCCATATAATTGAATTTGCAAGAGAAAGATACCATTTAACATAGGAATTCTAGCTAGTGCGGGCTCCATAGTCTCCATGTGTCTTCATGCTCCATTGCCACTTCCACTTTCTCTTGTATTTATTTAATAAGGTAAATTATTAAATAGTTATCCCCTTCTAATGTATAAACATCATTTATTATCCCCCTTATTCCAAATATCAAAGCTTCCACCCCCAACCTAGGAAACTAGCGATTTTCCTCCTTGGCAATTATTTGACTTTTAGCATCCCTTTGACAACTCTCATGAATATGGAAAATGTGATTTGACCATTGTGACCCAATTCAAAATTTTGGACATTACACCCATGTGGGTGACCACTGGTGTAAAGACCGAGAGAAGGGAGTCAACATCTTCCACAAATGGAGTAGAGGGTAGAATGTGACCACTCCCAAATCTATGAGCATGGTAAGGGGTTGTGATAGCCCCAAGTATGACACCAAGGTCCGTACTAGGACCAAGGATGGGTGGTAAGATACCAAGAATGCCGAAAATAAAAGGACCTAAACTCCAGAGAGCATAAATATACTCAAGTAACCACAATCTGAAAGGCCAACTAGCGCACAAAGAGAACACTCCTAATAAAAACTATAGCCAAAATACAAGAAAACCAAGGGGAGGATATGTGAGCTCCCAAATGCAGTAGGTATGTCTCTCCTAGGAGAGGTTCAAAACTCCCATAGACTACAAGCGGAGGTACGTAACCAATTATAGTGGTCCTCAGCTTCAACACATAAAGAGACTATGTTGTTTGACCTCTGCCTAGCCAAGACACTCACAAAATAACCTCTGCAAGTACCCCCTATGATACCTATGTAAGGAAACTAAGGTCACCTCAATATAACCAATTCTCAAGTGGACAGTTGTAGGAAGGATCGACCGTATGGGAAAGGTAGCAAATCCATAAACTCTCGAAAGAGCCCCCAGATACGAATACAATCCTGGAAATATCTCTGGTGCTACTCAATTATGACCAGAGCTCATCCCAATCAATAATCACTCACACTGCCTCATGCTTAACTCTTGTGTAAGAGGAGGATCCTAAGAACACTAATTATATAAAGGATTTTCACACTCTCACCTGGATAGACACCTAATTGTTTCGTTTAGTGGTCCTGGAGAATTTACTCACAATGAAATATTATAAGACTCTAAATCCTAATCTTGTTGGTGCACCCTAGAAAAGAAAAGAGTGTAATTCATTTTAATTAAGCATTGATTTTAATTGGTTGTGATTACTCAAAGGGAAATGGTCATGAAATTAGTGATATGAAGACTCGGTAGTGAAATAAAAGTGCACACCATAACAAACAATGCTAATTGAAATATTTGTCAAATGAAAAACATGGTTTGCCACTACATGAGATGCACATATATTCCTTCAATGTCAATGCAGTCATTCCTATATGAAAAGATTAACACAACTCTCATCAAAGAAATCCAATCGAAGTACCTCCCCAAATCCATATCTAAGATGCAACTAAGAGTGCAACTACTTTGTATTTTTCAATATAAAAGAATGAAAAATGCAATAAAAGTCATCTAAAACTCTCAGTCTCTGCAACAAGTATAAAACACAAGCCCAGCAAGACACCGACACAAAAAAGAGTAATGCATTTATGGCAAAAAAAAAAGATAAATGACTAAAACTAGTTTCAACTAAAAATCAATGAAAAGGCGGTCTCTAGTGACAAAAGAAGCATCCAACAGACAACATAAGAACCAAGGAAGACCCAACCACACTCACAACCTACCCAACAACTCCCCACAACATCAAACTCACCAAAAGGGAGGATGTACATGTCTGTTTAAAGAACAACTGCATATATACATGACTTTGGCCAAAAAGCTACATGTATATGTGGATTTTGGTGAAACAAATGCATGTATACGTGACTTTTGGACAAAAATCCATGTATGCACGCGACTTTTGGCCAAAAACCTATGTGTATAAAGAAGAGAGTGGTAAAAATCAGGCCAAGGTTCAAACCAATAAAGGGAAGTGTCAATGGATGACCATACTATAAAATGCAACGCAGAAACAAGGATAAACAAAGAGCAAGTCAAGAATATCAAGCAAATTGTGCCCCCAAACCCCAAAGAAAAACAAGGAATGTCCCCAACGGAGTTGCCAATTCTATTACGAAGAAAACTGCCTATGGCTTGGGGTGTATCACAACAGATAGAGTAACCACAAAAAACAATTCCTTCCCAATATGTAAGAGAAATAAAACATCTAACACTAAAGGATCTCGAAACATAGCTTATTCTGAATGGTTGATGTAGATCCCCGTTGAGCTTTTCCAATCTTGTTTGTGTTAACAATTTGCTCTCTCAACAATCAACAAACAAGACACGCATGCTATATAATGGTGTTAGACCTACTCTAGCATATAAAATCAATAATGTATAAGCAATTAAAAGAATCCATGGATTCAATATTCATTTAAATGCACATCATTGGACAGAAAAAAGATATTTCTATTAATATAAATCAGAGATTACATGAATGACAATCTTTGTCGGCACGTCTGCGAACCGGAGAAACTGAGTCCTCCACCTAGGCCTCCACAACCTCAATCCTCTATCTCTTGATAGCAAGCTCACAAGCAAAGGCAATATTGGGAAGAACACCAAGTGCTCCCAGGGACAAAGGGATGCAAACTCAAGCATAAGCTAGCTACAACAACAATGGGCTATAGTTTTCTTGCTCTTCAATTCCTCTTTTTGCAATGTATCCAAAGGGTTCCTTATATAGTGCTCCAATGGGGTAATGGAAAGTCAAATCTGAGTGATATCAAGGCATATGGAAGGCCAAGAGACAAGTGACTAAAATCCACATCAAGGAAAACTCCAAAATATTTGGCCTCTGGAACACATCTCGATGTGCACAGGTTTAGGGGTCATATCCGCGTGTATAGGCGAGAACGGTTTAAAAGTTGTGTATGGAAAATAACAGGTGTTTTTCGAGATGATCTTGTAAACATCAAAGTTACAAAAATAGTCCACGGGATCCAAAGAGTCCGTAGAAGGACAGGGAAGGCCATAAATGTGTGATCTACCATGTGTGGTAAAATTAGCTATAACAAATGGATAAACATGTTAATATAAAAAATCTCCAATTAGCATGCTAAAATAACACATAAATACTGGTATAGATAACTTCAATTTTAGATTTGTCAACAATTATTAAACTTGAAAAAGGTTGTATATGTTTTATATATTTAACACATTAAAATGGAGGCCAAAAGTTATGAATGCCAAATGAGTTCCTTGTATTTTGAATGACTCTTATAGTTGTTTTTGTAGGAGGGTACCTAAAGTAGGATGTATTAGTAACCCATCCTTGAAAAGCGCTGACAAATGGGGGTCACAATATCTTCGCTACTGAAGGAACTATAAATATTATCCCAACAAAATTACAATGTTGTATTAATAAAATAATACATGCTCTAAGTAGTTTTTCCATATAAATTACAATACTAGGATTTGTGAATAGCTATGACAAACCAAAAAATTTAGTGTGTACTAAACAATTAGAACACAATCAATGATAATGGAATTTCTTCTAGGTTGGGAATGGTTCAAACTTCATATTCCGAGGTACATAACATAGAGCTGAAATATTGCACTTGTTAAGTTGTATGAGGTAGGAAAATGGAGGTAAGATATGATAGAAGGATTCCATTGAAAGTAGGATATTCGGGTTGGATATATGTTTCTCAATCCTTTGAGGATGCATGTGTTCCGTTTTCTCATTTTTATTCCCAATAATATTTCTCACTACTTCAATAAATCCTACACTAATAAGAAATATGCTATGTGCTTGAAATATATATGCTATCCTATACAGTTTTGACGAGGACATCAATTTTGAGGAGGACATTTAGTCTCTAATACTTGTTTCCTACCAACATCATTGTAAGAGAATAGAGGTATGTCTAGATTTGAAATACAATCTTTGTTGTCATTTCTATATTTTTTTAAATACACAATAAATGTCACTATAACGATGTACCGGTGTTGTTTTAGTGACACGGTGACATTGCTATAGTGACACATCAGTTCTTAGTTGCTTCTAAGTTGAGAAAAACCATCATCGCTATAGTGGAAACTTGACATCTCTATAACGATGATAGACCATCTCTCCAGCGACGGAAAAAGACTTAGGTGTTTCTTAGTTGCATCATACTTTCATGCCTATAGCGACGTATTGATGTTGCTATTTCAAAAAATGTATGTCTCTATAGAGACGACTATAAGTCCCTCCTGCGACGTAATATGACTTAGTCGCTTGATTTTTCCACAATATTTCGTCGCTATAGCGATGCCAAAACATCGCTTCCGCTACACAATATGACTTCGTCATTTGATTTTACCACAATGTTCCATCTCTATAGGGATTTCAAAACATCACTCCAACAACACAATATGACTTAGTTGCATGATTTTTCTACAATCTTTAGTTTCTATAGCAATGCCACAACGTTGTTATAGCGGAACATAAGCGTCGCTATATCGACGCCTATTGGTTTTTGAAGCAAAGGCCACAATCACCATGTGTCATCTTTGTTATGTCGCTATAGTGACGGAATATTCAAAGTGTGGCTAATGCGACGATAATTTTTCCACAAAAATATGGGCTCCTATTCGTCACTATATCGAGACAAAAGTATTTCTATAGCAACGATTTTCCATGTGAAAATTTTTCAATTGTACTAGTATAGGTGTTCTATAAGTCATAATCATACCTCAACTATATAAATCCATATGTTTTAAGCATCCACATTCTCTTTTCCATTGGGGATGTATATATCTTCTTGGCTCAACTATAATATAAATCCATAAGTCTCAAGCATCCACATTCCCATTCTAATTTTGAAGGTCTACATATTCTTTGACATTATTAAATATGGATTCTTTTGGTACAATGTTAGTAAAAGAGTAATGTTTTGGTTTCCAAAATTTATCAAAACAAGAGTTTATACTACACCTCACCATACAATTTCCCACCTTTTTTTGGAAGACATCGTATTTAATATCTCACCATACAATTTCCCCAACTTTTTTTTGGAATACGTCGCATTTAATATCAGGCAATTTATTATTTAGCTTGCCGAAGAAAATGTGAAATTTAGCTTATTTATCGTTCAACGCCCAGTCACAAATTTCGAAGTCATTTTCAATAGTAAATGGGAATTATGAGGTTCTTTCCAATATATTACACAACTATATCTGAAAATTTTTGTATTTATGCCTAGCTGTTGATGTTATTAACTATGTTATGGTGGTTGGAATTCACATTTAATATCTAAAATATATGGTGGCCTCTTCGGGAAGGGAAAGTTGGGAGATAATTTATGATATTTGGTTTTAATATGCTTATTTTACACTAATTTTTCTAGGATGGTGTACGTGAATGATTTTCTCGCTTTAATTTCCTCTCCACAAGTCATTATTTCCTCCTTTTATACTTTTTCAATCAAATTAGTCATGGGATTATCTTGTTTAAATTCAAAACAAATTTCCATTCTTCTACAACTAGATTTCTCTTGTCATATTACATCATACCCTCCTTTATCAACTACATATAAAAGGTTTATGAGATTTTGAGGGAGCATGTTAAATGCCACTTTAATAAAAAGAAGTTGGTAATTTTGATTACATTTCTATATAATCTTTCATTATGTCTAAGAGGAAGAATTTTATTTGGATTTTTGTTTTAAATCGTCACACTTTCTGACATATCATTTCTATGCTGAATGTGTTCTTTAATTATTTCCTTTTCATGTAGAATGCTAAGGACTAAAGTGGCACATTTTCTACAAGGACATGATAGAGTAGAAAATTACAAACACTTAATCAATGTCTAACGTGACTTGGATCGTTTTAATTTTCACCTACTTCGATAGAGGTATTAATACCCTTTTTCATCCTTCACAGAATTTCAAATGGTTTTTAATATGACATTTCTCGATAACTATGAAATGGATATGGCTTCGATCATAAAATAAAAATAAGCATAGAAATGAATTGAGCAGTTTTTTTGTAAGTAAGTATCTACGAGGGATTTGAATTTGTGACCTTCCATTTTAAACTTCTCATCTTAATTACTCATTTCCATTTTTTCTTACCAGCGATGGGAAAAACATATTGAGCAGTTGATTGCATCCCTTAAAATTTAATTTGTAACATGGAGTGTTATGTTTTATACATGATTGTGGAATTACTTTCAAAATTTTGTGAACATTTTGGATGGATTGATAATTGACAAGTGTCCTTTGTTGGGATGATATTGTAACAAATTAGACATTGAACATGGAGTAGTATTTTATATTCTTTGTTCAAAGCTTCTATAATGTGGTCCATTTTTTTCTAATATCTTGTATATAAGTTATCTTGTAAAATGGATAGAACTATTGATCCACTATTTCTATTAACATAAAATAAAGGTTAAATGTTGATATAGTTTCTGGGAAATATATAACAAGACGAAACTAAATATTAGTATATGTTAGTAGATCTCAATCCCTTCGACTTCATAAAATCACTCTTTGCTAAAAGGGTTCATTTTTGGAGTGGTTCAACATTTTTCCTTTGTATTTTTGTCATTGTTGATCTCCATATGGACTCTTCATCACCTATGACCATGAACATTGCTTTTGATTGATGTAGAAAAAAATATCTTTGTTTAGAATATCCATTTTGATCATATGGATTTCATTTTCTCTTTTTACCCCTCCTTCTTTATAGCATATATTAAGTGAATATGAAGTGGCCTATGCATGAATATTTTTAAATTCTTTGTCTTCTTTCAATAACCAGGAATGTGTTAAATTCCCCCTTGTATATGAATGAATGACATGACTTTGTTAAGAATCCTTAGAAGCCACTAAGATGGAGATGTGTTCATACAAATGTGACAAGAACGAATTGATCGTTTCACTAATTAATTCATTTGTAATAGTCTTAGTAAAAAACTTGCAACTTAGACAGATCTACGGTTGTGGACAAATTTTGCAAGAGGAAAGTGTACAGGAGATAATAGATCCACAAATTTAAGTTGAATATCTTCACTTGATCATAGATCAATGGATAGGGAAGAAGACACAAGATATGAATGGTCATGAATGGTTTCCACAATGAAAACACGCAATATTTTTAAAGTTGCATAAAGTTAATTACAAAAGAAAAGTTGCAGGAGACGAATTGCGGAAACTCAATTGCAGAAATTGAGTTGTAGAACTGAGGTCAAGCTTATGAAAATATGATTGTGGAATAGATTTTGCAGAATCATAATTCCTATCAAGAAAAAAAGTAAATTTCTTGTTTGGTTTCATATGGTTAATTTGGACCACAAAGCAATAGCCTACATAGAATATTTTAATCAGCAATTTAGGTTGATTAGGACCAGTTTAGGCCTGCTAGCTCTTACCTGCCAGCAGTTTTGGTATCAGAGAAAAATATGAGAGCCTATAAGGATGCCACAAATGCAAGGATGAGCATGTGGAGTTCTAGTAGGAAGTGGTCAAGGAAGACACGTTGCAAAGACAGACACACAAAGGGAATTAAGACAACTCAAAGCTAGGATGGAGGCTATAGAAAGAAGGAATTCAGAGAGTATAAATACTAGCGATGAGGAAGAATCCTATGAAAAAGA
The DNA here is from genome assembly GCA_001517045.1 of Pseudotsuga menziesii. NCBI lineage: Eukaryota > Viridiplantae > Streptophyta > Pinopsida > Pinales > Pinaceae > Pseudotsuga > Pseudotsuga menziesii. The sequence continues at coordinate 191,535 of LPNX010196292.1, forward strand.
GAAGGAGGATATTGTTGAAACAATGATGGTATTAAATATGATGGTAAAATCTAATAACATGCTTAAAGATGAAGTTCCCATGTATGAAGGAAATTTGAATGTCGAAGAACTTATGGCCTAGATCAATGCTCTAGCAAAGTACTTTGATTTTGAAGAAATTCAAGATAAAAAGAAGGTGAAATATGCAACGAACAGACTGAAAGGATATATAACTATCTAGTGGGATGAACTTCAGATCCATGGAGAAAGAAAGGGTGACTCAAAAATCAAAACTTGGAATAAAATGTTAGATAAAATTAAAACTCAATTTATGGCTAAGGATTATTAGCTGACTCTCACTAGACAACTACATAATCTTAGAAAAAAGGCATGAATTTAAAAGAATACATAGAATAATTATTTAGGCTAAGTATTAGAGATGGACAAACAGAAGCAAACATAAAAAGAGTGGCCAGATATACAAATGAGCTTAGATATGAGATACAAGATGAGATCAACTTGTTGAGTTTGAATATCATTGAAGATTCTTATTAGGAAGCCTCAAGGGTAGAAGAGAAGCTTCTAAGAAAATATAACCACAAGGAATCAAGGGAGAAATACATAAAGAGGGAGAGGATGTCCAAAAAAGGAGGCAAGTTTCAGACCTCTAAGGATGAGGAAGAAAGTTCTAGTATCCAAACACCCCAAAGAAGAGGAATCAGGGGAGGTAGGTTTAATGTTAGAGGGAGAGGCAGAAATAGATAAGTGAAATGTTATACATGTGGAGAGACTGGACACATGTCATGGGAGTTCCAGTAGAATAAACCTACATCTCATAGGAATGCAAATATTGTTGATTCTTGTGAGGAGTCCAATTAAGAAGAAGAGATGAATAATCCTCCCGAGGAAGGAGAATCTCTTATGATGAAGAGAGTCTTAGTACAAAAAGAAAGAGGTGCATGAACTAGCCCAAAGGAAGAGTCTTTTAGGGACTAAGTGCAAGTCATAAGGGAAGTGTTGTAAGATGGTTATTGACAACGCTAGTATACATAATCTCGTCTCCACTGAGATTGTAGAGAAGTTGGAATTGAAGAGTCTAAAACATCCAACTCCTTATAAAGTGTCTTGGTCGCAGAAAGCACATCAACTCTTAGTAAATAAGAAGTGCAATGTGTAGTTTCAAATTGGTACTTAAAAATATGTGGTATTATGTGATATTATGACTATCTATGTGTGCCATATACTATTAGGGAGACCATGGAAATATGACATAAAAGTTGTTCATGATGGAAGGAAAAACACTTATTCTTTGGAAAAGCATGGAAATAATCATACACTATTACCTTTGAAAGATGAAGAAACCCCATAAGATTCAGGATCCAATATTTTTCTAATGACTGGGAAGGAGCTTTTACAGGAAGTCAAGAAAGAAGAAGAACTTCATTTTTCCCTTGTTGGAAAACCAACGGTAATTTTAACTTCTACAAATTTAGATGATTTTCCTACTAAAGTTGGAATCTTGCTTGATGAATATGTTAATATTATTGTGGATGAGTTACTACATGATTTAAATCCTGTGAGAAGTTTTATTCGTCACATTGACTTAATACCTGGTGCAATTTTACCTAATAAGGCAGCCTACAGATTGACTCCTCAAGAGAATGAAGATATTAAATAACAAGTACAAGAGCTATTGGATAAAGGTTTGGTGAAAGAAAGTTTGATTCCTTGTGTAGTACCCATTGTGACTAGCCCAAAGAAGGATGGTGGATGGTGTATGTGCACTAAATCCCAAGCAATATATAAGATCACTATCAGATACATATTTCCCTTACCCCACATTGATGATTTGATGGATTTTCTAAGTAGTTCAAAGTATTTTTCGAAGATAAATTTGAGAAGTGGTTATTATAAAATAAGAATAAGAGAATGGGATGAATGGAAGAATGCAATATTCAAGACTAACAATGGACTGTATGAATGGTTATTAATGCCATTTGGGCTTACTAATGCACCTAGAACTTTTATGATATTGATGAATGAGGTCTTGAAGGAATACACCAAAAAAATTTTGATAGTGTATTTGGATGATATTTTGATTTTCAGTCATACCAAAGAAGAAAATTTGAGACATCTTAAATTGGTGTTAGAAACCCTCCAAAAAGAGAAGTTGTTGATAAACATGAAAAAGTGTAGTTTCACGAAGAAAGAATTGACTTATTTGGGATTCATGGTTTCATAAGAAAGGTTAAAAATGGATCCAGAAAAGGTTGAAGAGATTATGAATGGACCAACTCCAAGGAGTGCGTATCAGGTAAGAGGTTTTCATGGCCTTGAAAAGTTTCATAGAAAACTCATCAAGAATTTTAGTCAATTTTGTTCACCCATAATAGACACCTTCATGACAAGTAGACAACCTTTCAAATGGACAAATGTAGCTAATAGAAATTTCAAATTTTTGAAGAAAAATATCATTGAGAAGCCTATTCTAGCTTTACCAAGTTTTGACAAATTTTTTCAAGTAGAGTCAGATGCTAGTGGGACAATAATAGGTGTTGTTCCAAGTCAAGAAAAGAAACCGGTAGAATACTCCAATGAGAAGTTAAATGAGGAAAAATAGAAGTATTCCTCATATGACAAGGAGTTATATGTTTTTGAGCAATCTGTCGAGAAATTGAGACATTACTTAATTCCCAAAGAGTTTGTGTTATATTACGTTAATCATGCTTTGCAGTTTATAAATAGTCAACCTAAACTAAATCAGAGACATGCTAAGTGGGTTGAATTTTTGAAGAAATTTACCTCTGTGATCAAGCATACAAGTGGAAAATCTAATAAAGTTGATGATGCCTTAAGCAAAGTAAATTTGATATTGTAGGAGATTAAGGTCAGTATTTTAGGGTTTCAAAATTTGGTTAATATGTATAAAGAAGATGTCGATTTTAAGGATATATATGCATCATGTGAGAATATAGTTTCCCACAATAGAAGTTAATGGTTGGAATACATGATACAAGAAGGATTGTTGTTCAAGAGTAGTAAATTGTGCATTCCTAAATGTTCTATGAGAGAAAATATGATATAGGAGAAACACAGTGGAGGTTTGTTAGATCATTTTGGACACGACAAAACATTTTCTCAAGTGAGTGCTTTTTATTTTTGAACAGGAATGAAAAATGATGTAAAGACGTTTATTGAAAATTGTAGGATATGTCAGCATGCCAAAGGGAGGAAACAAAATACTAGATTGTATCAAGCGTTGCCTATTCCAACTAGGCCTTGGGATTCCGTCAGTATAGATTTATTCTGGGATTGCCTAGAAGTCATAGGGAAAAGGATTCTATTTATGTAGTGGTGGATAGGTTTTCAAAAATGGGTCATTTTATTTCTTGTAAGAATACTAACGATGCAACCAATATTGCTAATTTGTTATTTTCATAAATTGTGAAGTTACATGGTCTAGATTTGAGCATTGTCTCAAACAAGGATACTAAATTTGTTGGTTATTTTTGGAGAACTTTATGAAAGAAATTGGGTACTAAGCTTAGCTTTATCTCTTCTTATCATCCTCATAGTGATGGTCATACTGAAGTGGTAAATATGAGGTTGGTAAATATATTGAGAATTCTTTTCATAAAAATCAAAATCAATGGGATTTAGCTCTTGCTCTAGCTGGGCTTTCTTACAATGATTCGCCTAACAACAGTACAAGTATACGTCTTTTTTATATTTTGTATGGGATGCACATAAGAGGAGTATATGAACTTAGAATTTTAGGAGGACATGAAAGGAACAATGCAAATGGTGAATATTTTTCATCTATTATTCATGAGCTACAAGAAAATGTTAAAACAAAATTGTAGGAAGTGGTGGAAAATACAAACACAGAACAAATTTGAAAAGAAGGGAAGTTAATTTTCAGGTTGGAGATTCACTAATTGCATATATTCAGAAGGATTGGTTTCCTAAGGGAACCTAAAATAAATTAAAACTTAAGAAAATTGGACCTTGTAAAATTTTAAGGAAGTTTTCTGCAAATTCATATGAATTAGAACTTCCTTCTAATATTCAAATTTCTCCAATTTTTAATGTTTCACATTTATATGCTTCTAAAGATTCAGGTTTTCAAACAGAATAAATGATCTCACTTGAATATAGTTCATTTGTATATTGGAAAGGACAATTAATACATAAAGAAGAACCATAGATTGAAGCTATCCTTGAGAAGAGAATTTCAAAGAAGACCAAAAACATAGATTCTTTTTAGTATTTGGTGAAGTGGAAAGATTAAATAGTTGAAGATGCAGTGTGGATGAATGAAATGGAGATTTCAAACCACAACGTGAATACTCAAGAATTATTGAATAATTTTTGTATTCCCCCAAAGTATGATGTAGGGGCATCAAGTCAAGTCATTTGTTTTCTGATTCAGCAGAAAAGTGTTATTTTTTTGCTTCCATGTAATTGTTTCTAGAAGGATAGTGTTAGTTGTTGATTACTTGAAAAAAATTATATATAGTATTTGTTTTCCATTGTAATAATGGAAAATAGTCATTGATGTCCTAGAACCTTGCGAGAGGTTGTTCTAGGATAGATTAGTTATAGATTTACTTTCTTATGATTTAGAGTCCTATTGTTTCAGATCTGACATGTTTAACATAGTTCTATATTATGTGTTGAATGAAATAGTAAGATATATGAATGTTTATAAATGAATGTATGCATGAATGGTTGATGAAATGAAGAACATAGTTGTATCCTCTGTGTTAATATTTGTAAATTCTGTGTCTTCTTTCAATAACCAGGAATGTGTTAAATCCCCCCTCACATATGAGTGAATGACGTGACTTTTTCAAGAATCCTCAGAATCCACTAAGATGGAGATATGTTCATATGAATATAACAGGTACGAATCGATTGTCTCACTAATGAATTCGTCTATAACATTCTCAGTTAAAAACCTACGACTTAAGCAGATCTACTATTATGGATTAATTCCATAGGAGAAAAGTGTACGACAGATAACAGATCCGCAAATTTAAGGTGAAGATACACACTTGATCATAGATACATGGATAGGAAATAAGCCGTAAGAGATAAAAGGTCAAGAATCACTTTTGAAATGCAAAGATGCAAGCTTGTTAAATCTACAGAAATTTAATTGCCGAAGAAACGTTGCAGGAGACGAATTGCAGAAGCAAATTGGGGAGAAGTAAAAAATCTGAACCACAATACGCAATCCGTAATTACAAAAAGATAATATTTGGAAACAGAGTTATAGAAACATATTTGTGGAAACTCAATTGTGGAAATTTATTTGGGAAACTAAGGTTACGTAATCAAGCTTGTGTAATGTTGGTTCTAGAAGAAGATATCCTATGAAGAAAAAAGTAAGTTTCTTGTTTGGTTCCATCTAATTAAGTTGGACAACAAAACAATAACCTACAAAGAAGATTTTAATAAGCATTTTAGGCTAATTAGGATCAGTTTAGTCCTGCTAACTCTTACCTTCCATCATTTGTGCATGGATTGTTGATATTTTTGTAACTTCAGAATGTATTCACTTGTATATCTTATGTATTGTACCCTGATGTTTATTCTGGGAAGTATCTGTAATCTAATTGAGTTATGTCATGCCCCGATATTCCAATTAGGAGATTCAATAATCTAAACAAGTCATGTAAACTCATTGAGGTCAACCCTCCATTGTAATTCGGGGCAATAGTCCCCACAATTGAGTCAAGGTTAACCCCCCTTGTTGATCGGAGGGCAAAGTCCCCACAGTTGTGGGGCACTAGGGTTATTAGACTCTCATAGAGATGTCATCCCTGGTAAGTAATTGTTAAGTGGAGATGACTTGTTGGAGTGTACTTTAAGGGAACATAATAATATAAACAGAGAGTGAGCCTCTCTATTTATCACACACACACTCACTCACTGGGGCGCATGAGTGAGAGAGGAGAAGCTCTCTCAAGTGAGAGAGAGAGAGCACAAGCTGTTGGAGATCATGTTTATGTTTTCAAGTTTTACTGTTTCCATTGGTGCTCATTATATCTCTGAGGAAGTTGTGGGGTTTTCTCCTTTATGGTTTTCCTGAGGAAAAGTCTTTGTGTCTCTTGTCTCTTGTATTTATTGTTGTGCAGGTTATTCTCTCAAATAAGATCCTAAGATAATGTTGCATAAATGATAAAAATATAACATGGTATCAAAACTAACCTGAGAAGAAGACACTTTGTAGCTACAGAAGCTAGGGCTTCTTACTTTTTAGGTCTCTATCTAGAATTCATTAGCAAAAGGATTATAGTCTAACTCTCCATTGAAGGGCGCATCTTTCTACCGAGAAAAATTTGATTCCGGGTTTTTTCAGTTTTTGGTGCGGGAAATTAGGGATTTTTACAAAAGAGAAATTTTTGAGTGAGCCCAGTATAGGATTTATCTCCTCATCAAAATTGAAATGTATAGATCTAGGTCGATATTTTTGGTTGGGTGAAATGCTAGGAAATTCAAACCCTAGTTTGAACCCGGGCGTGAAAAAACCTAAAACACTGAAACTGATAGTTTTGGTAAATTCGCTATATGTCGATATTGGAGAAGGTTCAGGTGCCGAAAATTTCACGGGTCAAAGATAAATTCCTAATGTACAGTGTCTCCAATTTTGATCCTTAGATTCGCTATATTCTAGGAGATATTATTCCTCCAAGTTAGGGTTCCAGCCTCTCCCAAGATTCATCTCTAAACATGACACCCAGGGAGAATTTCTATATCTCGGGATACGAAGGTCCAAATGAAATTTCTCAATATTTTCCAAAAAGGGAATGGACTATACGTTGGGTGATAACATGTATCTAGGAATTGATAATTTTTAGCTAAACAATTGTAATAAAAATATATAAAAAATAACTAGTAGGTGATGTATGGATAACTCGAGCAGTTCATTGTAGATAACTTGAAGAATGTGGGTGATAACATGTAGCTGCGCATGGATAACTAATAGTTCAACAACTTAACAAAAAAAAATTATAAAATATAATTGTTACTGAATAGATGCATGGATAAGTTGGACAGTTCATGGACATATCTTGAAGAAGGTGAGTAACCGCATGTAACTAGGCATGAATAATTGGTAGTTGAATTAGTTTAACTAGAAACATGTCTAGTAGAAAACAATTAGGTTGTCAATCAAGTTTATAATTATGTTTTAGTTCATTTTCAATAATATAACTATATAAGGCTAACCATTTAATCATTGACCAGTGTTCACTAACATTGGCTCCTAAACGACCTATAAGCACCACTTCTATAGGCATTGCTTGACTGTGGCTCTTTATTAGTATGAAACCACCACTGCTACAACTCCTTTAGATATTCTAATGGGTCAACACAATGTTTTTCACACTAGCTGTAGGGAATATGTTAGTTGGCACGAACGAAGGAAACCATCAAAATTTTTTGTTGCATAGGCTATTATATAGTTAGCCCATTCCATTCTCTAGGTTTTATTTTTAGAATATTCCAAAATCCATTGAATCTAAGTCTCTCTCTATATATTTTCCATGTTTGATTAATTTCCATCCTTCATTATTTTCTAAAGTTGGAGTTGTACCATTATAAGTTGTCATTGTAGGGATTGAGTGCGAAAGAAGAAAAACTTGGATCTCAAGATTGAAAAAAGCGCGCCCCCCCCCCCCCCACTGCACACCTTTAGAGTAATGGTACCTGCCTTCTTATTCAGGCAAAAGCATCTCATCCCAAGCGAAAGCTTATCAGTCAGAAGCTATCCCAAGCAGGTTAAGTCTGTTAGTCCCAAGCAGCTAGAGTCAGTTGATCCTCTTCCGAACCCTTCCCAAACCTATTCGGATGCCTCTCTGAACCTTGCCCCTTCCCTAGCTAGCTCGACCCTTCCCTGGCCCTTGCCCTAGCTAGCCCTTGCCCAATGAAGTTGGAGTTGTAGGTTAATTCAACATATCATCATTAACATATTCTTTGCAAGATAATGTTCTTCAACTTTAGAGATATTTGGTTAATTGGTTGAGATATTGGAGTCAAACGTTTGATACCTTAGGTTTTTTCAAATAACTATGACCTAAACTATCTTGTAGGAGTTGACTTAACCTTCAAATGTGAACCCTGGAAGGAAATCAACGAAAATGTAAAGAGTGGAGAGAATTTATATAGTCTATTGTCATGTGTCTTCGTTCCTTGTAGTTGATAAATCCCTTTCTTTTTTGTTTCAATTTTTTATTTTTTTTAAATTTAATAATATGTCAATACCCCTATTCCTTGCTCTTATTTTTATTACCTCTTTACCTTATTTTCTCTTATTTTTATTTGGTATTTAGCTATGTTATATTTATGTATATTTTTCCACGGATTTTTTTGGAATTTGATAGTATGTTAGAGATTTCTTTATTTTTTTCAGAATTTATTTGAATACGGTTATGCAATATTTTAAAATTTATAGTGCAATCCATTAAAATTGTGTATTTTGATTATAACAATAAATTTAATACCCTTGTGGACACATTCATCTTTGAAAAAAAATAACCGATTTTTCTATTTTGTTTTCTCGTAAAGACTAAGCATGCATGGAGTAAGGTTCCATTGAAACCTATATAGTTGTAGTTTCTTGTTGCATAACTATTATTTTCATAATTCTTTCTCTATTTTTCAAGGACAATAGCTTTCATCTGGTGTATTGTTTTGTGCATCCCAACATTCATTGATGATGTTGACCTTCAATTCAATTTACGTCAATTAAACTTCAAGAATATTTATACTCATTTTTTTTCATGTTTGTCGATTTATCTTATGAAAACTCAGCTTCTATGTTATTTATTGTGAAGTATTGAGTAATAAATCCAGCGAGATAGAACTTTGTGGTCACTATATAGTGTAATAGACATATAATGGAAATCAACTCCAATTTCAACTTAGATATGTATTTTTATTTACCTGAGTTATATACTATATATCATTATTTATTTTGCATGTGTTGTGGGTACAAGATATTTTGTACCTTATAAGTAAACTAGGATAAATGTTAGTAATATGAAGAAATTGAGCACTTGAATTAAACTAAGTAAGATATGATATAATATATGTAATGGTTTGTCCAAATTTTTAGTTCATAATGTGAGCACATATCCTAAATGTTCATAGATCTCATAAGCATGGTACTTTATTTTTTAAAGGAATTTTTACAAACGTATACCAATGATTTAACACTTAGTTTTAAAATACATGAATGCAAATAAGAGGCTCTCAAAAGAAAATTAAAAAGTCACATGAGCAAATAAGAGGGTCTTTTATTATCTCTTTTGCAAGAATGATATATTGTATCCATTTGTTACAACTGATTTTAGCACACATGGTAGATCACACATTTATGGCCTTCCCTGTCCCTCTACACACTCTTTGGACCCCATGGACTATTTTTTTACCTTTGATGTTTCCATTATCATCACTAAAAACACATGTTATTTTTCATACGCGACTTTTTAACCCTTTCTTGTGTATATACGTGGATATGACCCTTAAACCTGCGTACATCGAGATGTGTGCAAAAGGCCAAATATTTTTGGACTTTTCCTTGATGTGGATCTAAGTCACTTGTCTCTTGGCCTTCCATATGCCTTGAGATCGCTTGGATTTGACCTTCCATTACCCCATTGAGGCACTATATAAGGAATCCTTTGGATACATTGAAAGGAGAGGAATTGAAGAGCAAGAAAACTATAGTCCATTGTTGGCATAGCTTAAACTTGAGACTGCATCCCTTTGTCCCTTGGAGCACTTGGTGTTATTCCCAAGATTGCCTTTGCTTGTGAGCTTTCTATCGAGAGATGGAGGATTGAGGTGGTGCACGCCTAGGTAGAGGACTCAGTTTCTCCGGTTTACAGACATGCCGACAGAGGTTGTCATTCTTGTAATCTCTAATTTATATTAATAGAAATATCTTTTCTTGTCCAATGATGTGCATTTAAATGAATATTGAATCCATGGATGATTTTAATTTCTTATACATTATTGATTATATAGGCCAGAGTAGGTCTAACACCATTATATAGCATGCTTGTTTTATTTGTTGATTGTTGAGAGAGCAAATTGCTGACACAAGTAGGATTGGAAAAGTTTAACGGGGATCTACATCAACTGTCCGGAATAAGGTATGTTTTGATATCCTTTAGTGTTAGATGTTTATTTCTTTTGCATATGGGGAAGGGATTGATTTCTGTGGTTACTCTGTCTGTTGTGGTATACCCCAAGCCATAGGAAGGTTTCTCTGTAATAGAATTGATGACCATACTGGGGATGTTCCTTGTTTTTATTTGGGGTTTGGGGGCACAATGTGCTCGATATTATTGACTTTCTCTTTGTTTCTCCTTGTTTATGTGTTGCATTTTATAGTATGTTCATCCATTGACAATCCCCTTTATAGGTTTGACCCTTGGCCTGCTTTTTACCACTCTCTTCTTTATATACGCAGTTTTTTGGCTAAAGTCACGTACATATGCGGATTTTTGTCCAAAAGTTGTGTATACATGTAGTTTTTTGGCCAAAATCTGCATATACATGCAGTGTTTTGGTCAAAAGTCGTGTATACACGCAGTTGTTCTTTAAACAGTCACGTACATCCTCCCTTTTGGCGAGTTTGATGTTGTGGGAAGTTGTTGGGTGGGTTGTGAGTGTGGTTGGGTCATCCTTAAATGGGCTGATTCAGCAGCTTTCTGTTTGATCTCCCTTAGGTTCAAATTATCCCCAGTACAAGTTAAAGGAATGTCTTGACAAGAGGTTCCATTAGTAACTCGATGTTTCCATCTGTTAGAGCAACTAGATGATTTTATTAGATCTTTTTAGGATTTATCTTTTGTGCCATACATATCCTCTTTTCCGGGATTCTATTGACATAATCAGATCATTCGATCTGGAGATTTCCTCCAATACAATAGTTATATGATAAGTGGGCTTCTTTATTGGATAACCACGTCTTTGAGCTCTAGGTTGAACCCTTTTCAAAATAGCACCTTCATTCACTTCGACTCTAGTGCAGTTTTCTTTATGATTTCTCATTCATGGACGTTGATAAGATCATTTCATTTAGTAGCACCTTAGGATGGCATAGGGATGATGTTGTCTATTGGATGCTTCTTTTGTGACCGGATACCGCTTTTTCATTGATTTTTCTTTAAAAGTAATTTTAATAATTTATCATTTTTGTTTTGCCATTAGTGCATTACTCTTTTTTGTCTTGGTGTCTTGTTGAGCTTGTGTTTTATACTTGCTGGAGAGACTGAGAGTTTTAGATGACTTTTATTGTATTTTTCATGCTTTTATATTGAAAAATACAAAGTAGTTGCACTCTTAGTTGCATCTTAGATATGTATTTGAGGAGGCACTTGCATTGGATTGTTTGGATGAGAGTTGTGTTTAGGATTTCATATAGGAAAGATTGCATTGGCATTCAAAAAGGAATATATATTTATGCATCTCGTGTAGTGGCATACCCTGTTTTTCATTCTACAAGATTGCATTTGGCATTTCTTGTTTGGTGTGCACTTTTATTTCACTACTGAGTCTTCATATCATTAGTTGCACAACCATTTCCCTCTTAGTAATTACAACCAATTAAAATCAATGCTTAATAAAATGAATTACACTCTTTTCTTTTCTAGGCTGCATCAAGAAGATTAGGTTTTAGGGTCTTGGAATAGTTCATTGTGAGTTAATTCTCCAAGACCACTAAACAAAACAAGTAGGTGTCTGTCCAAGTGAGAGAGTGAAATCCTTGATATAATTAGTGTTTCTCAAGATGCTCCTCTTACACAGGAGTTAAGCACGAGGCAGTGTGAGTGGTTATGATTGGGATGACCCCTGGTTGTAACTAAGTAGCGCTAGAGATATTTCCAAGATTGTATTCATATCTAGGGGCTCTTTCAAGAGTTTCAGGCTTTGCTACCCTGCCCATACAGTCAATCTCGCCTGTGACTATCTGCCTGAGCATTGATTATATTTGGGTGATCTTAGTTTCCTTACCTAGGTATCACATGGGGTGCCTGCAAAGGTTATTCTGTAGGTGTCTCAGCTAGGTAGGGGTCGGACAGCATAGTCACTTTATGCGTTGAAGCTAAGGGCCACTATAACTGGTTACGTACCTCCACTTATAGTGTATGGGTGTTTTGAGCCTCTCCTAGGCAAGACATACCTGCTTGATTTTGGAGCTCATATATCCTCCCCTTAGATTTCTTGTATGTTGGATATAGATTTTCTTAGGAGTGTGCTCTTTGTGCACTATTTGGCCTTTGGGATCGCGGTTACTTGAGTATATTTATGCTATCTTGAGTTTGGGTCCTTTTATTTTTGGTATTCCTAGTATCCTACCACCTGTGTTTGGTCCTAGCACAGACCCGGGTGTCAGAATTGGGGGCATCACAACCCCTTACCATGCTCATAGATTTGGGAGTGGTCACATTTTTCCCTCTACTCCATTTGTGGAGGATGTTGAATCCCTTCTCCCAAGCTTTACACTGGTGGTCACCCTTACGGGGCTGGTAGTGAATGTGCGAACGTTGGGTATACACCTTACTTTCCTTTTTATGTCCCATCCTTCATCGCATTGTTTCCTTTGGGTGCAGTTGTCATGATCCTTCCTCCCTATATCCTATAGATTGTATTCTTTATTAACTATTTTGGGTTGTTTTGGACTAGTATTATTGTCATGTAGGATCTAGTTTTTGTACACTCTCTCCAAGGTTTCGACCCATTCATGCCTATCACAGGTATTATGTCTGAACTGGCATATAGGTTAGGATATCACATCCGCTGGCACTTATTGTTAAGAACCCGTATCAACTCTCCTCTTTATTTTGTTAGTATATTTTATCAGACACATATGCTTTGTAAGTTGTCCCATCAGTATGTTGTATTATCCCACATTCATGGTGAGTAATTAATAGTTGCTAAGTTGTCTAGTTATTATGTTGCATTATCCCACATTCATGGAGGGTAATAGTTGTTTAGCTTAGACTTAGTATATAAGTATGTGTTGAGGCTAATGAAAGCATCAAAAAGTTATTTTGTATTGAGCTTGCTCAAAGGAGGTTGCCCCCTCGAAGTGGCCTACAATTAATAAAATCTCTTCAGTGATCCATAATTTATGTTATATCGTGCATTCTTATTATTTACTGCAGGAGGTTCTCCACATCTAGTATTAGAGCACTTTCCTTAGCACAAGTGGGAATTTGTTTTTTTGGAAAAGCAAAGGGGAAAAATTGGGCAACGAATTTCACATCCATTTTTGAAACTTTCTATGTAGATACAAGAAACATAAGTTGCATATCTGCACTCCTCTTTCAAAAATACGCAGTTTCAAGAAAAAAATAATCTCATTTGGAGTACTAAAAGTGGAGATATCGCGGATTTAAAATCAGCAATTTTTCAGAATTTCGGTGATGGCCACAGAAATTTTAGAGTGAAAATATTTTGACTAGGTGCCCAGATTTCTATTCCGATTTCTTAGGTAGAAGAAGAGTGCTTGTTCCAGTTTCAGAAACAGCCTATAATAGTGATTCTGAGCAATATAGATTGGGTTATGCTCATTTTAAAATTTTTTGTCTCAAAACCCTAGCTCTAATTACAGGGTTTTGAGCATTGGGTGGAATTTTTGCCACAATTTTTTTCTAGCACTATGATTATTATAATAGTTCTTCTTCTTGCAGAGCTATTTTTCATTCGGATCCGGGAATAAACCCTACCCGCTTAACTGTTGGAAGTACTTGGGCATAGCTCTAAAACTCATTGTGAGGAGTACCACAGGAACCTCAAAGTAGTTGGCCATTGAGAGGACCTGCTAAGCGAAAAGAGCAATGACCACCACAAGATTGACTAGATTCCCATCCGTGAGGAAAACCAAAGAACTGCCATTTTTTTTCCAAGCGGTTAGCAGTTTTACCTGCACCATGAAGCGAGGGGTACTACCCCAATACTCAAGCCTGAGATAGCCTTGGTGGCTGAGTGATGACCTTTGAACTATCAGGAAGCCGAATATACCTGGTGTCCATATCTATTTACAGTTGATAACACACATAATTCCAGAATTGTCACAGATTGTTTACTCCAATTGAAGTTGTTAATTCACAGCTTTCTAGCAGTTCCACAGATCACAGATCATTTCTTTAGAAAAAAAAAATGTAACCCCTGTCTTCCATTCTACATATTTCATTCATTGAGGAACCTATCCCAAGTCCACTTCCTAAAGCCCTAAATTCCATCTCTTTCTTTCACCCCACTTTTTAAATTCACATTTTTTGTTTCCTTGTCCCTTAGAAAGTGTCCACAACCTAGTTACCCACTTGTGTTTTTTCCCAATTCAAAATTTTCCTTTTCTAAAACCCACTCTGTTTTTGTTTTTCCACCCATTTTTGATAATAAAAAAATATTGCTTTTGGTTGTCACCCGCACAGGAGCAAATAGACAAATGGAAGAAGAACTTGTCACCCTCAATACCAAACTCAAAGATCTGGATCAAATATTTCTCAACCTCCATCTTCAGTATTCAACCATGAGCAACCGACAACAACCTAAGTCTTCTGCAGGCACTGAGTTCTCTACTGCCAACAACTTTTGTGGGCCGAAAATTGAATTTCCTCGCTTCAATGGTGATGATCCAAGTGGATGGATACACAAGGTAGAACAATAATTTAATATACATAACACTTTTGATGTCACCAAAGTCCCACTTGCATCATTTCATTTGGAACGTGAAACCATTCAATTGTTCTGTTGGTACATCAAGGATCATGAAGAGCCTCAATGGATAGATTTTTGCCAGCTCCTTTTGCACCAATTTGGCCCTGGTGGTTTTGATGAATTCATAGGAGCACTCACCAAACTTCACTAGACTGGCACTGTGAAAGAGTATCAGATAGAATTTGAGAACATAGTCAAGCACACAAAATGATTTTCCGATGCATTCTACAAGAGTTGTTTTATCAGTGGTCTTAACGATACAATCCGATCTAACGTTACAATGTTTTGTCCCAACACAATGATGGAAATCATAGGGTTGACTAAGTTGGCGGAAAAGAAGATTAGGGCTCAACAATGCCCCAAATCCAGTTTTGTTCCATTCAGAAATATGGTTCCCCAAAGATATCCAATCACTCTGACTCCTAGAACCACTCCTATCAAAGCATTTGTTTGAAGCTGAGATGTGAGCACATAGGGAAAAAGGACTTTATTATAATTGTGATGATAAATTCACCCAGGGACATCAATGTATTAACCACAAGCCCTATTTCTTGGATGTGGCTTCTCCGCTTGCACTTGAAATTTGTGACGCTAAACAAGATCTAGTAGACAATCAGGTTGACATTCCGTAACCACCTATTGACCCTCAGGTTGCTAAACAAGTTGATTGTTTTGTCCATCCTTGCTCCAGCTTTAAAGTCATGATTGCCAATGGGAGCACCTTACCTTGCAAAGGAAAGTGTCATAGTGTGTGTATCTCTATTGCAGATTATAACTTGTGCTCTAACATGTTTTCAATACCCCTAGGAGGTTGTTCTAGGATTTTAGGCACTCAATGGTTACACACACTTGGACCCATCTTATGGGATTTTGCTGAACCGTGGATCTAGTTTTTAGTTAATGGAAAAAAACACACATTCAATGGCTTACAACCAGGGCCTCTCATCATAATCATTTCACATTGCATGGAAAAAATCCTTAAGAATAATTCACATGGTGTCATTACTTAGCTCCATTTCATTCAGATGCAACCTTTGGCAGTCTCAAATACTCCCTTGGATCTTTCATTCTAATCGACCCTTCAGGTGCCTGATTTTTCCAAGCCCTTCAATCTGGAGAGTGATGCTTGCGACAATGGACTTGGTGTTGTCTTCTTTCAATATGAACATCCCATGGAATTCACTAGTAAATCCCTTCTTGGAAAGAATTTATCCACCTCCACATATGAGAGGGAAATGATGACTATTTTGCACACAGTACAGAAGTGGTGGCCATATCTCTTAGGGAATCCTTGCTGCATCAAGGCTAATCACCAGAGTCTAAAATATTTCCTGGAATAATGGGTCTCATCCCAAACACAATAGAAATGGGTTAGAAAACTCAAGGGTTATGACTATGAGATCAATTACCAGAAGGATAAGGACAATCTTGTGGTGGATACTCTTTCCTGCACATTTGATGCCCCTATCTCTCTTTCAACTATTGCTATGCCTATTCCAACTTGGTTACACTCTATTCAGCAAGGCTATGTCAATGACTCCTCATTATTTGAAATCATCCAATAGTTGGCCAGTAACCCTTCTTTGGTATTGTATTTCTCTTGGGATGGCTGTTCTCTAAGATGCAAGGGTTGTCTGGTGGTTCCCTAGAGCACAGATATTAAACATGTAGTATTTTATGAACTCCATGCTTCTCCATTGTTAGGGCACTCTAGGTTCATGAAAACATATGAGAGGGCACGATGCCACTTCTTTTGGAAGAGAATGCAACGATAAATTCAAAATATGGTTTCTGAATGTGCTCCTTGTCAGTGCCACCAAGGTGAAACTACACTCCTTATCGGATTTCTTGAACCTTTGCTCATCCGTACAAGGTTTTGGACATATATTTTGATGGATTTCATTCAAGGGCTCCCTAAATATGGAGGGACAATTGTAATCATGGTTGTGGTTGATCAGCTCTCCAAATATCATCACTTTTCTTCTCTCATCCCTCCATATACCACCTCCTCAATTGCACAAATTTTCATGGACAAGATATTCCTTCTTCATGGAATCCCTTTTTCAATTCTCTCAGACCACAATGCAGCTTTCACAATTCATTTTATCCTTACTGACACTAAAATGAATATGAGTTCATTTTATTACCCACCAATAGATGGTTTGAATGAAGTCATCAACAACTATTGGGAAACTTATCTTCGTTGTCTCACCTCTGAAGAACAACATCTATGGGAAAAGTGGCTCTCTCTAGCTAAATGGTGATACAATACTTCCTACCATATTGCATCTCAAATGACTCCATATGAAGTAGTTTATGGTCACAGACCTCCAGTACTCTTTCCATACACCCCCAGTAGTTCACCAGTTCAGGCAGTTGACATGGTTCTTTGAAACCAACATTAGATTCTTCACATTCTGCAGGACAATCTTCACATGGCTAGAACCTGCATGAAACACCAAGCCAATCAGCACCATTTTGAGCGCACTTTTCAAGTTAGTGACATGGTTTTTCTTCGTCTACAACCTTACAAGCAATCCTCCTTGAAACTCAACAGGAATCAAATGCTCACTCCAAATATCTCTAGTCCATATACAATTCTTCAGAATATTGGGTCTGTTGTTTATAAATTGGCACTTCCTCCTTCTTGCATTCAACAAGTGATTGGCACCAACATCAGAGAACAAATTGTTTTACCAAAATGGGATAATGAAGGATCCATCATTTTAGATTCGGATGCCATCCTCAATAAGCGCACTTGTCAGCTTCTCTCTTTGTCCATCACAGAGGTCTTAATTCAGTGGCACAACTTGCAACTAGAGGATGCTACATGGAAACCGCTCCTTCAGATTCAACAACAATTTCCACATCTAGAACTTTGAGGACAAATATTTTTTTAAGAGGGAGGGGATGTTAAGAACCCATGTCAACTCTCCTCTTTATTTTGTTAGTATATTTTATCGGATGGATATGCTTTGTAAGTCATCCAATCAGTATGTTGTATTATCCCACATTCATGTAGGGTAATAGTTGTTTAGATTAGACTTAGTATATAAGTATGTGTTGAGGCTAATGAAAGCATTGAAGAGTTATTTTGTATTGAGATTGCTCAAAGGAGGTTGCTCCTTCGAAGTAAATTGCGATTAATAAAATATCTTATGTGATCCATAATTTTTTGTTATATTGTGCATTCTTATTGTTTATTGCAGGAGGTTCTCCACACTTATGCATTGCCTTATGATTGTTCCATCTTAACCTTAGGTACGAACCTATTCTATTGTATCACATAACGTTCATGCTATTGTTAGAAGTGGTACCATGTGAATGGTAGAGATTTCCTATACATGGGTGTCCTAGTTAGCTCCCTTTTTCATTTGGTACCCATGTTGTGAGTCCTCTCTGAGGTCAAGGAGTCCCTTTTAGTCCCTCCATGTTCTTGAGCAAGAGCTTCATACTCCTCTTGAACTTTGTGCTAGCCATTTCCCCAGGACTCCCTTGTATATGTCAAGTTGTAATTGCATTATCATGAGTTTCGCTTGCCATATTGAGCCTTATGTCGACTTCCCTAACTTTGATTATCAGCCATATATCCTGAGCCTATCTCATGTCTAGCCAAGTAGAACCTTTATATATACTTTGCAACTTGATTCCCCATTTTTTACCAGGAGGGGAATTTCCCGCGAGTGTCGTTATCCTACACATGTTTCCTTGCATTGAGCATAGGTATGTTCCACTTCTTGGAACTAGTTTATTTTCCCCTTGACACTCCTCTCCTCCTAGTTTGTAACTATAAAGCACTTTTATTATTTTTCAATCTTTTCAAAATATTTGAAAAAGTCCAAAAAAAAATCAAAAAACCAAAAAGCCCGAAAGGAAAAGATGTTATCTTTGGTAGTGGCCGAGTCATGTTACCTTCAAACAGAGCACTGTACATCACGTTCGTTGGTTGGGTTAATAGTTTTACTTTAGGTGTTATACTCATTTCTCTAAGTTTATCTCCACCGACTGGTTAAGCTTCCATTCCCTATGGAGCCTTTGTTGATGCCTCCTGTGTCACAGAGATGTCCCAGTTTTGTATATTGAGTCTATGCTACCTACATTTACTCACCATTCACCTTTGTGCTTTTTTTTGGAGGAATTTAAAGCCCGAGTCAGCCATTCCTCAGTTTTCTTGACTTTGCATGTTGACCATTATTGGTACTATTACTGGTTCATGCACATTATGATTGAGTCCATCCACATTATACATCTTTGTTTAGTACCTCATGTTAGATGATGAGGGATTCGTTAATGCCCTCTTTCCAGCAGATTTCATCCCATCGACTTCAAATCATTTATTCTAGGATAGGAGTCTCGAGTGATTTTGAGTTCCTTGAGACTTGTAGCCATTAGTGGCAGGTTCTCTCGCCATTGACAATTTTGGGAATACATCAATGTCCCCTGATCGATGGATTTTTTCAAGTGTTTGACCTCAACACATTTATTCACACTTGTTAGAATGCACTCTAGTACCTTGATTCCCATTTTCATTATCGATGGGTGATCTCGCGTCTGTTAACGTTATACATCAATGACCCGTAATCAGATGATGGACTACTATGTTCTACCTCGACACCTCTATTCACATAGTAGGACATGTACTCGTAGTGGTTTGTGTAGAAGAATTTCTAGATTAGTGGCATTTCATATATTCTACCTCCTTGATTGTGCCAGTGTTCATGAGATTTCAGCTCTCATGACTTGATTCCATTGTATGTCAGATATATTCAGCCATTATGGAGATCTTGATCCATTGTATATATTCAGCTTTCATGGAGATCATGATCCTTTGTATATATTCATCATGAAGATTCTGATCTATCTATATTGTATGTGGCGATGACCACACATTTCATTTTTTGTATCATTCCTATTCATGGCCATTGCAATCTTATGTATCCAGGACTGCTATATGTACTTGTAGTCATATGCATAGATATTTGTACTGTATTGTTGGATGGCTGGTTCTTCCACCTGGTTCTTCATCACTCCACTTCTAGCATGGACTTATAATGTTTTTCAGCCATCGTATCACCCCTCTGACCTCACACATTAGGGGGCATCTGCTACAGCTAATTTTACCACACATGGTAGATCACACATTTATGGCCTTCCCTATTCCTCTGCAAACTCTTTGGACCCCATGGACTATTTTTGTACCTTTTATGTTTCCATGATCATCCCTAAAAACACATGTTATTTTCCATACATGACTTTTTAACCCTTTTTTGCGTATATACATGGATATGACCCTTAAACCCGAGTACATCAGGATGTGTGCAAAAGGCTAAATATTTTTGTAGTTTTTCTTGATGTGGATCCGAGTCATTTGTCTCTTGGCCTTCCATATGCCTTGAGATCGCTCGGATTTGACCTTCTATTACCCCATTGAGGCACTATATAAGGAACCCTTTGGATACATTGAAAGGGGAGGAATTGAAGAGCAAGAAAACTATAGTCACATTGTTGCTGTAGCTTATACTTGAGTCTGCATCCCTTTTTCCCTTGGAGCACTTGGTGTCCTTCCCAAGCTTTCCTTTTCTTGTGAGCTTGCTATCGAGAGATGGATTATTGAGGTGGTGGAGGCCTAGGTGGAGGACCCAGTTTCTCTAGTTCGCAAACATGCCAACAGAGGTTGTCATTCTTGAAGTCTCTGATTTATATTAATAGAAATATCTTTTCCTGTCCAATGATGTGCATTTAAATGAATATTGAATCCATGGATGCTTTTAATTGCTTATACATTATTGATTATGTATGCTAGAGTAGGTCTAACACCATTATATAGCATGGTTGTCTTGTTTGCTGATTGTTGAAAGAGCTAATTGCCAACACAAGAGGGATTGGAAAAGGTCCATGGGGATCTACATCAACCGTCCAGAATAAGGTATGTTTCGAGATCCTTTAGTGTTAGATGTTTATTTCTCTTGCATATGGGAAAGGGATTGATTTCTACAGTTACTCTGTCTGTTATGGTATACCCTAAGCCATAGGAATTTTTCTCTGTAACACCATTAATTGGTTTATTTTCTATGAATCATATTAACTAAATATAATTGTAACATATAACCAAAAAAATTTGAAAATGCTAATTTTGCAAATATTAACTTTTTTTTTTTTCTGAAATTTGATTGGATCATCAAATTGATCCAATATTCTTGATTTTTTCGATACTTTAACTTTGGCAATGTTTTATATTTTTGAAGTTCGTAATGTCTTGATCTTTTGGAATAGACATTTATTACCACTTATAGCTTTTACTTTCTAACAACAACATTAAGGTTGTGGTTGTGATCATGGATAAGGTAGTGGTGGTGGTGATGATTTTGTAGAAGGTTAAGCTCCATGATAAGAAGGAGAGACATATAGTCTAACCAACGTTCAACAAGATAAAATGTTTCTAGATCACAGAGAGCTAGTCCAAACAAGTACCATTTCATTATAGGTATACAAGTTCCAAATCTCATTGTTAAAGAAGTACATGAAGCATTATATTTTGAAACTTTACATGGGAATGAGAGAATCAGTTGAATCATCTTGAGCCTTGGTACTACAAGTATCAGATACAATTATAAATAAAGGAACTAATGAAAATAGAGCAACAAATCCATACCCATATAGAAGATCACCGATATCAATATATGAAGCATTTTAGGAAGTGATTTCTTTTTCTACTTAAGTAGATGACCAATTTCCTAAATTTAACATGTAGATCCAACATTCTTCTTTATTTTGAGAAATTCCACTTGAGTGTTCACATTTTATTAGCGAAAAAATATTTTTAAGTATTTCTATATGGATATTGATCCTCTTAGAGTATGTGGAGTGACCCTCTCTAAGGAGAAGTTACCAAATAAAGGTTACATATTTCTCTATTTTAGTTCATTTTCCTCACTGACATATTCATTGCTTTTGTTTCCCAGGTGTGGTCCACTACTGACTATTTCCTTCCAAATCACTTGCTAGGAAAATCAAAGAAAATGATAAAAAAATTTATGTTAGAGATATTATTGCATAGCGTGCATTTTAACATACGGATATTTAGTTAATTTTGTGTTTTTATTATCTACAATTATGTATTTCAGCTCAATCTTAAGGTTAAAATACTTACTTTGAGACCATTTATGTTGATTTTGAACACCCAAACCTGAGCTCAATGGTTGCTAGAATTTACCATTGATGGCAACGTGTTCAATAGCATGCAAACTTATAATTGATAGGTAATAATGATTGTTTGTAGTATTGAGAGACATGAAATTTGATAATTAATGAACCAATGTATTTTTAGTAGTCATGCATAAACTATTATCACAAGCTATTCACTTAGTAAAACCATGTAATAGTGCCATCATTCATGAGATACTAAAGAATACCCACGATTTCACTAGATATTTATAATTACCTACGTAAATCCTTTTGTTGAGCCCCCCTCCCAACATATATTTTCCAATTAAAATAACTTATTTTTATGATGTATTCCCTATTTTTACTAGAAACCACTTTTAATAACCCCCAATATTTATAAACGCCCCATATCCTACTTCTCATGCCCCCAATACCTACAATATATTGATCTTATTTTCACAATTAAAAAACTACCCTTTATGAATGAATGTGATAATATATTGCTCAACAAGGTGAATATCCTATGACTATGATGAATTTTTCAACATATTATTGTTTTGCAGGACATGAAATAGGAGTATAATCTGTTGAAATCATTCAGTATTCAATATATTAAATTTTCAAGTAGAAACTTCCAAACATGTCACCTCTCAAAATTGAATCAATGCTTTGCTCATCATCAACTTTAGAAAAAACTGCATTCTAAATTCAAGGCCATAAGTACTAAAAATTATTGAAATCATTGATAATCAAGTAAGTGTGGAACATTTAGGGATATGTATATGTCCTTCAAATGTTTTTATAACAATTAGTTTCATAGCTCTGCAGTTAGATTTTTCTTGAGTTGCTTGTTGGCTAGAAATTAACACGTCTGAATTTTACCTCACTGATTTTGGGGCCATCTTCTAGATTTCATAATTGGGGATGAGTTTACTATTATAAAATTGTTGTTCAAAATTCATTTCTATTAAATCAAGTGCTATCATGTGCACATAGTAACTTCAATTCTATCATTACATAAAACTTATTGTGTTGATAGAGAATTCGTCATGGTGCATGGATTTTGGACACAACAAAACAAAAACAAAAGAGTGGTTTATTCATAATGATAGTAATTGAAGGTTTTATGCATGTTTTAAATAATAAATTTAAATTTTACCTCAGTAGATACATCATTTCCCCAAGCCTAAAGGGGATTTTATTATTGAAGAAATATAAGTTTGGTTAATAACTTACCTTTCTATTGTATATCATAAGTACATAAGGTTGATTTTGTTATTCAAATTTATGAATATATTTTGTTTCAAGGATAAAAAATTGTTCCTTGGTATTCATATAGAATCAATGTGAACAAAAGTTCAATACATAATGATAAGACAGTACTAGAGGAATCAATATCTAACCCCTTTCAATCCCAACGATACAGACTAAATCCACAAAAATACATTATTGAGAACAAGATAAATATAAATCTAAAATACCTGAGAGAATTCTAGCTAAATATGGTGTTCTAGCAAGAATAGAGAAAACCAAAGTTCTTAGAAAAAAAGGATCTCTATAGACTCATCAAGAACCAACTCATTCTCGATGTATTCTTTATAAAATAAGAAGGCTTCTTGAAGGCCTAATGATCTCTTAGATATCTTGTCTAAAACACCATTTTATCCCTTGTACACATGCACACTATCAACCTAAAATAAATCATTAATAATTTGGGAGGTTTGAGAGAACTAATGATTTATTCAAGTACTTGAATGCATGATTTGGAATTTTCCTAATTGATAATCACCAATGAATCACCAAAAATATGTTAGGAGGGGATTCTAATACTAGATGAAAATAAAAACAATCCTCATAAAGCTAGGATTTCATCTCTTTTATTAGAGCCAATGCCACAATTTAACAAGATCTTAAAGTTATCCATTTCATTTAGTTCCACAAATATACTAGCTCAACTATCATTGACCTAAGTCGCCCCATTGAAGAAAGTAACAACATACACAACCTTAGGAGGGAGACAAATTTTAATTGAGTTCTTTGCAAATACCTAAGAGGAACAATATTTATCCAACCCCAAATATTTGATGTTGCTCGACAATACCGAAGGTGCTCTCCCTTGAAGGATGGCCAGGTTCCTAGATTTCCAAATGTTTAAGCAAGTGAAGATAGGAAGTAATATATGTTGATTCTAATATTTGACCCAATACTCAATAATGTAAAAAAAAGAATAATAACCTCAACTATTAATGCAGTTTAGGTTCTCTATAACCATCTTCCACAACCAAGTATAAAAATAGAAAGTCACAAAAAGATGAAAGATATATTTAGAGTCAAGATTACAAAGATGGCATACATTAGGTATGATCCAAACCATTTTAAATAGATCATACCAAGTAAGAATGTTGTTCTTGTACCATAACTAGATTAAACATTTTATCTTGAGGGGTATTTTCCATTTCCAAATATACTTATACCACCAATTTCGTATTGTTGATGATAGGGAATGGCCAATAAAGGTATATGCATCCTTCGTTTTAATTTGAATTGTTCATTCATTGCTAATCCAAACTGGCATATATTCTTCCTCAGTGAGGAATATACTATCTCTCCTCAACAACCCAATGTACCTCAACCATTCTTCATCCCAATGGATTCCAATATGCAAATCCTCCACAGTGAGCCAATAAGAAGAAGAAGGCCTTAACTGCATTTCTCTTTTGATAAAATTCAATGTTGTGAACCATAGTTCAATCAAATAGTCAATGCTGAATGTATATGGTTTGAAAAATCCATCTCTGCCAAAAAATTATCCACTCCCATGCACACCATTTTTCCATTACTGATCTTCTAGGAAAGATAATTGTTTATTGAAGAGAAGGATCAAATGAAACTATCCAAATATTGGACGAACCCCTACTAGTAGAAAAATGGGTGATAAATGACTAGGTGACAAAAAACATTGGTCACCATGAAAAATAAACAACCAAACCACCAAAAACATTGGTCACTACATTGCTTTCATATGAAATATGACCAAAGTTGAGAAATTTTAAGTGATTACAACTAAAAATGACTAAAATAAATAGACTATTTCGTCATGGGATAAAAAATATGACTAATTTAGTCACATGATAACATGTGGTTTAAAGTTATCAGTTAAATAATTAATGTGATGTTAATGTTGATGCTCAACATCAACATAATTCACATGTTTCAGAACATGATTCCACAAGAGAACCTAGAAAAATTTTCAGAAAATCATTTCATATATACTATTGTGTCTAGAGTGATGTGATTTTCACATATGTATCTCATTTAGCAATTTCCTTTTCCATAATACCCCTGCAACTGACTTTCCAATTTATTGCATCATGCTCGAGTCAAGTTCTTCAATTTAATGGTGCCATGTTTCAAGCATCATCATCCATCTCGTTGCACTGATCATGGTCATATTTTGTTTATCCAAAACCATCATCGTTAGATCATTTTGGAAGTCAATCGAATTTTCAACAAATACATTCATTTCCATCATGATCGTTAAAAATTGAGTCAATTTCACATGCTATGGTAATTGACAAGTAGCACAAATCCATCATGATTATCATTAAATATAATCTTATTAATTTCAAAATACACCTCGCTATCTCCCTAAATTTTAAATCTCCAATGAACCCTATGTCCCACCAACACCCAAATCATAGAAAAGCTCTCATACAAATATGATATAAACTCTTTCAATCTTGAATCCGTTTCATTAAAACTAGAGACTCAAAAATATGAGAATGCAAGATTTTTACACATGGATTTATGATATTTCAAATTAAAGAGAATATGGACATAATTTTATAGAGCCATACATCATATACCCAATCTTGGGCATGAGATATACTTAGCAAAGTGCAAGAACCGCTCTAACAATTGCACCATCAACATGAATGAATGGTGGAATAGAGAATAATTAATGTGAGAAGGGGGATATATATGAGAAATCGATATGCGTGGAACTTAAAAATGAAATTAAACACCATCAATAAGGTCCATTAATATTTCTAAATGGCCTCTCCATCAACCAACTCCCTCAAAATTGGATCAAGCAGGGAGAGTAAACACTCACCATTCAATGGACAAGCAAAATCTCTCCAAAATTCTAAAGTCCAATTAAAAAATGATAAAAATAAATTGTCCTTCCTCATGAAATATTTTTACTATCTTCATGAGGCCTCTTAAGTTCACATTTCCCTACAGGGTCTTCCTCCAACTCATCTTAGTGGTTTAGTAACTGGAATATCACACTTGTCTTATTCTTCATCCTCCAATTTTTTCCCCAAGTTATATGGCTTCCTATAACTCCCAAATGTGCCCTCTTTCTGGTAACTTTTAGTGTTTTCATGTGATATTTTTCATAGGTCTGCAATCTGGTCTGAATATTTGATATTTTTCATATAATTTTTCATCATTAGTTGTCATAGAGTGCATGGAATCTCCTTCCAAGTGGCACACATTGTCTTTTTAGTCTCTTCCTCTTCCATGGGAGTTACTCTCCTATCCTAACTCAAATTCATTGGCTTGTGATAGGTTATGTGACATGAAATCACCCTCCAAAATGATACATTCCTCATGGGTTCAAATTTGGATGAAGTTCATGCTAAGTGTGTGAGGAAACCTAGTCACCCAAAGAATCCACAAGCTTCTAATTGTCCTAATGAGCCAATGCCACCTTATTTTGTTAAAATTTATTATTTATGTGACCCATTTTAATGTGAATATCATAAAATAAGGTATTTTTTGGTCCTATCTCTCCCTTATGACAAAATTTATGTTTCCACCCCAACAGAGGGAACTATTAGGATGGTGAAACATTATTTGCAAGTAGTATTATTTGGATGGGGACATGACAAACCTTTCCACCCAATATTTCTTTTACTAAATCAATACCAAGTTTGGATGCTAGAAAATTTATTCATATTCTCAAGTGGCATCCTCACTTGGTAACTACTTCCATTGCACCAAGTAATCTATTATGGTTATACTGGTTAATTTTCTTTAGCTTTTATTTGAGTACTGGAACTCATGTGATCCAATTTTTTGTTTCCAAATCTAAAGAGATATGGATTTTTCATATTGATGTCTCTGGTGAAATCACCAGTAAACATAAACATACTAATTAATTCCATCAAAACAAAATTTGCACAAATAGTATTTACCTTCATATTTTGGAAACCTTTTCTGAACTTTCAAGCCCTCTATTTTTCTCTCCTATATAATTATTTGAAGTTGGTACTGATTTACCCAAATTTTAGTCTTTTTAAGATCTTAGGAAAAATTCAAAGAGGAACCACCATGCTTGTTGCTGCACTACTCTGCTTGCAATCACCTTCTCAAGTGGTGACTAAATCTCCCATACTGCTTGCTTCCCCAAAAATTGAAACCAAACCATACTAGGATCCCATTTCTTATATTACACCCTTCCAAACATCATGAGTACAAAAGGTAGATCATGAAAGTACATAAAAACATCATAAAATTATACATCAAGAAGGTACCTCATCATGGAATCATGAAAGTGCTTATACATCCAAGTAAGTAGATCATCATGTGGCCCATACACACAAACATTAGGTATTATATCAAATTTTCTCCAATGACATAGGTGAGGATACCATGTCCTATAACGCTTCTCCCAAGGAATGTAATATCCATAAAAATAATCATCCATGTTTTCTTTCATCCAGGAAGTGAATGAATAACCTCCCTCAAAATCTAAACCAAATAAGGAGCCAAGAAAACATGAAGACTTCAAGTGGCTCAAAGAAGTCTCATGAATACAACCATGAATATGCATATCATCAAGAAATAACAAAGGATGTAGTTCCAATAATAATGTACTTCAATCGTATATCTCTTTAGCCAAGTCTTGGATGAATTTCCCCCAACATCAAATGGACTAATCAAGGAGAAAGGAAAATCATGAGTCGTCAAGTGATTGAAGTGAACATTACACATGAATCAATGTAGATGTGTATCATAATAATTTAAGAAAGGATGTTGTTAAAAATGTAAATAACATGGTGATCTAGTCATGTCACAATTAAAAGGAGAGATAGGAATTTCATACTTCTCATGTGGCACCATAAAAAAAAACTGTTCACCCATACTTCATTAGGTTGAATGCCCCAAAATATGGAAGTGTGGGATGTAGGAGAAAGAACAAACTCACCCAAAGGATCAGACAGTGCACAATTTCCATCATGTGAAGGCTCCATATGGGTAGGATTATGAATCTCCCTCAAAAGTGTGAAAATTTCCTCATATGTTGGTTACAAGGTAGTGGAATCATGCACTTATTCCAAAAGTGTGTAACCATTATCAACAGGAATCTCAACATCCTCTCCCACCATAACAAGTTATTGGATCTCACCAAGCTCATATTCAAACACATCAAGAACCTTCAATTTTCCATGTTTCTTTTGATCCATCATCTCATGAGAATCCTCAAATTAATATACCATACGACAATATGAAACATAGGAGGAGTAACATCTTGGAACCTCTCAACAAGTTTCTCATTTTGAATTTTGAGCTTATGAATATCCTCATTATTATTGAAGTATTATTCATGTAACCATTCATTAATCTCAACCAAATGGTTTCTATCAAAATTAAAAGACATGAAATCACCTTTGATGTTGCACATTGCTCTTTGAATCTTCTCCATTTCTTCAAGGATGGATCCTCTAATGAAGAAATTTTCCAACAATAATTTGACACCAATTCTTGAGTGTCGTGGAGTATTCTAAGGGCCTCATAGATATTCCTTTAACTCGTATTCAAGGACCCTCCAATTAAGGATGGTTCATGAGAGTGAACCTCCTCTTCTTCTTTCTTCTTGATTTGATAAACTTATTAAAGGTCAAGTGGGAATGGGGAAGTTGATCTTAGTTCTTCTTTATCTACTACAATGTCTTCATTTTCATTCTTATGAGAACTTTTTCTTGCAACAACATTTATCAATATGATCTCCATGTCACCAACATAGAGATCTGACAACCCATTAGTAGGTACTCCTTCACAGTTCAATCATCCATCAATAGATTCTCTTTGATTGGTACTTTGTTTGTGCTCCTTCAATTGATATGATTCATCTTTCCCCTTAATTTCCTTAGGACCAATATATTTAGATCCCCTTTTTGAATAATATCCAAAAAATATCTTTAAGTAGGAATCACATACACCCCATGCAGCTTCAGATATCTTGCTAATGTTTTGTTAGCCGAAAAAACTATCTTAGGCCAACTTACAGAAAGACAGCCCACACACTTGACTTAATGCAATATTTTATGTGTTTAAAGTAATTGTCCTTCACAGGATCAAGGCCTTGTTGCTGGTATGATGTGCTCTCCAAAATAGAGAGTCTCTATAAGGTGTATATGTGTGGGATTTGCTTAAATCAATCTTCTAATCAAAACAAAGAAATCTAACTAAATGACCAATTAATTCTGAGAAAAACTACCTTAAGCTAAATCCAAAAATTAACAACTCCTATATCTGCTCTATGATAATCTAAATGCAAATTACCTATCTCGACAAAGAGCACGAGTTATTGATTTGACATAAGGTTTTAAAGTATAAAGATGATCAACAATATGAATTGGTAGAAAAGTCTCCAATGACATAATTAAATCCCAATTATCCTATAATAAGATGATACTCCATTGTACAATAATTAAAACAGAAATTGAAACCCAATATCCATAATATTAAATAGATACACAATCTTGAAAGATATGAATATAATCATATACTAACTTATAAATGAAACAAGGTCAACCTGCAAGTTAGCAATTTATCAAAAATAGATTTCTGAACAATTGAAATTATGAAGAAGTTCATTCATCTCAACATAACAATAAACCATTTATATTTCAAGCAAGCATAATCATTCGAAGTCCATTCAAAATATTTCACATATAATAGCAAGATATATATATATATATATATACGAAATTAAAGATAACAAAATAGAATAATCGGTAACACAGTACAGATGTTTTAAATGCTTAGATAGGGTCTTTAATATCCTGCAACACTCAGTAATCCTCAGAAGAAGTTCCAAGAACACCAACACAACAGAATAAAATATAATACTGTATAATATGAATTCTCCCCAAATGTCTCAGAAATCGAACCCTTTATCAATGTTTGGAACTTGTTTATATCGAGGAAAAACCAACTACTAATCAACTGACCATGCTATTTCTATGATACTACGTGGACTCCTATCCAAACATAGAGCAAAAGAAATGACATGATTCTAGGTATGTCATTGAGTGACAAGTAGGATGGAATAATGTGAAAGAAAATAACTAACTTACTGGATAAAATCCAGTATCATTATTCCCCTACATGAGGCATCATTATATCCGACAATCCATCAATTGACGATGCTCCAATTTAGAAATGTAGAACCAGAAAAATATCGAATAGTTTCATGTTGATTCAATTTCCAAACTAATCTAAACATATAACCAGAGAACCAGTAAATTGTCCCTATAACCTTCCCTGACATAAACTACAAAGCATTTCCCTATGTGAGAAAGGTGGTAACAGGGTTACCATTTCTAAAGATCGAACATGAAGGAACCTTCAAGTCAAGTGCACAAGGAAAGAACATCAAGAATCCCTTTTTGAAAAGTGACACAAAGAATAAAGGTATGTTGGAATAATCAATATTGATGTATGTGGTTCTGTTCCATCCATATCCTTGAGTGGATATGAGTACTATGTCACATTTATTGATGATTATTCAAGAAAGACACGGATATACTTCTTGAAGAATAAGAGTGCAATGTTCGGGAAGTTCAAGGAATTCAAAGCCTTGATAGAGAACCAGTCAGAAAAGAGAATCAAGACATTGAGAGCATATAATGGTGGAGAATACACTTCAAAGGAATTTGAAGGATTCTGTAAGGAGGAAGGAATCAAGAGGGAACTAACCACTCCCTATAATCCCCAACAAAATGGTGTTGCAGAAAGAAATAACATAAATATCATGGAAGCAATAAAGACCATGATTAATGACCAATACCTCCCTATGCACCTATCGGTTGAAGCTGCAAGAACAATTGTATATGTGCAAAATAGATTATCTCACAATGCTCTTGGATTCAAGACTCTTGAAGAGATGTACACCAGAAAGAATCCTGAAGTAAGATGTCTCAAGATATTTGGTTTCCAGCATATGTACATATTTCAAAAGAGAAGAGAACAAAATTGGATCCTTCTAGTAAGAAGGGAATATTTGTAGGATACTTTGAAGTCTCCAAAGACTTTAGGATATACATTTTAGGATTCCATCATTGGCAAAATTAGTATGGATGTAACATTCGACAAAGAGACAACTCTTAATAAGTATAAAAGGTGTCAGCTTGGAGAAGTACATGAAGAATAGGTACCTCCCAGAAGGACAGAAGTTGAACCAACTCTTGAAATAGTAGCATTAGAATATCATGAAATGAAAAAACCTTGAGATCCCCCTACTATGGATATGTCTCGAAAGATAAAACCTATTTGGGTAAGATAAATCATACAAGAAGTAGAAATATATGGAGCACTAGAAGGATCCACAAGAACCAGCAAAAGATCAAAGCCATATTCCAATTATGTAGCTTTGATGTGTGACCTTGTAGATCAAGAACCCACCAGCTATGAGGAAGCTTCACAGAAGAAAGAATGTGTTGAAGTAATGACGGAAGAATAACAGTCGATCATGAACAATGATGTTTGGGATATTGTTCCCAAATAAGAAAACAAGAGTGTGGTATCTTCAAAATGGATGTACAATATAAAACATGTTGTGGATGGAAGTATTGAAAAGTACAAAGCAAAATTTGTGGCTAGAGGAATCTCTCAGAAAAAGGGGATCGATTATGAAGAGATATTTTCTCCATTAGAAAGGTACACTTCCATCAAAACTATCATGGCACTTGCATCCATGATAAAATCAGACTTACACCAATTGGGTGTAAAAATAGCCTTCCTCAATGGCGTGATTGAGGAAGAGATTGTCAGTTGTGGAGCCTAATATTCCAGATCGAGAGATATTATCCAGTTGTGTTTGTACCCCACGTGTATTTTACACTCAATCCCCCACTTTGGGGTTTAGGGAAGCACCATAAAAAGGGGGGTTCGGGTGCAATGCCCCCGAGATACGGGGGTTCAGAGGAGGATCCGTCAAGAAAATGTTTTGGGATGTTTGTTGGCCAACAGTTTTGCGGACCCATGGTATTGGATTGACCGTAGTATTTTCCACAGTATTTTCCCTATAAAAGAAAATAATTGTAATATGGTTGTGTATGGTATTGTATTGTATTGTAAACAATCTATGTGATTATGTGAGAGAGAGTGTGAGAGCATGAAGAGGAAGTGCAGCTATATCCCTTCATTTTTATAGACAGTAATTAAAGGACTGTTAATTTTTGTGTGGAAATAGCCCATCATTTGGGTGAACCACGTTATATATGTATTTCTCTGTAATGTGTGTTTTACATCTTGTTTAATGATTTAACTGTATTTCTATTATTGCTCTGTGGTCTTGTTTTCTAACAAAGATTTACATTGAGAAACCACCAGGATTTGAAGTCAAAGACAAAGCTACTCATGTATGCAAGTTGAAAAAGGATCATTATGGAGTAAAGCAAGCTCCTAGAGCTTGGTATGACAGAATAGATAGCTTCTTGACAAGCATGGGATTTACTATGAGTAAAGATGACCCAATCTTTATATGAAGATTCTTGACGATGAACGAGTCATATTTTTGTTTTATGTGGATGATATATTTCTAACTGGAAATGAGAAAAAGATCAAGGATTGCAAGATTAAGTTAGTTGAAGAATTTGAGATGAAATATCTTGTATTGATGCATTATTTCCTAGGGATGGAAGTGTGGCAGGGCCCAAAAGGAATCTTTCTGAATCGAGGAAAGCATGGAGTAGAAATCTTGAAAATATTTGATATGTTGGATTGTAAATCCATGGCCACACCCATGGAAATAAACATGAAGCTGTTGTCTAATGATACATCCAAGATAGTGGACATGGCTCACTCCAGAAAAATTATTGGGTCATTAATTGTAACACCCCAGTTTTTGACCACGTGATGTTAAATTTGAAATGATGTGAATATTGTATTAAATCATGGCAAGGATCACAAGGCCAAGGCCCCACCATTGAGTTTGTGTTTGTGTTCGGTGGTTAAAATCAACATCAATGGTTTATGTTCTAGATAGCCACAATATTCTTGAGACATCATGTAAAATACAAATTAATTAAAAACCTACAGCCAACTATGCACTACAAAATTTAAAGAGATGGGGGTGCATGATTTTCCTAAGGATAAGGGGGGATGTTTAACCTTGAGCCATTTGGTGGGAATGGGAATATTTTTGGAATAAATTTGAAATGGGAAGAGCACCATTTTTGAAAATAATGTTTTTAATTGCATGGGAAAGAAAAACACCCAAAAACGCATGCCATTCCCTCATGCATTCATGTTTCACCTTCCCTCACATTTTGGATAAAATGGTAGGACGTTTTGTTCATGGATTCATTCATTCATTCATTTTCATTCAAAAATGTAGACTCACGTAGAACAAATCTCTAAGTTTCATCCTTCACGTCAGTTTTTTTTCCTCCTTCACGATTTCCTTGTCTATCAATCGTTTTCTTGAATGCACATACCCAGACATTGTGTTTTACTAATAAACCAGCAAGAATATTTGGATTCTTTCATTATATCAATCGATATAGCCCATACAGTGTTCAGAATTTTGTAATTGTTGTGTGCGTGTGCATTCCTTGGCCTCTGTAATGTTTTCTTGAACCTAGAACTGTGATCATTGTGTGTACAACATTTTTGTCCTATGTAACATTTACTTAATCCCAGAACTGTAATCGTTGTATGTACACCCTTGTGTGGTCTCTAAACTAGATTGGGGAAATTGAAATGGAGTCTTTACCTTCCTGATGAACCTAGTGTAGAAAGGAACCTCACAGATAGATCTAGGCAGGGCCGGGGGGGGGCTCTTTTTCTTCTTTGTACACTCGGGATAGTAATAGAGAGGGAAGGCATAGCCCGAGGGACTGTGGAGTAGAGAAGTGAATGATTCTTGGTGTTGGATGTGTAGATGATTTAGAAGCTAGGATATATTTGGTGCAAGTGTCCATATCTCTAGGATTGAGCTCACTAACCTAGCAGCTAGTCTTTCCACCTCCTTTCCAACCTGATAAACCCAACTTGTAGCTGGCTCAGCTATGTCTTGTGTGAATTTTGACCATGTGTCAACCACTTCCTGTGTAAGCATGATAAAACCAACTATGTCAGCTTAGCTAAGTTTTATTGTATCCATGGCTATGAGAGAATCTTCTAGTGTTCCTTATTCCTTGGGGAAATCATGCCCAGCTCGGGGGTGGCAGTGTTGCTAATAGGTTGAGGAGCACACTGGCCTATGGTTGGGTGGAACGTTGCAGCAACATAGCTGGTTGAGGGACAAGATTATTATAATGATAAGTATTTCTTGTGTTTCAATCCTTGCAAGTGTACTTGTTTATAAATGAATATGAATATGATGAATGCTTGAATGGAATGTATTTGATGCAGATGTGTATTTAATGAATGATGTATATGTGTATGTAATTTCATTTAAATGAATTTTCTAAGTTGTTATGGAGGTAGATGGGTTAGATTTGTAAAGGCCTGAATGCTCCAAATAATTTTTAGACTAGAAATTTTCATGAACATATTGAATTTCTGCAGATTTTTCCTTCCACAACTTCCTTGCCGCAACTTACGGGATGCGAAAATGCGCTTTACAAAAGTTTGGACTCTGCATTTTGCCTTCTGCAATTTCCTTTCCATAACTTGTGGGATGTGGGATGTGTAAATGCACTTTGTAGAAGTTTGGACTCCGCATTTTTCCTTCCGCAATTCGCTTCCTGCACCTTGCGAGATGCGGGATGCGGGAATGACTTATGGTAAATTTTATTTCTATAACCTCGATCTCTGCAATGCCCATTCTGCATGCAGGATGTGGGATGCGGAATGCAACATGAAGCATGCGGGCTACGAGAATGAAATTTTGATATTTTTTCAATCCCACAAGTGAAGCTCTCCACACCGTTTATTTTTTGTAGGATGCTTCTCTGTCGTCGATTTGTATTCGGATGTGGAACTGACAGAGACCATTGATTTCCATCGTGGTTCTTCTTAGCCATTATATATTTCTATGATTTGGTGAATATAAAGAATCAATAGATGGTCTGAATTAGAATGTTAGCAAGAGGGAAATTCTTGCTTGTGTAGATATGAAAGAGGTTTTAAAAAATAAGGAAAACGAGAACAGTCAAATGCATGCAAAATCCATTGAGTATAAGGGATGGCTAACTCAGGTAGAAGAAATGATTGTGTTTCCTCCTCCAAGGAAAGAGGGGACGTGACAATGTGGTATTAGAGCTCATGTTGCAACTTTGGTCCTCAATGGGCCATGGAGAGCAGTGACTGTTGAAATATTGTAACTTCAAAGAATATTCTATATGTATCTTTTGTAGTCCCCGATGGTCCTACCGGGAGAACCACTTGTATTACATTGTACCCCGATGCTCCTAATCGAAATAACTAATAAGAGTCATGAGGTAGTCCCCTCTAATTGTAAAGGTGGGTCATCAGCACCCTAGTGTGGTTACTTGAGCCTACATGTGTAACTCGAGCCTACATGAGTTAACTTGAGCTGACATGACAAATGAGTTAACTTAAGTTAACGGATGAATATAAATAGAGGTGTAGTGCTGCTCGTTTGTGACACACTCACTCACTTGGAATAGCGCACTTGTGGAGGAGAGAAGTTGCTGGAGAAGGAGGAGAATCAGGTTTTTGATCTCCTTGTTGGTTTTACCTTTTTCCCTTTTTGGGGCATCTATATTGAGGAATATTTTTCTGGTTTTTTTCCCTTTAGGGTTTTCCCATGATAAATCTATGTTGTTCTTGTGATACTGTTTCTTTCAGTGATCCTGTTTTATATGCTTTTATTATGAAAAATGAAATGATATACTGATGTCTTAGCTAAGCATATGAAAAATTTAACATGGCATCAGAGCTAACCTGAATAGGGAAGCTTTAACAAGATACAGAATCTAGGGATTCTTATTTTTTGGTTCTCTCTCCACAATCAATCAGCAAAAGAAGGCTAGGCTGACTCTCCTTTGAAGGGTGCATCTTTCTGTCGAAGCGGAATTCGATTCCGAGCATTTTCAGTTTTCGATGTGGAAATTAGGGTTTTCTACAAAAGAGGATTTTTTGAGTGAGACTAGCATAGGATTTTTCTCCTCATCAAAACCGAAGTTTAGAGACCTGGATTAAGAAATTTGGTTGGGTGAAACTCTGGGATAGTCAAACCCTAGTTTGACCCCGAGCTAGAAAAACCCTAAATACTAAAAATGCTACGTTTTGGTACATTCGCTATATTACTATAATGGCGAAGGATCAAGAGCTGAAAATTGTAGGGACCGAAGATAAAATCCTGATGAACATTGTGTCCAAAATTCATCCTTGTATTCACTGTATTCCAGGAGATATGTTCTTTCCAAGTTAGGGTTTCAGCCTCTTCCAGAATTCATCCCTAAACATGACACCTAGGGAGAATTGCAATATCTTGGGCTACAGAGGCCCAAATGGAATTCCTGAAGATGTTCCAGAAAGGGAACGAACTTTAATTTTGGTGGTCCAAATATCAGACTCAGAAGATGAACCAGTGACACGTGGCATTCCATACAACTTCGCTGTTTTTAACAGTCCTGTAACAGGTCACCTTGGGAAACGGATCATAAATCCTAAATGGTGAAACCAATTCTGATGAAACCTATGCTGTTGGATCAAGGAAATGTGAGGTTACCTTAGTACGAAATTTCAGACACATAGGAGCAGAAATTTCATAGAAACAGTAATAGGCATTTCTGCTGAAGAAATTGGAAAATTAGGGCTTCTTGTTTCAAGAGCTTCCCTCCACTGTTTTCAGAAATGGAGTACATTGGACAGCTCCATTTGAAGAGATCTATCTGTCTAGCCAATGAGATCTGAAATATTCCATGTTTTTTAAATTAGGGTTTCTGTGACAAACCCTAGATCAGCCAGCTCCGGAACCAGGACGGACACCTCAAATCGGTAATATCTAATCCTTTGCTATGTTCATTTGAGGTTCTCTTTTCAAAGTGATATATGACATCAGCTTGATGATAATCTTGGTGAAGTTGACAAATTCCAAGTCTAGAAGTATATGATCTCTCTGAAGAAAATGGATTGGACACCTACATGAGCATAGAGGTTCCAGTTTCAGGGGAAGATGATGCTAGAAGCCTTTCTCAAGAAGAACTTGGTCAAATCCCAGAAGATCATTGATGATTCAGTTACGAATCAACTTGTACTACAAGAGTATTCCCTAAATACATCGATGAGGTTTGATTCCTTGACCAAGCTATTTGAAGGGAAGAACATAGATCAGAATATGACCTTAATAAACCAGCTGAAGAATGTGAAGATCCAGAATGCAGAGACCATGCAGTCATAAGGATCTCTCAAATCAAAGAAAAAATTCAAGTGGGGAAAGAAGAAGTGAAGAATGCAAAAGTGGTGATGGCCACCTTGAATGGCCTCCCAGGATCATAAAATTCATTCATTTAAGAAATGTGTTCCAGAAGGAAGTGATTACTTTCAGCCGACTTTGGGAAGGAGAAGAAGCTTGTCTCTGAAGATCAAGCTCTCATATTCCAAAGAAGATTTCTCAATCAATGAGGAATATGAAGATCACGACTCTTGAAGAAATTCTTATCCACCTCAGGATTTGGATACGAAATGATAATGAAGAAGACGATGAAGTTGAAGACTCAAGAAGGAGTATACCCATGAAACAAATAAAGATAAGTATTCAATTGTCATTTCATGATATTGTTTTGTTATACATTTGATTATATTCAGTTGATGTGTTATGCATGATAGATTGTTTGCATTAATGATTGTATTATACTAATATGCATGTGATAGGTAAGTAGCTCATGGTGCTATACAACTCTCCATTCCTACTTATCAAACCTCCTTGCTGTCATATTGGATTAGTGTACAATCTCAATAATGTCATGGTGTAGATGGAAGGCATCTAGAAATTTTAAGCGAGATATGGATGAATGTTGTGTTGACTAAATAGTTGCATGATGCATAAGAATTTATAATTATACATATGTTTTATGAAATAGTTCTAACCATGCAATTGGTGCATTTGAATTGTAGGAAAGATCATGAACAACCTCCTACAAGAAAAGAAGGATGAGACTTGTTCTGAAGAACAAGTGATGACAATTCAAGATATAATCCAATAAACATGAATCTGAAGCTCCCAGGGTCAGAGACACCATGATGGAATAAAGAGCTTCAGAGAATGGTAGATCCACCTTGAAGGATGAAGACCACCATGGGCACAAGAGATAACTCAAGATGAAGAAAAGAATGCTATAAAATAAGCTATGATCAAAGAATAACAGTTGATCATGGGGAATGATGTATACGATATGATGGA